>CM062290.1:164176452-164776452 GCA_031216915.1 Pictodentalium vernedei | reverse complement strand
GACAGTCGGCAAACTATGAAGTAGTATCTGGCAACTCATGTTAGAAGTGAAATTACAAACAATTGTAAGTTAATGACTGAGAATTACCATGTGGAATCTATTGACACTGGGTTAAACACAAAAGATATCACAGCTACCGGGACATTGGTGCACAAAATTACACCAGTTGTTATCGATCGTTTCTGCAATCCATTTGCTGTTAGATGTGACGACCCGGAAGTGCCAGGTCCACTGATTAACGTATCAACAAGAGTGATAGCTAAGGAAAAAATTGCCGATGATCTGTTATGTGCCATGGCGAAAGGAAAAAGGACCATTCTAGAATACACCAATCAAATAATTAACAAAGGACTGACCCCAACAGACGCCCGTATAATGCGAATGAAGTCGAAGAATTTTGGAAAAAATAACACAGAGACAAACGAGGAACAAACAGAAAGAAAAAAAATGCCAAATTGTTGACAAGGATCGATAAATATTTGGACGTCTGCTCGTTGTTGCCAAGGAAAGCGATGCAGACATTTCGACACAAACTTGCATCACTGCCATTGTCGATGCAAATCCCCAAAGCAACAAATCACAGGTTCTCAAAGATATTGAATTAGAAGCAGTTGTTACTGTTAGCGTTAAAAAGTTTGCTGCTCTTCAATACAGTTAAGAAACAACATCTGTGTTCATAGACCACATGGCTTGTGTGCAGCAAGTTTCAAGTCGGAAAAAATGTAAAAAACATTTAGTAATCTGGTGAAAGGAATAGGAGTGTTCGTCAAGTCTGCCTTCAATGAAGGATCGACTGTGCGTGTGGCCTCAAATAAATACGACAGTGATATATCCATAAAAGCCGGTGAGCAAAAACGTCAAGGGGCTATCAATGATTCACTGGAAGCCATTGTTAATTGGCCTGATGAAGTTCTGCCCTGAGATATTTTTCTCAAATCCGAAGGATAAGGATAAGGATAATTTTTTATTCAGCTATTGGGAAAAGATGAATATGTCGTGTTTGCACAGAGGTTAGACCCTACTTTTAGCTGGTGGATTCTCAGATCATGAACAAATTGATGGATCTTGGGAATAATTGGGAAACAGAGAATTCTGTTATGGAATGCTGTGAGACATTTGTATGCAGAATGTACAGTGTGGCAGGGGCCAACGGCATGAATGATCAATGCTTTAAGATGTTCTGCAAAAATACCTGTTAACAACCAAGGACTCCCACCACGCCAAGAGAGTCTGAAACTTCAAATACAGAGATGCAGCTACCAAGTGTGTTTATGGAAAGTACTCTTAGACCTAGAATGTGCACCCCTTCCCCCGTTGATCACGGTTGGACAATAGTTGATGAGTGTCTCGAACCACTTTAGATGACTGTGGACCCAGCACCAAAGAATATCATAGAACTGACATGTTAGTGTAAGGCTTCCAGATGCACCAAATCACGCAACTGTGCCAAATCTTCATTAAAGTAAACCATAGCAGATAGCTTGTCAGTGTGAGGGAGACCCTGAAAACTGTGACAATTCTATTGTCGATTCAAGTGATGATGATGTATCACTGGTAGATTCATTAAGTGAAATTGACTGAGGTACAATTTGTTTGTATACAATGATATCCATATGGAGTTGGAATAATGTTGATATTTTACTTTGAGGTTTTTTTTCAAAATCATCATAAATTCAAAAATGAATCAAGTAAATCAATTAAGTACAGGCCTAATTGCAGTAGCAAATTCTAGGAAACTGAGTCGGTTTACTTTATTAACCGAATAATTGATTCATAATTGGGACACTGTGTATCGCATATCCATAAAAATGCTTTAACCCTTTACCCAGCGTAACGGCCAAAACCGGCCAGCGCTATTCACAAAAATCGCCAATTAATTTTCATTATTTTTTTCATTTTTTATCTCAAAAACATGGGCTATGACCCCTCTTTGGAACGAGCTCGTCGAGCTCGTTCCAAAGAGGGGTCATAACCTATGTTTTTGAGACAAAAAATGAAAAATATTAGTTATTCAAGAATTTTGTTTTCAAGTGTCGTCTGCTTTTCGTGTTAGGTAAAGGGTTAAGACAATAAATCAAACTGAATTCAATTGTATGGCAGCTATCTATTATATTGTAATTATGAATGACATAATGTATGCTCATATTAAGACATATTGACCACAGGATTATCGATAATCTTGACTAATCTGACACATCGAACTCTTGAAAAAAATCTGTATACTCAGAAAATTTTTGGGTCCTTCCTGTCAGTGTGGTGAGCGCGAAACTACTGATCACTTTTTCTTTCGTTGTCCATTATTCTCTAAAGCACGTAATTATACGATTAATTTACTCCCATTTGTAGTAGATACATCCACACTTCTGTTTGGCTCAGAATTTGTGGCTGTTTATTAATCCACTTTTCATGGAGTTTGCTCGTTGACTAGAATTTATTTAATGTAATGTCCTTTAATCACAAAGATTTACAGATATTATATCCAATCAATATGTATTAATCTTGCCCCGAAAACATCAATATATTAACAGTATTTGTGGAACTACGCAGCGTAATTATAAAATAATAGCTGTTGTGAGTCTTCATTCATAAACATTAGGAAACAAACAAGTCTAATTTAACCGTAGGTTCGCTTTTCTCACCAAGTGAAATATTCCAGATGAGTGGATCTAAACATAGGCGATGGACTATTTAAGGGCCAGACTGGTTCCAGGCCACAACAACGTCAAATTCTTTACAGAATGCGACAGCGGCTTGAGAGCTTGGACCAAACCGCCTTCAGGTAAGTCCTGCGACACATTACCAATCTTCGAACCCAAACGACGTTACGGTTGCATTTAGGAGGGGGAATAATTATCCACGATGAGTTTTGAGTGTGGTCGGAAAATCTCACTCTTTTTTCTGATTCTTTTAGCGGACATACTTCGCTTGGCTTGGTCTCTTTTGAAGCGGCGACATCTTCGTGACCTGTTGGAAGGTGCTCCCAGAGCACTTTCCAGGGGTGTGTAGCAATAAACCACACCATCATCGTGTGGACAAAACGTCGAAAATCATCCGAGATATTATTCTGTCAGACTCGCCATGGCTCTAAAACACAAAATGTGTTACTAAACGTCCTCTCATCGGTTATTTAAGCGGTTACGAATCGGGCGCCACGGCTTGAGAGACGGGGTGGGTGAATTGACCAAAGTATAATAAATAGTACATCAGATATGTCATATCTGAGTTCCGGAACTATTTAGTCCGTGAGTGGATTGAACTTTACCCGTTGAATATACTATTATAATTTATAATATTGTATAATAATATGCAATAATTACATTGTTAATGTAGTTATACGTTTTGGGTCCAAATACTCAATTCCCATTAGTCAGCTGGATGAAAACGTCATGACCAAATGTAATTCATTTTCCAATGAATACATTTGGTAGAATTTTGACGCGCATTTACGGTCTTAACCCTTTATTTAGCGGTGTTTGGACGGGTTTTTAACTTTTAGCGCCTCTCGTAGTGATCAATTCCGCTGCGGTTTCTCAGGTGACTCAGAGTTGTGCGCTTTGTCTTTTGTGTGAGGGTGATTTTTCGCCTCGTTCGTTCGTACATGTTTTATTTCGTCTTTCTGCTTTGTTGTTTGGTAAAAAGTAGTTTAAATAGGTACAGAATGTAATTGAAAGAAATGAATGCAATTTTTATAATCTTTATTAGAGTATGAACGTGTGGGAATGGGTACAAATTGTATGAATCCCTTCGGGATTCATACATAATTTGTACCCATTCCTACACGTTCTATACTCCAATAAAGATTATAAAAATTGCATTCAATTCTTAAATGAATGTTCAAGTTGCTCTAACTAGTTGTTTTAGTTTTGTTGTATTTAGGTAGTTATAAACTGCTGAGCTTGTGAGGCTTCATTTCATTTTTCATGTAATATTGAGGAGTGAGCGCTCAAAGTAAACATTTGAATCGTCCTCACGGGGAGGATAACTAATCGGAGTGCTAAATTCAATATCCAGTCACTTATGTTCCATACGTGAAGAAATGCTTGGTCTGAGAAAACGGCATGTATGTTTGAAATTCCTGTGGATGAACGACCCGAGAAGCGTGCTAATATTGTGTGGAGAAGAACATTTCGACACATGTAATACGCATAAAAGCTTTACTTTGGTGTTGGAAGCCTTTGTGCATGACTGGGTAGGTATATGGGTTGGAAGATATTTACTTTCAACATTGCCCAAGTTCTCATGCCTTCCGTGTCCCTTAGCTTAATTTAAACACCAACTGCGGCGAGAAATGCACGAATCGTGATCATGGAAGACAATATTGAATGACGAAGAAATGTGGCATGTCTGTGATGTGCTCGTCCTGCTTATCTTTCTCTCGTTCATTGATTGGAATGAAAGCCAGTCTGTTTCTTCCGTCTAAAGAACACGTCATCATTAACTTACAAGTGTGTGTTTTTTTTCAATAATAATGAAAATATAACACATTTGCATCTGACGAGAAACTCTTTGCGCGCCTAAATTCAACCTCTATTTTCTCCCGTCAAGACACGGAAACGAACTCTTTGATGATAGCAAGTACCTTACCCATCCCACTTTCACCGATGAGCATACAAACCCTCTCCTTTGTGTGACCCAATAACCACATATCCTCATTCTCCTCTCACGTTCTCATTATACTCCCAGTGAATCTTCTTCTATCAGGCTGATGTGTTCCAGTGTATCTAATGCGTCCAAATTACACATTAGGTTCTACTTTTCGTCGTCTTTTCCAATTTTCTTGTTACCTTCCAGCGACCTGGAACTCAGATTGAACAGCAGTAGCTCCATTTCTATACCATGATTACCTACTATATATAAAACGCATATGACATAAATTTTAGCTTTGAACGCCAACTGTGGTGAACACGTGTATCTGTTGGAAACACACCAGCAAGGGGATTTCAGTAGTTAAAATTTACACCTACAGTGAAGCTACGTCCAAGTTGACCTTTGGTGACCTCGACCTGAATACAAACTTGTCTAAATTTATCGCTAGTCGCCTCGCGAAGAGTGAAATGAAAGCGGCAATTATTTATTACGTTTTTAAATTTACCTCATAGGACACCAAAAATTAACAAACATGCGTTGTCTCATGTTAATAAAGCATCCATACCTCGAAATAGTATGTTATTATGTTATTAAAATGAAAAAGGCCCAGTTATTCGCCATCTCTTGCTCAATCCACTCTTGGATACTAGAATTATATCAGTTAACCCTTTACCCAACATAACGGTCAAAATCGGCTAGCGCTATTCACAAAAATCGCCAATTAATTTTCATTACTGTTTTCATATTTTGTCTCAGAAACATAGGTTATGACCCCTCTTTGGGACGAGCTCGTCGAGCTCGTTCCAATGAGGGGTCATAACCTATGTTTTTGAGACAAAAAATAAAAAAAATAAGTTTTTCAGGAATTGTGTTTGCAAGTGTCGTCTGCTTTTCATGTTAGGTAAAGGGTTAAAGCTGTCATTGACATCTTCGTGGTTTCGGTTCCCACAGTGCATTCCGTATTTTTCTAGGTCTTCTGTTTTCATTCACATTGGCAAGCCTTTAAAACAATATGTTTATTGTTCTAGGATATTGTAAACAATGTAAGCATAGTTGATAAATTTTTTCTTCACAAAAATATTCAGCATCGCTTAGAATAGCAGAGAATAATGTCACCGAAAGGCTTTTACCTCACAAATCAGCTGAACGCGGGAAACAATGATGAAAGCATGTTGTTCTCCTACCCTGGGAGAACATAATCGCATTAGTTTTGTGAAAGTTAATTTCTCAGACGTGAAATAGTTGGTAATCTTTTTAAAAAGTTTAATCTTCATTCTTATTCTACGGGAGTTACAGTGTAATTTCCGGCTAAGCGGAGCAGAAGAAGACAAAGGAAATAGAGTAATACATCGACTTCCGGAAATGATGGAGTGTCGGGACATATTTAACTTGAGAAAAGTCTTATGTCATTGATCAATTAAATTATCGTAATTATATTTTACCTCCCATGAGGTATATTCCTTTGATCAAATGTAAACATTCTCTAGCATCCGCTGTTGATCTCTTCACCCTTCGTTCTCCTTTTCATTGCCTGTTTTGAATTTACCTTTTTCACTATATAATGTTCAGGTACACGGCTGTATTTGACGAAAATAGATTTTCCGAACGTAAGTTTGATAAAAGAAATACCTTGAAATATTATGCATGGACAACTCAAATAATTACTTTGTATTCATGTCCGTGTAGGACTTCCAACAAATGCGGTCTTAATTGTTTTTAGTGTACGATTCTATATTTTCCCAGATAAATTTTCCTTTTTCCAAGGAACATCTCGAGGCTACTGTGCATGTTTGCAGGTATTAAAACTACTTACAGATGCTTGGGTCCAATTGAGAATAACGTTTGATGATCTCCTGTACACCACGCAAAACAAGAGCAGAAAAATCGCGATGGAAAACATAATAGCTGTTTCGTCTAAATTTATAAGTTTTGTAAATCAATATCTCGACCCTTCAATGAAACAAGGCGCCATATGCAATGGCTAAAGCATTGCAGATGGCCTCTTGTATCCCTCAAGAGACGATTGTTCTCTCGATGTAAGAAAGATGTTCACCGTTCCCTACTATTCATGCCAGTAAGTTATTTGAATGTTAGTATAAAACAGTGTATCAAAACTGTATAAGAATATGATAAAGAACCCTGGGACGTGAGAAGATAGAGGTATGGTAAGGGTGCACAAATAAACCTGCAGAAAATCCCCAGTTCTAAGCTGACTTTCATAGCATTTATTGTTTATTTACCTTTCATTTTCCGGTCACGTTAACGCGCGGGTTTGTAAAACCTTCAGAAGATCTAAACAATAGTCAGCAGTAATTAAAGTCTGCGCTAGCATTAACTTTGAACTGTTTTAGAATCAAGGCTGATCTAAAAGGCCTAAGATAGTACACAGTACAGTGATTACAAAAATGAACAAAGAATTTCGACCGGATCACGATATGGTCGACATTTTCTGTCTTTTATCCTGCCCGCAACAGTGTACAGTCTCATCCACCCAAAAAGAAATGTGAAAACTTGAATCTCAGATGCTATTCTTGCTTGCTTCTCTTGATTCTAAATATTTTATTTTTGAAGTCTCGATCTTCTATTGCAAGCCTGTCGCATCCAGATCACGAAAATACCACATTTATAATCACAGTACTGTAGCTTCTACGGCATTTATTTTTAGTTAATTTTTCAATTTTCAATCGAATATTTTCTGTTGACATGATTGATTTTCAAAACCGGCAGTAAAGTAAACCATCGTTAGCCGGTAACGTTTACGTTAACACAACCGTTTTAACAGTTCATCCCCGAGGCCAATCTTAATGTTGTTATGTGATCAGAGAGAGCCTCTTTCAACACTGTGCCAACATTAATATGTTCCAATAAAACTAAAATCGACGCGCCCTGATTGGACTAGAGCTCGCTAACGCTTTTCCATGGTTACGGCTCCAGTACCACGTTACCGTCTGACGTAACCATGCGAAGTATTTGAAATGAGGGTTCCCATTCTGCAATTATTCCGTGAACGGAGTGACTTGCAAACCGTTTTATTTTTCTAGAGTTTTCACACGTGCTGCAGATGATGTTCCGAATGAACTGTTGTTTAGATTACAAATCATTTGACGATTTGAACTAAGCTGGAGTGACCTCGACCTTTATCTGAATTCATTGATTGTTTGCCCAGTGAAGTCGAGGGTTTATGTACTAAACTTGTTATCGTTAAAAGTTGCCTTGTTCATTTCACGATGTGAATTATGGGCTATGGGTAGGGGCTTATTGTAATATATACGATATTGTGATGAATATAACAATAACATGATTTTGAAGGGCTTTACAGTGTATTAACAGCTCAACAGAAATGGTTAACAGCCCTTGGGCTTATTAGCGGCCCTCGACCACGTCGCGGGCCGCTAATAAGCTCTTGGGCTGTTAACCATTTCTGTTGAGCAGTTGATACACTGTAATGCCCGACAAAGTCATGTTATTTCTATTATTGCCGCTTTCGTACATCGAGCACATTATGATTAGATTATAAGGGAAATAAGATAAATAAATGAAATTTGACGTTTTAGATTTAAAAAAAGCAGCGACACTATCGTCTGATTTGTTGACAAACAAACCGGGTAACATGACTATCGTCTGATCAGTCTACGGCGAAATTTGGAAAGTTGGATGATGAAATATATCTTCGAAATGAGAACTTTAGGCAAGGAGTTTATTCATCAAAGATGTCATCACTTACTTTGTGTGCATCGCTTTCTATATTTGATACATTATCTATCCGTGACACAAAGGGAAACCCTTGAAAAAAATGTGTTAATTGTGTTTACAAATTTAAAAAATCCGAATTGAATTTCGATCCAAATGCAAATCTGCGAAAAATATTGTTGATCGGCTGAGAGATGTGACGTCATTGTATATATTTAGACGTGTCGGGCTGTTATTGACGTGTTGGGCTGTTACAGTCAATAACGGATCAATACGTCACATGACTTGTACTTGTTGAGCATTACGAGGTTTCAACGCCCGGTAAAACATCGTTAATGTGCTTGGAACGCCCGCAAAAGTGGTAATAATTAACGCTTACACGGTCTGAGATTAGTGTCTAGGGTGAACATAAGCTCCAAGTAGCAAACATCAGACCATGTTGTTACCGTCAATTCATCACAAAAACTTATAATGTCAAGCAAGAATAGAATGTTCAATTTTTAGGTAGCTCATGCGTTACCTTGTTCATCACATTCTGATAACGCAAATTAATTGTTGGTTTTGTAGAATAAATTGAATCCATAAAAAGCATGGAAATGCTTATTGAAAACATCCTATCAGGGGCGTAATGAACAACTGGCGGGAACGCCAGTAATGTTTCCAGTCGGGATATTTCCATCTGTAGTGAAGTCTTAGATATTGATTCGCTCTTGCTCGTAATCACATACTTTCTCATGAGATTTGATACCTCGATTTATGTCGGTTATGCAAATGAATGGCCGTGCATGGTACCAGATTCGGGTATTGGGTCATCAAATATACAAATCCACAAATAAATACTGAAGAAGTTTTGAGTCCCTTTACCCAACGCAGACGATATCAAAATTTATTATTTTAAATATCATTTTTTTAAAATTTTTCAAAAAATGTCAACAAAACCATATCATGTGACCCCTCGTTGGAACGAGCTCGACGAGCGCGTTCCAACGAGGGGTCACATGATATGGTTTTGTTGAAATTTTTTTAAAAAACAATACTTTTTCAACCGCTGAATTTGCATATTACGCGGACGGACGCGGGCGATTCGTTAGGTAAAGGGTTAAGAACAATAATCCCAACTGATTAATATTCCGACTATGCATCATCAGGGCCTGCCTCCGAGAAAGCCGAGCCTTTATGATGTAATATTTTATCAGTCGGGAAATGAGCCGGAACAGTCTAGATAAATCAGTCGTACAACCACACCACCCCCACCCCCGTACAAATCGATCATCTTCGGGACGTTTCTAGATCCTGCCAGTGAAACCCAGTCTGTCAAACTATCAAAATCTATATATTCATTTGAACATGTATACATATTCGTGTATTTGAATTATATATATAAATTGCATAAGAGATTAGCAATTTGAACTTAGTGACCATCCACTGTTGGATGGTCACTACGCTCAAATTGTAAACAGCCACAGATGTATATCCTAAACGTTTAAACGCCAGGGAAATTGTATGGTACATGTGCAACATATTTTTTCAAATCTCACTCATATGTCATAGATAAAATGTAAGTGTGGTGACATTTCTGTGGTGCTGACAAGTGACATCATTCAACGTCGTTACCTGTGTTTGGCCTCCTTTTTACTACCACCGTCCAAGAATAGATGATGGGAGAGAATGATTTAAAACACGATAAAATAACTTTGTCCTTTTTTTGCAGGCGATGAACTGAGTGACGAATTGAATGCTTATATGATGAGACAATATAGGCCATTTCATCCCCGAAGGCTCTCCGACGAACGACTGCTTAAAGCTTATTTCAACTACCTTTCGAACAGGAACGACGGGGGCAAAACGAGTGACGGTAGCAGCTAACATGGAAGAGTCAAGGAAGGGTACGTTCAGAATCGTACTTAATGTCCGAATTCACAAAGCCACGAATATTTAACACCACGAAATTTTCTGCTTTTACAGCAGTATCTTGATTGCCCCACTCCAACCTAAATCAACCTTAATGGGAAAGGGAATGTGGTATATCATACTTAGGATGCAACTTAAGGACATAACTATGGAACTAGATCAGCATGTTTCCTGTAGTTTTTATCGTACATTGGCTTGAACGACTAGGTTTTATTTCAAATTATTGTTCAAGAGATCTGCGTCAAGGAGTAGCAAAGGAGAACTCTGTAGCCCGCTTCCCATAGACAGACTGAATGGTCGATTGTAAAAACAACCCTCAAGTCTTATTTGTACGGTTAGATTTTAACAGCAGTTTGTCATCTCAACTGATTAAATTATAACGATACCCAAAGCAAAATAACAGTCTCGTTTACTAGCTCGCTCATCGATCTTTTCGCAACACTAATTGTCAACAACTGTCAATACGTGTGAGGTAAAATATCTAGGCGTCCAGTAATGATACACATCCCCTCCGTCTCTCTGATTACATCGTGCATAGAATATTGACACACGCCGCAAAACGGAAGCTTTGCGATCAAAAAATATTAAACATCAAATTAGGCACGACACTCTACAGAAAAAGCACGAGTATTTAACAACGCTGAAACTAAAATATGACTAGTTAATACACAGTTTGTCGAGGGCGACTAAGCTTCACATTACATTGATAATTGCCGTAAGTGCACCATCTTGTTTGTTTGTCAAAGCTACAAGTTATGTCGCGTTTCTAACCAAGTATCACTACGTTATGCATGCAGAGTGTAAACTGTTAACACTCTTTCTCTCAGAATAACCGACAGGGAATTCCGCTTAGACGAGAGCGAGCTTTTAGCAAAAAGGAGAAAATACCATACGATGCCCGGCGGTAACCAATTGAGACTCCTAATCAGATCGAGGTGTGAGGGACGCATCCTCTCTCGGTCACTTCGAGAAAACATCTAACCTCATAAAAGTACAGCTGTTGGACCTACGTAATTAACCCATTCCACCACAAAGGAACCATATGGCACCTCACAGGTCATCATCTGGACTTGGTTTTTCTAATCGACAACACAAACCGCCGCGAACATTTCGGTGTAAATGACAAAACAAAATGAAACAGTAAGGAAAAACAATATACCATTGAAAGCTAATTCATCTGTTTACTGACAAATGAATAACTGTTTCGGATAAATTCAGTAAAAAATGTTCTTAGTATCATCCGTCACGTGCACAAGTGGTCGGTATCATAAAAATGAAACACCCACATTTTTATTAGTCAGTGTTGGGTCTGTCCAACTCTGACTTGTGAACACGCTAAACACCTCTTCCACATATTGTGAAACAGAATACAAACGTGATCCTGACCAATTTGATCCCATTCCTGTGCAAGAATGTAGCATCAAAATTTCTAGACACCCATCCAGCGCACATACCAGTTTAATATTACACCAGGACACGAGCTCTCTCGGAAGCAGATCATATTCTACCCCAGGGGCATTGTACAGACGTGTATAGAAGTCTCATAATTAGCAGATCTAAGGATGAAATGCACAGAGATCTCATTTAATACATGTTGCTCGGTAATTTGTGCTTTTCAAAACTCTATCGTCGGCTTACTTGATGGCAGCTGTGGTGGTTACGGGTGCATGTAGGACAACTTCAAAATTAACATTTTGTTGTGAAACTATTGGGATTCACACGTTACATTTCATAAATCATTCGGCCAAATATACGTTCGAAAACATTGGGATAACATGGGTGGTTCAAGACATTTTTGTGTAGTATATATAGAAGGTTTATCGGATATCTGGGGAACTGTCTTCTCTTGAATATTTGAAACAATTCGCTCACCGTCGCTGTTTAAATTTGTTTTATTTGATGTTTTGAGAAGAAGTTTTAAAGTTTTACGATTGTTAGTTTTACTGCTCATCCTTTGAATAAAGCGTATACCAATATTAATTTAACATTCAGAATCCTGAAGTCGTATACAGTCTCCAATCAATGTGACGCAGACAGGTGCTCTGACACTGATGTCTTGTATAATAGAAGCAGCAAAACCTGAACAATTGTTTCTAGTCAAGTGATCGAATAAGCAGGCGACACTTGTCAAGAAACTACTGTTCTGTTATAAGACTTCATAATTTTGATACATTCGCTCTTTAAATACATTCGCTTTCTTTTCGCAGCTTGTACGAATTACGAGGTAAATTCAGGTTTCAATATCCAAACCAGAACAGGAACAAATTAAACTGAAACCCGAATCTAGACGCAGAAAATATACACCAAGTCTTCTCTGGGTAGGGACTCATGAGTGTCTGATAAAAGGCGAGTCTTCAATCCGCGGCCCGATCACTTAATGGATATACTTTTCCCGCTTAGACGCGCGAATACAATCTCATTCTTCCATAGCTATTTGCAGTATAAATAACTCCAAAGTAAACTCCCGTTGTATTCCATATAGAGGAGTTTATCAATATTGTGTGTACAATAACTACAACTGTAGGACGAAGTCACGCAGTGAAGGTACGTACACAGACGTTACTGCCAAAAGATATTAGTCTGACAGAGTAAATATTAGAAATTGGCACATTGCAAAATATGATGGACAATATAGTCACGTTCTTAACATGTTACGGAACAGCTTACAGTAACCGTTGACGTATCACTGGCTTGTGAAAATTAAAGACAACCGTCCAAGATTCCAATATCTCATCATATGTATACCAAGAATAAATTGGAAGTGAATATACTTTGTATGGGAGAAAAATATTGCATTCACGTAATTCCACGTTTTGTATAATAAATATTTTTTTTATATAAAAAATAGGTTTACTGTTTTTAGATTAAATTAACAAGATGAAATAATAATACATCTTTTTGTAATTATTAAATTATCTCAAACATTGTTTTTCCTTTTTTATTAATACAATGCAATTTGTCGACCAAATGTGTTAAAAATAAATCTTTCAACCTCATCACGCTTAACACAGTGCAACTCCCCAAACTGATTATTTTAAGTATTAAAATGCAACTATTTTCGTGATGTAAACTTCAAGTGAAAGTCAAAACGAAGCAGCTTTCATTGGACATATTCTGATTGATTTTATAATTGTCAATCTGTGGTATTCAATAGTAACTCACTCAAAGCCACAATAGATATGTATGATTAGGAAATGTGAACAATTCACATAAAAGTCACGTGATCGGTTTTAAGACGTCCACCTGAGAAAAAGGTTTGGCGGATTGTCTGGATAATGGCTTTAACAGAAGCTGTACTCGAATAGACTATACCGTTCTTTAGTTCGCCAGTTTGTTAACGCTAACGAACACGAATAGAAGGCATCAGTTTAAAAACAAACAAAAAAACCCCCAAAACCAAAATAATTATTCAATGACCAATTATTTTCATATTTTTAACGAAAAGCACAGCTTATGGACTCTCACTCGAACTAACTATTTCCAATGAGTAGTCTTAAGCTACGTTTTTGAGGCAAAAAATGAAATTTCAAGAAATTTCAATGGCAATTTTTGTGAATACCGCTAGTCAGATATGGCTGTTACGTTAGGAAGAAGGTTGAAAGATCGAGTCTCATTGCCCATTATAACCGAAAACACACAGTTATCAGCACCCCATTATTGATAAAAAAAATGATAAGCCCTTTGCCTGTGAATTGGTTCTACAGTAACTCATTCCAAACTCAGGTGAACAAAAACAGACCATGGTCAACTTTATTGCTCATTCAAAACGATTTTCGAGACATTACACCTCCAGTTCACTACATCTGTCAATGAATTTGCCTTTAAGGGGAAGGTGAGTTTTAATGTAACCTTCTGTTTCGTGTGTATCATTCCATTAACCGGATATATTGTATTCTCGCTTGATAAAACTATATAAAGTAGATTTTCTGAATTTGTCTTAAAATATGACTGTGCACACCATTTTAAATATGAAAACGGCATTTTCTCACTTGTTTGCTGATCTTAATGTTGCTGTCTCTCAATGCAATTAATAGAGGGCGTATCCTTTAACCCTTTACCCAACGCAGACGATTTCAAAATTCATTATTTTAAATATCATTATTTTAATTTGTTGAAACAAATTTCATCAAATTTCATCAAAACCATATCATGTGACCCCTCTTTGGAACGAGCTCGTTCCAAAGAGGGGTCACATGATATGGTTTTGTTGAAATTTTTCGACAAATAATATTTTTCAGCAGCTGTATTTGCATATTACGTGGGCGGATGCGGGCGATTCGTTGGTTAAAGGGTTAATAAAATTCAGACATTGTTGTTTCAAGTGATGTCAAAATAGAAGCGCAGATTCTTTTCAATATATATTTCAACAATAACTGCCCAGTTCTCTGACAAGGGGCGCATCCAATTTAGATTTTTAAAATAAATAACTCCCAATCCAAAAAATAGATATTCGACTATTAAGAACTTGATTCGTTTGTTTCGGTTGCTACATTGTTAATTCGCACTGTTGGACTGGCTAGAAAATAGAGCGAACATTAACTTTCTCTAAAGGCATTTCAAATACGAAAAGTTATTGTTGGGGGTGCCTAAACTCCACCATTCTATGGATTAGTGCTTGTACGCGCTTGACCTCTTAGCGGAGCTCACGTGATGCAACAAGAACGAAAGCTGATACTGCTTCAGTTCCGTAACGAATTAATGTAATGCAGAAACAAAGTTTAATTTCTGGTAGAATGCACATAATTCTTCAAACAATCCCATTATTTAATCATTTGAACCCGACAGGACGCTTTTCCGGCTCAGGAACACGATACATCATAATTTGTTTAAGTGGGATGGCTGCTAAGTGGACATGTGGTTTAGACCAATAAATATTTTTAACGTGCAGCCCTAAGGGCTGGACATATTATCTGGTTTACCTCCAAATAATGAATATGGACAAGTGCTGCCATTGAAGTGACATGTACAGTACGTGTATTATCACTAAATCACCCACAGAGTGGAGATTCCACCCAGGCAATAATTGCAAATTTGTTGCAAAGCATAACCAGCACAAGTTTCAGCCAATGAACCTCCGGGTTAATTGCTTGTGTTTTTTTGTTGATATGTACAAAATTTGAAAGTTATAGCTTGGGTGATAACTCCACTCTGCGGGTGATTTAGTTACAATCCACTCTCCACGTAGTGTAATATACCACTCGGTTTCAAAGGGATAATGCATTATTAGTTGAAACTACATAATCGTACTAATACATTATCACGTCCTGTTTTCGACGAATTGTTTTGGAATATTTTATCGTTCTGAACTTCAGCCATCACAGGCGAGACAAACCAGGTTTACAATTCCGCAATGGAGCGGAGGGGGGGGGGGGGGGGGAGGAGGTGGCTCAGAGGTTACGGCATTAAACTTCAAACCGAAAGGTCCACGTTTCGATCCCCCATAGGGGTAACTGCGTTGTGTCCTTGGGCAAGGCACTTAATCCCGATTGCCCACGTGGGGGCATGGCGGTGCCATGTGCCAAGGCGTTCTGCACGTCAATGGCGCACCTGTCGTGAACCAATGCTAACCCTGCTTGTGCGGAGGTAGTACGTTTGGGAATTTGGTAGTTGCTCGGTGGTTCTCTTCGGCTATCAAAAGTGTCGTTAAATCCCAATAAATAAATAAATAAATAAATAAATAAATAAATAAATAAATAAATAAAAAATAATTAAAAAAATAAATAAATAAATAAATAACAACTTCACAATCGGTCATCTTCGCGACGCCCCTGCTAACAGACTATCGGTTTATGGCCTACCTCGTGAAATCCGATGATCCATGGGCTGAAAATCTGAAGTGCTCTTTATGCATTTTCTCAGATAATATGAAATAGCTGTCGGGTTGTAATGCCTTTCGGCGTTTTAACGGTTACCCACTCTCCACTTTCGAGCTGCAAACTCGACGTTAAAACTTACCAAGACAGTGTACAGATATCAGTATTAACAATTACTCTTAAATAACTTGAATAGAAGTATTTTATCTCGCATTTACCAACCCAAACTCCATGCTGTATTTGTAAATAAACAACTCGCGTGATATTGCCATGCACATTAACGTACTGTCAATAAGATAGTGGGTTCTTCTTTTTGCAATAACACTGCGATGTCTTCTAGACTGAACGTTTATTTGATAAAATAGACCTTAACCTTTTTGCGATTCAACAGTAAATTTATAACATTGTCCTTGGAAAACCTTGAATAGATGCGGATTTATAAACTCGGTTTCATAAACTTCGTACATTGACTCTTCATTCTACCAAAACATAGTTTACAACCTTTCCCCAGATGAATTTCGTTCTTGTAAAGGGAAAGAGACTGTGCTTTTATAAAATAAAATAAATATTTATTATTGCAGTAAATCATTCATCCTGGAAAGCACTTTAATATATTACATGTAAGTTGTATTGCTTTCTCATTGGTCACGGTGCATTTTTTCTGAAAGGTTTAACCCTTTACCCAACGTAACTGCCAAAACCGGCCAGCGCTATTATCAAAAATCGCCAATTAATTTTCATTACTTTTTTCATTTTTTGTCTCAAAAACATAGGTTATGACCCCTCGTTGGAACGAGCTCGTCGAGCTCGTTCCAACGAGGGGTCATAACCTATGTTTTTGAGACAAAAAATGAAAAAAATTAGTTATTCAAGAATTATTTTTGCAAGTGTCGTCTGCTTTTCAGGTTAGGTAAAGGGTTAAGATTAGGAATTCTGTTTCCGATGTTTCGACTTTGATTAGCAAGTCACATTACATAGATAATATTCGAGCATAAAAAGCCCAGCGGAACCCTGTTGATGGAATAGCCAATTGGCTAGTAAACAGGTATGAAAGTGAAGTGTAAATTTGGTCATACAAAAACTATAAGGACTTAAATCAATTAAAAACCATAACACTGACACGATAAGTCTTGAATACTTGCTTACAATATACGTATTTACGATAAGAACAATCACTCGGGTTAATGACGGGAACGCGGGGCTATATTAACTGAGTGGAGTCGAGATTGATATCACATTACGTCAATAGCCTCGGTCCAGTGGACCTGGAGGCATCCTGAAGTTTGATAAGATCAAGCCACAACGTCGATTTTTGTTATACTTCGCCATTGTTTCTCTGGCATGGATTCCATGCCCATTATCTTCTCAATTTAGCCTTTATTCATTTTACTAGGCACAAAGAATAATTATTAGAATATGTATATCATTTTAACCGTGTGTGACAGGAGCACGAAGTTAACCAAGTGCATTGATATATTAATTTGTTGTAAAGATTTGCTGAAAGACTCCAAGTTCATTTCTTTCTGACATGAAATGTTCATATGGAATCTTTCATCATAATACTATATTAAACCTGGCCAATGGATCCAGAGGCTGCTCACTTTAAATGCTAAATTTAGGGGGAAAACATGTAGGCTATGGGGGAATGACTGAAGATAAGTTTATCGCGGATCAAATGGTTTCGCGCGCGCGCGCGCAGGGACGGTGTGGGGCAAGCCCCTTTCGACCCTCTTTAACTGTATGTGATTTTGACTTGTCTGGCCGTGTCAAAGGAGGAAAGTGATTAAGGTACTCAGCGGCGTCTGTGTTTTCGTCTGTTCTTTTCTGGAGGAGGTGGTTGCGATGGAGATACCTCTTTTGGTGGTGTTGAAGGAGGAGTGATGGAGGGCTGACTTGGTTGGTAGGGTCTAGCCCTTGCAGCTGCCGGTGGTGGAGAGCTCTTTGGTGTTGTGCGTAGGTAGTGGCTGCTAACACTCTCCACTGCTATTCTGAACATGTTTTTATTTAGCCCGCGGTTTTCCAAGGTTTTGATCGTGTCTAGTAAAATGCTCGATGGTCGTCATCTCTGACCTTTTCTCCTAGGATGCTCTCCACGGACTCCGCGGTGTATGCTTCCTGGATGGTGTCCTGGTCGGAAAAGGCTGGAGGAGCAAGAGCGGGTTTAGCGACATGTGCGATGTCCGACTCAACTTCCCGCTCCACAAACAGACCTTCCTCCTCCATCTCCTCTTCTGAGGAAGAGTGTGATGGGCTGGCTGGAGATTGGAGTGTTAACTGGCGAGCCAGCGTCCCCCGGACCCTCCACCGGAGTGGAAGGAACCGAGCTGAACGTGGAACGGTCAGGGGTAACAGGCATTGAGCTATCAACGCCATGGTTAGCCTCCTTCTCTTCCTTTTCCGTCCTTTTCTTTTCCATGAACTCCGTCAGTCGGGGGGCATCGCGTCGTCTGGCGGAAGGTCCCTTCTTTCTCTTTCTTTTCTTCTTGACATCGGCGGTTTCTGTCTTCTTGGTATCATCCAGCAAGTCCGTGTCACTTGGAGGGTGGCCAGTGCGGGGAAAATCCCCTCACTAAAGGTGTTACACCTCTCCAAGGGCGTCGGTTCGGTTTCTTTCTCAAAATCCACTGTCAGGTGAATTTTACCCTTGAGCACCTGGATACTCCAGGTGGTAGCAAGGGCAGCCTTCACTCGGACCAGTGTCCCTTGGATTACAATTGGGAGCTCCATTGTCAAGTTGTTAGCACCTCGGAGTCCAAGGTGTGATGAAAATGACGAAAATGAAACTGAGATAAGTTTATCTGTAATTTAAATAGTATTTATAGTTTTTTTGACACGAAATGCACTACGTTGCGCTATTCTTAATTTATTTATTAATTTTATTGGGGTTTACCGACACTTCCGACGCCAGGGTGGAGGAAGCCGGAGTATCCAGAGAGAACCACCGAGCATCGACAAGCAATTGTCAGCCACCTCGACGTCCTAACTCCGCACAAGCAGGGTTTACATTACTTGATGATAGGTACACAATGGCACGGTCCCCCCAAGCGGGGTTAAGTGCCTTGCCCAAGGACACAACGGAGTTACTCCTGGCGGGAATCGAACCTTGGGCCTTTCGGTTTGAAGTCTGATGCCATAACCATTGAGCCATCATTGAATTACAGTGTGCTGGTTATTAAGTTAACGTCGGTTCTAGTTAACCATTTACCTAACTTTACGACCAGCGTTATTCTCAAGAATCGCCATTTAAATTTTATCATCTATTCATTTTTTTTTGGTCTCAATCTCAAAAACACAGCTTGAAACCCCCTCATTAACTCTTTACCCAACACAGACGATATCAAAATTTATTATTTTAAATATCATTTTTTCAATTTTTTCGAAAAATTTCCACTAAATCATATCATGTGACCCCTTGTTGGAACGAGCTCGACGAGCTCGTTCCAACAAGAGGTCACATCATATGGTTTTGTTGAATTTTTTTAAAAAAATAATATTTTTTCAACTGCTGAATTTGCATATCACGCGGGCGGATGCGGGTGATTCGTTGGGTAAAGGGTTTAAACCTTTTGGTTTGAAGTCCGATACCGTAACCACAGAGCTATCGATTGAATTACAGTGTGCTGGTAATTAAGTTAACGTCGATTCTAGTTAACCATTTACGCAACTTTACGACCAGCGCTATTCACAAGAATCGCCATTCAGATTTTCAGATTTTAATTTTTTTGTCTTAAAAACACAGCTTGGGACCCCTCATTGGAACGAGCTCAACGATCTCGTTCCACAGAGGAGCCAAAAGCTAGGTTTTTGAGACAATATATGAAAATGGTTAGTCATTCAACAACTATTTTGCGAGTGTCGTCTGCTATTCGAGTTGGTTAAAAGGTTAACCTTGCTTCTGCGGTGTGGCTGGCAAGGACAGTCTGTCTCTCTTTGCCCTTGCCTCCCTATCAGTTGCATAATCTTACTCATTGCTGCCCATGTTTATATCACTTTTTTGTATCTTTTTCAGAACCAGAACATCATGGGTCCAAAAACCTAAAACAGACTCTGTAATGGCTCAGATACATAATTCTATTCTCTATACTTCCACCAGAACTATTGCCAGCTGTGCTGTATATGCCATTCATTGTAGGTGGTCATAGATAAGTCATAAAAACTTACTCCAATAAATCGATTTGGTACATATTTCTTTGAACCATTCCAACCCACGTTTGCTGCACAGAAAAATATGTTTCGCTTTGAATAAAGACTTATCGTTCTCGCATTTTTTTTTGGTTTTTACGTATGAAATAGAAAATAGTTCATAGCGTGTAAGAAAAACTGACGTGTGGCTTTACGATCAAATGACTCCCGCGTTGTGTCCTTGGGCAAGGCACTTAACTCCGATTGTCCACATGGGGGCACGATGACGCCGTGTACTGAGGCGTACTGCACGTCGATGGTGCGCATATCTTCACCCAATCTAACCCTGCCTGTGCTGCAGTGCGGAGTTACGATGTTGGCGAGCTGGCAGCTGCTCGTTGTTCCTCGGTGGTTCTCTCGGGGTACTCCGACTTCCTCCATCCGTAACACTGTCACCGACACGATCTGACCTTGGCTGTAAAAGTGTCGTTAAACCATAATAAATAAATAAATAAATAAATAAATAAATAAATAAATAAATAAATAAATAAATAAATAAATTACGATCAGATGATTTTGCCGTATCGTTCTACAGATTAAACAATTCTGTCACTCATTAAATAGTTTAACATTATGCTGCTTTAACGAACTATTCACAACTACGATATGGTTGTGTAGGAGGCTATTTAAAACGATATTAGAAACACAGTACGGTTTAAATAATCACAGCCATGTATTATACAACACGACACAAAAGACTACATTCCAACGTATCAGGTGATCTGTTGGATCTTTTGTTTGTTTCACTCTTGAGCTTCGGGGCATGTAACAACAGAAGTACAGAAGCCATAGACAATAAAGAGGATTCATACAGATTTGGCTCTCAGCATTTTACTTAATGTAACAACAGAAGTACAAAAGCCATTGTCAGTAAAGGGTACAGACTGCTACTTCACAAGAATTCATACAGACTTGGCTCTCAACCTTTTACTTAATGTAACAACAGAAGTACAAAAACTATAGACTATAAAGGGTACAGACTGCTAATTAACAAGAATTCATACATATTTGGCTTTCAACCTTTTACTTAATGAAACAACAGAAGTACAAAAGCCATAGACAATTAAGGCTACAGACTGCTAATGAACACGGATTCATACAGACTTGGCCATCAACCTTTTACTTAATGTAACAACAGAAGTACAAAAGCCATAGACAATAAAGAGGATTCATACAGATTTGGCTCTCAACATTTTACTTAATGTAACAACAGAAGTACAAAAGCCATAGACAATAAAGGGTACAGACTGCTAATTAACAAGAATTCATACAGATTTGGCCCTCAACCTTTTACTTAATGTAACGTTCAGATCCTGCCATATCCGGCCAGCATTATTCACAACATTCGCCATTATACTTAGTTTTCAATTTTCCTTCAAAACATAGTTTTTGAGCTTGTTCCAATGAGGTGTCACGAGCTAAGCTTTTGAGGCACAAAATCGAAAATGTTTAGTTATTCGAGAAACCTGTGTTGTTCTCAAGTCATGCTAAAGTTAATAACAAAACTCCACAACAAGTTCAATGAACAGATTTTTAACCTTTTGAACAATGGTGGTATCCTCCAAGTCAGTTCAATAGCAGCAACTGAAAGAGTCAATATTCAGTATTTGGGGGTAGGTCAATTACCTTTTTTCAACGTGTAGACTTGGGGATGCAGTTTGAAAATATATCCCACACATTCACTTCGCAACCATCCTAGTTAATGAAATTATGACGTATCATGTTCCTGGGACGGAAAAGCGTCCTCTCCGATTAAAGGTTCAACGTTGAATAAGTTCTCGAGTTCACAAGTTCACTTCCGATCCAAAGTGTTAAGGATTGGTCATTAGGGAACTAGTATACAATTATGGACAAAAGTCCATAGCTGTTTTATTATATACACCATCCTAAAAAAAATCTACTATTTGTCAATTAAAAGTTCAATTATATCAACCAGAATACTTTTAATTAACAATAAAATGGTTATCATCTGCAGAATAACATAAAGATAAACAATGTTAAAGAGATTACGTCGATTGAAATAGAACTAGGAAGGGGATTTCCAAAAGCTATATTTGGAAAGTTGATATTCACTGGAAAACCGGTGTACATGGATTTGTAAGTACCAGTCATGTGTATAAGATCCAGCCAATAGAAATGTGGTTATTTATGAAATATATAATAAAGTTTGTTGAACTATTAACTGTCGTAACAAAGACATGTGACTGGGGTATCACATTCTACAAGGTTTGGAAATCTGTGTGTTATGGGAGTATGGGTTGGCGTATGGGTATTGCCTATCATTCTATTAGAAATTGTAGTGGAGCTCATGATGCGACACATTTCAAAGTGGCCATCGGCCATGAAGTGTAATGGGCAATGTGCTAAACACACGCACGTCCCTTGCTTTTCATACCTGATGCTGACTCGGTGAATTTGCCTGAGATGACTGAAATAAAATTGAGAACAAAGCGAATCTGGGACACTAAGATAGTAACCAGAGTGGTGCAGGGAACGATTGGTCATGAATGTTTGGTACAGAAAGCTTAGGTACAAAATGTTTGCATGTCGAGAATATTTGGTTCACATGATAGGAGCAATAGCTTCAAAGGCATTGGGGAATACCAAACTGTGAGAAGCGAAGTTTGGGTAACTTTTCATTTTTTTTCACATATTCACAAGAGAATTACTTATTTTAGCAATATTTATTGGGATAAAACTTTGATATTTAACTTATGTGTTCTCTAATTAACCATTTGAACACTGGTGGTGGTATCTTCCATGCAAGTTAAATGGCAGAAATGGGAAGAGTCCATATCCGTTATTTGGGGATAGAGCAATTAATATTTTCAACGTGCATCCTTCAGGCTGCACGTTGAAAATATTAATTGTTCTACCCTACACGTTCACTTAGTAGCCATCCTACTTAATGAAATTATGACGTATCGTATTGCTGGACCGGAAAAGCGGTCTCTCGTGTTGAAAGAGTTAAATAGGATTCATTGTTTTAAAAACTCTGTTTCGAATTTACTTTCTCGTTTTAACAAAACTGTTAAAAAAATCCCAGATACATAAAAATCAGTCATCCTGCTTATAAATTTCTTCGTGTATACCATTTAGTCTTACATCCCTTAATATGTCAACTATCTTCATCCCAAACATTCCTTGTACCAAAAGCTCCCGAATCAAACATTCTGTACTAAACGTTACTGTACCAAACATTACCGTACCATAAGAAAAAGAAGAGGTGATGTCTTTGATAGTGACAATAGCAACATCAGGTTCGAAGCTAGTAGCGAGCTTACGACTCCTATCCTATCAACAGAAAATTACTAGCCGAAATTAAGTTCGACGAATACCACTAGTAAAAGTTTCATCCCATTTTTCTCTGTTTATAATTCCAATCATTGACAACGTTTTTTCGAGATGCTCCATCTGAGAGCTTCCCAAGAAATGACGTTAAGGCTTGGAATTATCAACAAAGAAAAATGTGTTACAAATGTTTTATTGCCTGATACGTATTGCAGCGGGTACTGAGGCTCAACGGCGAAAAACATTACCGGATTCTACAAACAGATCCCTAGATAAAAGCATTTTAGCCCATGTGTTCATACTTACTTTTTAAGCGGAAGATCTCAAGACACTCAAAACTAAAAGCCAAACTCTTCCCAACCCAACATACCTCGTGGTTCCCAAATGGGAAACGTTGCTGTTGTTTTAATTGTTAAACCTCTGAACCCAGTAGGTCGCTTTTTCGGCACAGGATCGTGATACTACCTAAATTCACAAAGTAAATCATTGCTCAGTGAATATGTGTGGTAGACCAATCAAGATTTTCAGCCTGCAGCCCCAAGGATGAAAGCTGAAAATATTGATCGGGCTTCCCCCGTGTAACGAATATAGACTCCGCAATTTGATGGCTCTGAACTGGCATGGAATATACCATTATGGACCAAAGGGTTGATATAAGAGAATCTGGTTAGAATAAATACGAAGAACACGGTCAAGAAAAGTCACAGACTGCTATTCATTACGACGTAGTTCCAACATAACATCCCCAAATACCACACAGCATTAAAAAAGTTAGTCATATCCGAGATTACATGTACACGAACGACATCATTAGGAACGTCGCGGAAGATTTATACAAGAACATAAAGTTGAGTTCCGATACATAAATAGACAGAACAGAATACGCGTTCGAACTGTCATTTTTTACTGCACGACCTCGATCTTGGCGGAAGGATAATATTGAACAAGAAGCCAAAGGCTTCGAATTCAATATTATCCCTCCGCCAAAATCGATTAATAATTTCGATCGATCGATCGATGGAATGAGGTAAAAATGACAGTTCGAACGCGTTTGCTGTTCTGTATTTATTGCACGCCTACAGTTTACTAAAAAATTATTAATCGATTTTGGCTGAGAGATAATATTGAACTCGAAGCCGTCGGCCTTCGGCTTCTTGTTCAAATATTATCCCTCCGCCGAAATCGATCTCGTACGGTAGAAAATGATAATTCGAACGCGTATGCTATTCTGTATTTATTGCACGCCTACAGTTTACTAAAAAATTATTAAAAACACAAATTATTGCCAAAAGTAATCAAAAAGTAAAAAAAGAAATAGTTAAATAGTCAGCGCACGTGATCCGTATTGTTCAAGGACAATAAAAAAAATATTATTGTTCGCTTCGATTTTTGTAGAAAGAGCGTGTATTTTATGAAAATGAAAGCACAGGCGTGCAATAAAACAATATCCGTTATTTATCAACCAACAAGCTAGGTAAACTAATTCAATCTCAATTCTGTTACACGCTGTCGTGTACGAACTAGATTTTTATCAATCACCACCCCAACTGAAATATCAATTCAAAATAAAGAAAATGATCATCGGGCTGACCTCGTGTCATTTCCTAACAAGAGGATCGGCAATTATAGTAATGAACCAGTTTTCAAGAAATTCCTAACTCCGAACTCCCGGGGAGAGTAATTACAATTTCCTAACTGAACTCTTTATGAGAATATGAATACGTGTCACCCAAAGATCTAAGCCAGTGATTATTGTAAAGGCAGATGACCGACCCTGTTAACCCCCTTGTTACTACACATTTATATTTTGAATGGCATCGCCTTATATAATACTCGCTACTGCATGTAGACGATCACTGATCGGTTAGCACCTCAGAATTCTAAGCGAGAGATAGTTGTTTTGGATCTAACCCTCCTCACTAACGTTTTGTTCTTCCTCTTAAATCTCGTTACTCGAAATAGAACGTATTGGCATGGTGCGCCTTCAACCGAAGCAGCCTGCACTTAAATCCCACCAGAGCACGTTTAGTATACTGAAAAGTCTGATAATAATTACTGCTGCCGCCCAATGGGTATATCTAAGGTCTCCGGCTCCTTCATTCGACAAATGGGACCCCTCCCAAATCCAAAAATGTAAGAGGCATAGACTAAAAACACGTTTCCAGTAATCCTCCGATCCTAGAAAATCTTTCGTTAACCAAACAGAGCTAATCTTTTTTTAGATCGACAGGGCAATTTAGCAACTCTTCAATCTTAAGGACCTATTAGACAAAAGAATTGAGTTACGGTTGGTTCTTCATATTCATTTATTCTGCATCCTGTCATGCGCTCATCGCATCTGATCGAAAAAATATCACTTTGTCATCACAGTACTGTACTCCCGTGAATCACGACAAATTGCTGAACCATATCGCTCTATAACCGGAATGCCATTGTTCTATCCTTGTGAAAAAGCCCGTCATCTTTGCGTGTTACACAGAACAACAATTTTTTCACTAGTCAAAATATTGAAATTGAAACTGAAAACTTTATTTTATTTGTTAACAGACATTTGTTGTTGAAAACTATATATGCCAAAACGTAGTTTCTTGGAATACACATTAAATAACGTTCGTTTAAAGTGTTACTATTAGTTACATGATGTTTCAGCAGGGAGTACGGGGATGTTACCCTTCTGAGATCCGTATTTTCCGACATTGAAAGCCGAAGGAAATACGAATCTCAAAAGCGTAATACAGTTCCATACACCCTGATAAAACACCATGTGACAAATTTATCACCCCCGCCCCTTCAGTGTGTCGTGTTTTCTTTCATTATATAATCCCCAAATGGTATTCCAGTGACGACAACACAGATAAAAGTAATAATTAGGAACATTTCTTTCTTTATTATTGAACAAGCAAGATTTGGATTTATTTCGCTTCAGTTGAACTCCAATATTTGCGTGACTTCAGTTCAAGGACATAGGAAAATGACGCGTCGTTATTACTGTGGGACACAAGTTGACTTTATAAGTATTTTATTCGATACAGTGGTGTGTTGTATGTCTTGGAGAATCGGGGACACTATATTCAAACTTATACAAGTGTTTTAATAAATTTCACTGAAGAGACGATACATATAATGAGATAGGTTGCATGATTCTCGAAACCACAACGGATGTGTAGTGTAGAATCACCACAATAGAATCCATTTTCTCGACAGTAAAATCGGACATTGGGGTGAGGAGCGGGGGTTGGGGGGGGGGGGGGGGGTTGGGTTGGGTATGTACACGTTTTATTTCAAGTTTTCGGAATATTCTTATGAAACAATAGTGTTCTCCGATTGTTTGTGAGTCTGAATGTTTATTATCACTGACAAAAATGTCTGAAGCGATGGATGAAAGGGAAATCGGCGAAGTGTACCGCAGAATGTCTGTAAATCCCTTTTAACTGCCACGTGATATTCTCATACACACCGTTGGATTTAAATGATTGTACCGTACTGGATGCATCGGTTACTGACCAATCAGGAAGCTTGTATAATTTTAAAAGGGTGCTACAAAGACTTATGCATTTGTCGCAAAAAGACATATGCATCGGTCGCAGTGTCCTCTAAAGAAACATCCTGACAGAAACGTACCTGGTGGTCAAACCTCAAACCTCTCTAACGTTTTACCAAGATAAATGATCTGACATGGCACAGAAAGCTATATAAAAACAATCAGTCTCATTGGATTGGAAGGTTATTTTAGAGTAATCACTCTGGACTTTCGATGCCTCGAATTGCTTAAGTGGCAACTTCGGGGTATGACTAAAGGAACTTGGGCAAAAGGTTACCTCATGTTAAAATAAAGTAACTTTTAAATATTACCAAGCAGAGCCCTGCGAACCTTCGCAGTTTGATTTGACCCGAAATCGGTCCGAAGATTCGATACGAGTCGCGCTGATCGAAAAATTAGAGAACCCTCGAATTATTATCAAAATCCTACAAAGTGTTCCCCCTTGAACTCATCTGGGAGCGCGGTGGCTCAGTGATAGACTGTTGTACTTCAATGCTAGAGGTCCTGGGTTCGATTCCCGTCCGGGACGACCCGCGTTGTGTCCTTGGGCAAGGCACTTTATCCCGATTGCCTATATGGGAGTACGATGACGGCGTGTACTAATGCATACTGCACGCCGATGGTGCACATGTCTTCAACCGCTGTAACCCTGCTTGAGCGGAGCTTGAACAAAGTTAGAATGTTGAGGAGCTGGCAGTTGCTCGTCGATGCTCCTTGGTTCTCTCCGGGTACGATTAACCATTGTGCATAAGAATGTGACCTTAAACACCAATAAATAAATAAATACTTGCACTCTTCTTCGATCATCAGGTCTCCTGAATAGGAGACCTGATGATCGAAGAAGAATTCAATTAGGTATTACTTCCGAAACTCATTTGGTTCCGTTTCGGATTATTCCACCTTTTTGATTGACTTGCCCAAACAGACAAGTGAATACAATACTTTAGTGGAGACTGGAAATATTTACGGTTGTAAGAAGGTACAAAATTTACAACACAAGAGTCCTTAAATTCGATTCGAAATGCGATTTTATTCGAATTCCTTTCTCTGGTTCGCATTCGTCCCGAAGTTGGAGACTTGCAGGGAGCTATTACCAAGGTCTGTTACTTGGTGTTGGTAAGTTCACCAGTGTTTACAGATTTGAACGCATCCCTCAACACACAACTTCTCCCTTCAACTCAGAAACACAGAATTTGCGTGCGTGTCCAAACATAGAATGTCTAACAGTTTAATTAGTCAGTTATTTAGTTATTGGTGTTTAATGTCACATACTTATGCACAATAGCTAATCGTGACCGAACAGTTTAATTATAACTATTTAACTAACACGACGAGTAAATGACACTTGCAAAAACCCTTTCTTAAATAATTAAACATTTTCATCTTTTGCCTAAACAATAGAGCTTATGACCCATCATTAGAACGAGCTCGTTCCAATAAGGGATCATGAAATATGTTTTGGAGCCGTAAACTGAAAAATACTAATATCTGAATGACGATTTCTGTGGTGAATAGCGCTGTTCGGATACTGGTTAAGAAAAGGGTTGATAACGTGTGTACTGTACAATCTCCACGCTGATCACGTGTTTTCATTTTCACGTATTTTCACATTCTCATCTGAATATAGTCACAACTGAAATGTTTGAAGCTTTGTGCGTGTGTCTCCATTTCTACACACTCATTTAACACACTCCTTTACCCCCCCCCCCCCCCCAAAAAAAAAAAAAAAATCACATAATCGACTAAACGCCGCTGTTGCATATTCACTCTACCGCTGGCAGAGAGTTCTTTAGTCGCTTGACAAGCTTTGAAAAAGGGATGGAAGAGTTCTGTTCATGTGAAAAAATATATACCACATCGAAATTAACCCTTTGACCACTGGAACTCTGATGGTATGGTCACCACCCCCCCCCCCCCACATCCGCTGGTACCACGGAAATGAATTTCTGAAAAGTCACTTATATTGTATATCTTTTAGGGCACATCTCAGCTCGCTAGATTATAAATGTTTATATCTCACTAAGTAAATAATTCTGATATATAAATGCTACAATCTGTCATGCAAATAATTTTAATATATAAACGTAATAGTCAATCAGCCTAATTGTATTCTGATATATCTAAGCTGACAGAGTTCGACGAGCTCTAACGTGCAGGATATATTAAAAAAAATGTAAGCTTATCACTTGACCCTTACCAAAAATTAATTCATCAATTTCGTTATTTGAACAACATTTGAATATTGGTATATTTTTAGTAGAATCACCGAAGCAGCTACAAGTGTATATTCTGTTTGGTTATAAGTCACTCTCAAAAAATTGCAAACACATGCTCTTGCAATCGGCCAACAGACGGACTCGTTTACCGGCCGACTGCAAGAAGGTAGTTCCTTGACTCTATTGGGAAGTACAAGAAGGTTCGTAGTGGGTTTAAGTCTGTAAGCAATACTCTACCATACACGAAGAAGCCTTCAACTGTCTGCTTAATATTTAACAGAACCTCTTCCCAACGTTAATCAGGCTATCTGCTGCATTGATGTCGTTTCGGACCAAACAGTCTGCATAATCTTTCCAAAAATGCTGTTTTCCTGTAGAGATGTACAAAAACCTACAGAGATTATACCCTGGAGCCAGCTTGCTTTAAATAATCCTTTGACCCGATGATAAGACTGAAGATCCATCTTCTGCAATAACGTATCATATCAACCGAAAATTACCTCATAGCAAGTATGGTCACATTTTATTACACGTCGTAAGTCCAGAAGTGAAATGGAAACTTCATATCACACTAAACCTTGTTGAAACCATTGTTAAACAAGACATTTGCTGATATTTGCCCAACCATTGGCAAACGTAGTGCAACTCAACATCCTAAATTTGTAGATTTTTCACTTTGGGTGAAGATAACTTACACCATGGCTCGATTGTCTTTTCGGGGTATGCAAGCAACTTGAAGCTCCAAACAGAACAACAGACGAGGATTTTCACACTTTGTATGCAACGTGGCATGTGATATGCACGCGTCGCGATAACTACCCAGCCATAACACTGGTACACAATCTTCCACCAATATTTTTTCAAATATTAAGGCTAAGATGATACATCTATCATAAAAATTCGTTCCTACGGCTGTGTCCAGGTAACGCATGCATATATGGCAAAAATGTGTTGTCTGGATGTTTGAATTCTGACTAATTCATTGGGTAACACGGGACATTTCATATTTCAAGGACTTTTTTAAAAGATCTTGAAAATCCACTTTAATTTTTAATTTTTTAATTTGTTTCTTTTGTTTTTCTCTTCCCCCCCCCCTCTCTCTCTCTCTCTCTCTCTCTCCCACTGTATTGTGGAGACCTATCTCAAACTTGATATGAAAATCATTATCTAATGTGCCTTAGTTCATTTTGAACATCACTCAATTTCAACGCCATTCCTGCACTGGTTACCTAGATTTTGTCTTAAAATTGATCAGCAGAAATTTTATCGACGTCTCTCAAGATAAAAGCTGTATTTTAGCCAAAGGCCTAATATGATCTCCGACATATACACGCATAGAAAGCGGTTGTGGAAATTGACGTTTTTGGATAATATCCCAACGGGGAAAGTACTAGTATCTTTTTTCAGAACCAGAGAACAATATACCTCCCCCCCCCCCCTCCCATCCCTGAATGTCAGATAATTCTTGTACATACACTCTCACATTGTTCTTTTGTTTTCTTCGTTATGCATCATTGTATTATGAGTTATTTTCAGTTACAACGGTCCTACTGTAAGCTTTAAAAATAACATCTTTCAAAGTGCGTCGTTAAAACACGATGTGCACGATGAAGTGCCAACTTCAGAAAGCAATCTATTATTATATGTGCGTTGGTGATGTTAGTGGTCGATTTGGATATCATGGCGGGTGGTATAAACTTGGACGATATTCAGCCAAAGCCCGAATATAACTTTAGTAATCTATTAAATTATAAAACAGAAGCAGTTTCCGAGGAAGTGACTCTTCATTCTGTTTTTACCCTTTACCCAACGTAACGGCCAAAACCGGCCAGCGCTATTCTCAAAAATCGCCAATTAATTTTCATTATTTTTTCATTTTTTTTCTCAAAAACATAGGTTATGACCCCTCATTGGAACGAGCTCCTCGAGCTCTTTCCAATGCGGGGGGCATAACCTATGTTTTTGAGACAAAAAATGAAAAAAATTAGTTATTCAAGAATTTCTTTTGCAAGTGTCGTCTGCCTTTCATGTTAGGTAAAGGGTTAACAATATGGATACAATTATTTTCTTTATAATGAACTGGGTACTGAACTTAGTGATGCGAGTAGGTCTTTCTCGGTTTTCCACATCAGTTGTCAAAGTCTGAATGCTCACTGTGATCCTACTCTCGTATCTAAATGACGCAGATAATATATTTGATGTATCGGCCGCACAGAAATCTTCCAAATCCCCGTTAATGTGTCTAAAACTATAAAAGGATACCATCCTTTACTGAAAAATATAAGGCCCGTGACGACGATGGGCGCGGAGGAGTTAGTTTGTTCATAAAAACTGATATTACGTTCAATGTTCGCCATGGTCTCTCTATTTTCATAGTTCATACCCCAGGTATTTAAGTCTATGTTTGTTGGACCGAAGTTTAAGCACTCCACGAGAATAATTGGCGTAACCTACAGACACAGTACAGCCCCAGACGCAGATATAGACATATTTTAATCCAAAATTAACATCATAACTGATATAATCAACAAAAAAAAAAAAACTTCCATAATTATGGGCGACTTCCAACATTGATCTTCTAAAAGTAGGACCTCATTCTAAAACAGACTTCTTCATTGACCTAATGCTCAGTGAGGGCTTCCTATATGTTATCACCAAACCAATAAGAGTAACAGATCGATCTGCTAGTCTTATAGACCACATCTTTTCCAATAATGTCCCCAAAACTTCAATTTTGGAATAATCCTAACAGACGCATCTGACTATTTGGGAATTTTGTTTTACTGAACTACCAAATCTGATAGTTCTAACCCCTTTCTATCAAGGAAGATAAACTCGACAAGTACTGAACACTCCAAATCGTTTCTGTCCGAATGCGACTTTTCCACGGTTGAGGAAATCCAACTGTCCCAACACAGCCACTAAAAATTTCCTAAATATTTACTTGACCGCTTTCGAAACAGTTTTCCATCTAAAAAGACACAAACCGAATAATACATTCATAAAACGTCAGTGATGGATGACAAAAGGACTTCTAATCTCAGCTAAAAAAGAATAAACGTTTCAATAAGAAGTTAAGATCCCTCACAGAAGTTAATGTCAGGAACTACAGAAATTACTGTACGTTATTTAACATAATAAAAAAACAAAGTTAAGCTATGTATTATGAAAACATCCCTCCTTGAAAATAAGAATACCATGCGGAACACACGGAAACTCCTAAATAATGCTTTAAATAGGGATAAAAACAAGAGTACTATGCCCCCATTCTTCAGTCTTGGCGATAGAAAGATCCATGCGCAAAATGACATCGCACAGGAGTTCAATTATTTGTTTGCAAACATAGGGAATAAAACTTCTAAACCCATACCCAAGCCTCAGAAGTCATTTGCCGAGAACCTTAATACCAGCCTGTCTAAAAACGTATTTATCACACCCACGTCATCTATTCAGATAATAAATATCGTAAAGTCAATGAAATCTAAATTAAGTGGAGACTGTGATAATATTTCAACCGACTTTCTGAAACATTCAATAAGTTTAATTGCCAATCCACTTCCGCCTATCATGAACTAGTCATTCAGTGGGGGAATAGTTCCAAACAGGATGGGACTTACCAAAGTAACTCCAATCTTCATATCGGGTGACGAAAACAAATTTACGAACTACAGACCAATCAGTATTTTGCCGGTGTTTTCTAAAATCCTTGAAAAGCTCATGCTAGTGAGACTAAACAAATTTGATATCCTCTTCTCGCACCAACACTACTTTAGGAAACATCACAGTACATTTCATCCACTTATGCAGTTGCTAAAATACATAATGCCAGTAAAGACAGTACTCTATCCCTATTCCTAGATCTATCTAAAGTCTTTAATACCATCAGCCATGAGACTTTACTCAAAAACAGGAATATTATGGAATAGGAGGTAACGCTAATAATTGGTTCAAAAGCTATCTTCAGAACAGGACCAAGTATGTTTCCTTCGGTGACATCAAATCTGATCTAGCGGAAATTACATGTGGTGTTTCACAAGGTTCAATATTAGGGCCTATATTGTTTCTTCTTTACATAAATGACAAAAATACTCAACAAAGCTAAACCTTCTACCGTTTGCTGATGACAGCACTGGATACAAGGCTGGGGTGGAGATAAACACACTTGTCTCAGAATTAATGAGGAAGTGCAAAAAATATCCGATGGGTGCGCTTCCAACTACTTAGTTCTGAACCCCAAGAAAACAAAATATATACTTATCAATCCAACTAAAGAAACTAATTACGCTCCTGAGAATATATCTATAAATAATAATATTGTCGACAAAGTCGTTAACAGACAACACGAAAAATCTGTAAAATGTTTTGGCATAAATATTGATAAAAATCTATCTTACAATGTTCATATATTCAAACTCTGCTCGAAAGTTGCCCTTGCCAATCTCAGTCTCAAAAAGGTGAAGAAAGTTCTCCCTCTTAAGGCTATGAAGACGCAGTATTTTACATTAATACAGCGTCATTTTATCCATAGAATTCCAATATGAGGGGCATCGAATGCATGTTCTCAGCTGTTTAAATTAGAAAAACGGTCAATACGAATCATTAACATTAAGAAATGTATTGCCCATACGGACCCGCTGTTCTTCAAAAATGGTATTCTGAAGATAAAAGATTTGTATAGTTTGCATGTTTATTTGTTTTTGTTCGATTGGCATAACGGTAAACTTGTAGTATCCTTTGCAAATGTTTTCTCCACTGTCAACAATCAGACTAATGTAAACACACGCCAAGTCGGACTCTTGGATCGATATAGAACTAGAACAAGAACATTAGAAAATCAACCTGTCTTGGAAAATGGACATCAGGACAGTGAGAAACAGGAAAGAGTTCAAGAAAAAATTAATTGCAATGTTCCTTTCTTCGTACTCTAGTAATATTTCTTGTTCAAATCCTTACTGTCTGGATTGTGTAATTTAGAATGCTAATCATTTCTAACTTATCTCGAGATGTGTATCCCTGCTCTTTGGGCTGTACTGTTGTGCACAAATTGATACTATATTTGGTATATTAATAAGCTTCCCTTATGCAGGTTACTCATTTTCACCGTAACGTATCTGGTATTCCAGTCCCTGCTGGCCTCGGATTCGTCCTACACCATTGAATTCCGTACACGCACATGACTGTCCCACTCTCACTTTGGAACCTGGGGATAATAAATGCAACGGTGAGGCCCGAATTGAGATAATCCTGCTGAATCAAGCTTCGATCACAACATACACCATCCGCTCAAGCAATAGATGATCTATCTTCAGGACGATTAAGTAAATTCACGATGTTGCATTAGTATTTCTCTACTCTTTCCAGCGTATTTTTTCTCTTCATTCTTTCCTCTTCCTGTTTTATCAGCATCTCTGTTTCTTTTCTTCTTCTTTCTTACTCGGGGAAGGCAGGAAGACGGCCAATTGGGCTATGCCTTCCCTTGTCGGTATGTACATATTCATCTTTGGACATCAAATTCTCCGCCTTTGACATGTATATTGTAAATATACTATTAAAAAAAGTAGGGATTATCCAAACTGATGTTGATATTTTCGGAAAGTGGTATTGGATGCGCATGATTGGACACGTCGGTATGTTACCATGTTTAGTGTGGATGATGAATGTCACCGGCCCACGAAAACTTCGTGTAGGTTTTTCGCACGAGCACCGTGTTAATGTCTGTGGGGTACGTTTTGAAATTTTCATTTGTACTGGACGGGCTTTTTCGGAGATCTCATCGTTCTTTTTTGCTATAAACTCGTTCATCGATAGTTTCTGGTCGAAACGTAACTTTTGAGGAATGCAAAGAACGTTTACGTGCCGTTGGCATGTTGGAATCTGGCAACAGACAGACTGCAGTGGCTCAAATTCTCAACGTTACTCAATCGGTGATTAGCACGTTGTGGTCACGCTACCGTCAGACAGGCAATGTTGATGACAGACGTTGGCCACGTCATCCAAGGGCGACAACTGCTAACCAGGATCGTTTCATCCGTACCACAGCATTACGTAACCGCCATCAGAGTGCCTCAGAAATTGGACAGCAGCTGCACTGAGCGACAGATGTGCGAGGCAGTGGCCAGACTATCCGAAATCGCATACACAGCTGGAATTTGTATGTTCGACGACTTCGAAAAATTCCACATTTGACTGATGTCACATCGCAGCAAGGCGTGGCGTGGAGCACGTCAGCGCTGGGACAATCGTAGATGGAGCAACGTCATGTTTTCCGATGTTTTCTAGTTACAAAGGAAGAGTACGAAAGATAATGACGCAGCAGTAAAAACGTAACACGTGTCTTTAATCTTTTAAGTACTTTCCATATCTTTGCCGGGTTGATTTATCCTTGCCTGCTCCTTTTCAGAGATATCAAAAGTTGTTTTAGTCTGATATTTTATTAACAAAATTTCTATTTAGTTCATCCAATTTAGGCATCTTTTTGACCTTTGAAATTAACATTTTGCAAGGCTTCTGGACTAGAACCTTGATGTTTCTTTGGGCTCCCAGCATGGGCATCTAATAGGAACAACACATCAGTGTCGTTGTGCTTTGCGCTCGCAAGATGAATGCATACAAGCGCAAAACTCTAAACATTGGCGAGTTGTTTCTGCGGACGCTTACTTTTGAAGCGACTGTTTCGGGTTGCGAATCCCTATGAATTGGATTCAAATTATTAACGAAACTAAATACAATACCATTTTGATTGTGTCCTGATAACAAAAATCTCAAACATGTGTACCAAGAGGACTCAGAAGACTTCATATTTCAGACAGAGTTTGTAAACTAAATTCACGAATTCGAATTTTGTGGACTGGGTTTATAAATTGCGGATCGAACATGAGGGCGTGAGATATACGTTTATCATATAATCGAGTAAATGAGCTTGTGACACATTTCGGCAGTTCTGTGTTCAAACATCGGAGACCGTGACAAACTCACGCAGATAGTGTTTACCAGTTAAATCAAGAAATATCGATCGCAAGAGAAAACACTTCATTGGTGAGTGACTGAAAATTAATAGAATTTAGTCCTTTTTACAATGTTTTCTTCAAAGCTAAGTTAGACCAGTAACTTAATCCTTTTAATTTAAATTTACCGGAATCGTCTGACACTTGACGTACGTTCTTGTACATCCACGTGGTTTCGTTACGCACAGAGAACTGACGTTGCATTTCATATATGACAAACTGTGTAATCGTGTACAGATTTTTGTATTGCGACGTTCTCAAATTATACGATGAACGCTGATACATTACAGCAGGGGAAGATATTAGACGCACCGTATATTCTGGAATATCTTACCTCCTACAAGTATCTGGGAAATTCATTGGTTCAAAGACGTCACATGCTGACTGCATATAAAACCATATACTGCCTGTCAACATCAATATACGCTGACAGCTATGGGTAATCTCCCCTTTGTTCATTGATTATTCAAAATGGCGGCAGTCGATAAACGCTTCAAGTTGAAAGATTGAGTGTTGGAAGCCTATATTTGGTCTGAAGTGCAGGTTAGGCAACTTAAAAGGCTTCATATTCTGTGGACGTGTGTCATGTTACCTTCGAAATGAAACTGTTTGGTATGTACGAATTTGCCTTGTTACAATTTATGGGAGCGTGCCTGTAGGCACTCTCCCATAAATTGTAACAAGGCAAAGACACCTGAACACATTGTGAGAATTCTCTCATTTAATTTTGATCGCTGTTGTTATTAGTTCTGTGCATCGATGCAGCAGTCGGTAAGATATATTCGTTACACAGTTTGTTGGTGGCCTAATATGATATATATGGTGTCAGTTAATTTCATATTGGACGACAGCGAAGCGCGAGTCCAATATGAAATTAACTGACACCATATATACCATATTAGGCCACCAACAAACTGTGTAACTAAAAATATAACATTAATTAATATAATATAAATATATAGCGAACATGTGATAGAATGAATTCTAATTTTTCGAACAAAAGTTTATTTTGTGAACCGTGGTTGCAGTTGCCGATGGGTCTTACAAAATCGACGCTCAGAAAGTATTGTCCATTTTTTGAAAATCATTCTGAGTTTACACAGTAACAACAGAGGAGGAGAGACTTGATTATGCAGTCCACAATGTGGATACGTTGAATGTTTTCGCATCCAGAAGAAAAGTGCAGCTGAACCTATGAATGTCGACATATGGCTGTAGGAATCATGTTTTCTGCTGTCTAACACTAAAATCTTCAATGTAATTTCCCTCAAATGTCCCAATCGAATCACTAATCAAATCATACTCCAAATCGACAGACACACTTGAGTTGACACGAAACTGTTTCACTGTTTATGTTATTATGCGCCGAATATTTCAGTAGATGTCCTAGACGGTGGTTCCTTGATGACTATTTTTACGTCAGTACAGCCTAACAACGACGTATCACTACCAAAAATATAGCCATCATGATCTGACCCTTCTTTCTACCATTCGCCCTTTACCCAACGTTCGGGATATCAAAATGTTTTCTTTTAATTTTTTTTTTTAATTCTTTTTAAAAATTATTTTTAAAAAATTATCACGTGACGCCTCATTGGGACGAACTTGTTCCCACGAGGGGTCACATGATATGGTTTTGTTGAACTTTGTAAATTACGGGGGCGGATGGGGCCGATTTGGGTAAACGATTAAACTGATACTCTAAAATCAGAAAAGCACGATCATTCAATAGCATTCAGGAAGTAATTTCAAGTGTACACAGTTGTATTCTTGTCAGAAACTTGAACCCTAGACAATGTTCGTCTGTTTACATTTCCTTCATCACGTATCGAACAACTATGAATTCTGTCAATTTCTTTCCGAAAAGCACGATAGCAAACTTGACGTGGAATGGCAGAGGGCGGTGAATGCAGGACGATATTTTGCATCAAATGATAAATAGCGTCTTCAACACGTCCCAAGTTAATAGAGGAATTTGGCTTTGCCTCGGTCTAGACCTGATATATCGAACTTGTTTCGTAAACTTCACTATGAACGTGTTTAGAAGGGCACTATCATCCAGGTTTGCATTACATCGGCAATAATCAATACAAACCACTCCTTATGAAACATCCGATACAACACAGTGACACGAGAGAAACGACCGACTAAGACTGCACATCGCATACAAAGCTGCGGCAGATATATAGCAACAGGACAAACATACAAGTTGAATAGTGCTGACTCGAAATTAGTCGAAATAAAGTTTACTCTCGAAGAGACTCGAAACTGCTTACCGATTTCAAAACGGAATTGAATCTCGAAACTTCGCTTAGCTCAACACCGAACTTGATACAGCGGTTATCCCCACTGCCACCACAGCCCGCAATGAAAGTTGGATAAAGTACCCCCTCCACTCCAATAGGAATTCAAAGAGGTAGAGACGAATTGCTTATTAGGATTGCTGGCTTTGTTTTTCTTCTATAATTAGATCCGGTAACCAAAGCCTAGGGTAAGACTGTGAGCGTCTTCTAAAATGGGAAGCATGGATACAAACAACTGGCTAAACATGACTTTATATGTAAGTTGTGGTCACTGTACAGCCTCAAATGCCCTTGAACGCAAACAATACACATGACCGGGGACACCATGCAATGGATTCGCATACATTACACTACAACCGAGCGTTGTGTAATGAATAGTTTCATAGAGGTTGAGGTGAAAAACGATTTCGAAGAAAGATGTGACACATTGGCGTTGGAGGGGCATCTCTATTGAGTGCCGCTGGATTATAATAACCACACAGACTTGGTGTGGATACAATGCTGTGATCTAGTATACCGATATATATGGTCCTCTGCTGGAGTGAGTTAACAGACACCATTTGCAAACAAAATTAATGTTCGTGAAAAACAATTGTTTTTCCCTAATAAACACTCATTCAAATGACGGTTTACCAGTCTGTTTTTGAAGGAAAAAAAAACAAATTTCAATGGCTATTTTTGTAAATAAGTAAAAGGTTGAATCACTGGGACTGGCGAAATACCGAATACAAATTCTCTCTAGATGATGTTTCATTAGCTTTTCTAACTCACAGACAACAGATAAGGGATTTTAAAACATTAAGCTACTACTTTTTAAAGCTGGCGAGAGCGGATAGCAATTGTTGCTGGGGCTGGAGTTTGTTTATGTACTCTGTACCTGAAAATATTACCAACCAATATGAAACAGAATACGATACATTGAGGACCTCTAATAAAAACAGAGTTCACACTAAAATCGACCTAAACCGAGGTTTACTGAAGCTAAGAACTATTTTAGTGAACGAAGTTCAGAGGTTTCATATCAAATCGTGATGATAATGAGACTATTTTTATGACGTAATGTGTACTTTTACCCTTTACCATACGTAACGGCCTAAACTTGCCAGCGATGTTCACAAAATTCGCAAACTAAATTTTATTTTTTTCAGTTCTTGCCTCGAAAACATGGCCTATGGACCCTTGTTAAAACGATCGCGTCGAGCACCTTCAAATGCAAGGTTCACAAGCTGCGTTTCCCAGACAAAAATTAAAATATTTAGTTATCAGATTATTGTTTTGTACATTCTTCTTCTTCTTCTTCCTACTTCCGTGTCCGAACGATAATTCAAATATGATCACCCTATCGCGCTCCTTTTAGGCATACTGAAAGACCACCAATCACGTGTACTTGGCCACCTTTATTTTTCAGGCACATGGTGCATTGGGGTATCCCTAGTGGGTATTTTGAAAGTGGGCCACGCTCATATCTCAAGCATGGCATGACCTATTGACCTGAAATCAACACCAAATGAGTCGAAACTTAATGGGGTCATTGGGTGCATTCTTTGACATCCTAAAGCATTCTCCTTTCCTGAATTCATACATGCATTTCTGCACTCAAAAACGTGAGCCGGTGTATTTCATCACTCCAAAAAGTGGGCGGATAAAAAACATTTAGAGTAAGTCATGCTCATATCTCAGGTATGGTATGATCTATAGACCTGGGACCAACACCAAATGGGTCGAAATCGAATGGAGGTTGACAAATTGGGTCACGTCACCCTTAAGTCATTGGGTGCATTTTTTTTCAGAATCGCAGAAAATCGCATTTTATAAACCCCTAATGCATTCCCTTAAGTTCATACATTTTTCTACACTCAAAAAAGTGAGTAGGGTATTTCATCTCTTCAAAACGTGGGCGGTGCAAAAAAAAGTATTTTTGAAAGTGGGTAAAGCTCACATCTCTAGCATGGTATGACCTATGGACCTGGGACCAACACCAAATGAGTAGAAATTCAATTGAAGTTCAAAATACGAGACAAGGTGACTGAGGTACACCAGGGTCATGGAGTTCATTTTTCAAAATTGCTGTCATTTTATGACCCCAATACATTTCCGAAGTTCATACATGTATTTTTACACTCAAAAAGTGGGTGGGCCAAACATTTTGAAAGTAGGTCATGCTGATATCTTACCCCTAGTATGACCAATGGACCTTGTGAGTCGAAACTCAATGGACGTTCAAAGTAGTGTCGAGTTCACTGAGGTCACCCACGGGTTATTAAGTTCATCCTTCAGAATTGCCGGAAAGCGCACTTTATGACCCCTAATGATTTTCCGAAATTCATAAATGTAGTTTTACACTCCATGTTTGCTCTTTGGTAAACACAAGTGTGGACAGAACCATAAATTTTGAAAGTTGGTCATGATGAAACCTCAAGCATAGTATGATATTATCAACTTTGAACCTTTGAAAATCAAGTTGAAACTCATCGAAGGTTCAAGATATGTGCGAAGATATTTCGAGTCAACTGTGGTTATTAAGTGTATATTCCAGATATTGGCAAAAACTATTTAGACCCTCTTATGCATTCCTGAAATTCATACGTAAATTTAAGTAAATTTAAATGCTCAAAAAGTGAATGGGTAAAAACTTTCGAAGGAAGACGGGGGGAGGGGGGTGGGGGGAGTCAAAATATTGAAATCAGAAAATACTGTCGTATCAGACATATTGACATGGGCCCTATACAAGGTTTGAAATATGAAGGGGTGGTCACTCAGTGCAGTATTTCAATTTTGTTTTCAAATCATTTGTGTTTTTGACAGGAAACACTTTAAATACGGTACAGAACAATGTATTTCTCACTTCTCCAATATCCATTTCAGATTAAATGCGATTCACAGAATTTTTTTCTGCTACTTGAAATATTTTATCTTTATATTTATTCGTGTATGAAAATCTTTAAATGCTCTTTACAGAAATCCTGTTCTGATTTTTTAAAAATATATTTTACTCCTGAAGAATACGTGTCCATAAAATCTGTTTTTATATGGTTTAGTTCTGATGTTTTCGCCATTTTCACACAGACTCTAATTTACTGATCACAGTAAATTCTGTTTCTCTAGTTCAGGAAATGTGATTTTAGAATTATCGTCTACTATCCATATTAGATAAACATGATATCATTCAGGTGCTCGGTGTTGATAGGGTTAAGTAATATACCGTTTATCACTCGATGTATATTTTAGATTACTGTCGAACTTTTCTATCGGAATGCGATATCGGATGACTTTTTTATCAAAAGACTTCAGAATGTTCCCCCGCCGTGCCATTACTTTATCAGGTTTGACAAGAGGCGATTGTAACCTCGACCTTTAGAATGCTCATTCGCTAGCACCTTTTCACTCACTGTGGATGCTAACAATTTTATCAGGTTTGGCCCAAGAAGAGTGTCACCTCGTTCGTGAACTTGAAGTACAACGAACTGAGATGTCAAAGGATTAATTTATAAATTCCCAATTGGAATGCAAGCAAAGAAACTGACTGATGATCACCGCAGACAAAAATGGACCTCCCTTGCTATTGTTATAGCAATGTGCCGTCAGTCTTAATAATGACATCTGTAATTGAATCGCACACGCCTTTTTCTAGAATTAAAGTAGTGCACAATAATCTTTTGTGGAAAATTCTTGTATCTCTATGGAAGTCTCAATGTAGTCTTTTAGAGCTCTCTGACATCTGTGACGGCGGGTTGCAACTTCTACAATGTTTGTTCGTTGGTAAACACAATAAGGTTACTTTGCCCTGTTTGCACATCAATACAGACAGTGTCAGATGATTGAATTTTGGAGTGAGAATTATCACCCTTCAAAAACGTTTGACCTTACCCGCATGCACTTGTAAATGAATGTTGTTCGGTGATAGATAGCAGAATATTGGTTCCATTAATAAGTGCTGAAAGTTTCTAAGAAGGACTTTCGACTACATTTGATTACTTGGTATTCACAAATCAATCAAAATCTGATTTGTAATTATTTTATTACAATTGCCCGAGATTGCTATCAGCACTCTCCAGTAAAATGTTCTGGAATTATTATCACGTTAGGAATACTACTCAAAAATACATATATAAATGAATAAGTAAGTGATCCTGTATATATGATACAGATTCGTTTCAAATTATTTGGCGTGTACTTTTAGAAAATCAAATAAAATGCAGTAAAATAGCGAAGTCAGACCGAGAATTGTACTGTCCGGAGACGATCGGCGAAATAACAACGTCGTCAGTTCTGTATCCATAATCCAAAACCTCAGCACATTGCGTCATTGCCATTAGTCTCTGCAAGACTATACTCGCCTCAACCAACCAGGACTCCGGGGAGCCAACGCAGGCATGAGTGAAGGGGAGTCTTCACATAGACTATCCTATTAACTACATTTCACCTTCCGATATCACGCCTTGGTGACATTTACTGTTTTAACGATATATTGGCTTTTTGAAATCCAACAGTATCGCAACAATTTATAATCTGATATCGGCTAGCCGAATATAGAAAGAATATAATAATAACACCTTGGCCGGCCGCTGATTTGTCGCAGTTCTCGGGTGAGAAGGCCTTGGTTACCCCCGTACTCTCAACTGCCTCCATATTCCCACGCTTCTTCTCACCTCCCAACACTCGGAGACGAACTGCTTGATAACATCCTTTGCCCCATTCTTCCCAATCTCTCCGATTAACATATTAACCCTATCCTTTGAGTCTCCCACTAACCACATGTCCTTCATTCTCCCATCCCACTTCCCCATTATACTCCCAGTGAATCTTATTCTTTTAGACTGGTATTTTGGGCATTCTAGAAGAAAGTGTTCCAGGGTCTCCACCACGCCCAAATTACACATCTGGCACTCCTTTTCACTGTTTTCCCCATTTTTTCCCCTCAGCTCCAGGGACCGCGTCCTCAGCTTGAACAACAGTGATCCCCAAAGGTGCCATCAAGGTACTCTTCACAACCAGGCTTCTCTTTATCACGCAGACCACCCAAAGACCTCTTTGATTTGACCCCCTCTCGCCAATTACGGTTACCATACCCCTGACCCTTTCTCTGACGATTTTTTTACCCTGGTTTCACCCAACACAGTATAATTACTTACGGCGATAATCTAATCAAGATATTATCTTACAAATTTAGGTGTTTTCAGTTATTTTGTCAATAAATAGAAAATCTCGTGTTGTGCTCGTTCACCGGCACGGGCAGAAGGCTGTTTGTTTTGTCAGGTTTTCATGGAAATTCACATTGAACAAAAGGGGAGGTAACTTTCTCAAAAGTCATTTTGAATGACGAAATACATGAGGATGTGGCTTTATTAAATCGGTTTTGCGAAAAAGAATATACTGCGCAGAAAGATCCACAGAAAACTGTATCATTTGACAATGATTTGACGATAGGAAAAGACGCATATTCGGATTTCGAGTTTGCGCAGCATTATACAGAAAACACCCAATACTTTCCTAACATTTTTCCAAGCTGCAGATGAACGAATCCCTTCCATATTCATCGGCATACAAATTTTGAGTATAAAAGTTGGTTTACTGATATAATTCCCAATAAAAGTTTGGAACTTAGTCTAGAAAAAATACTTGACATTTGAGGGGGAACATTTATTGCATCTATTTTTGGAACTGTTGGGGAAGTCATCCACCGGACCAAGACGAGAGTGTTGTTTACAACCGCGTCAGTTCATTAACCAGAAGCAGGTCTTGTATGCATTGCTTTCTGTGCCGGTCCATTGAGCACGTTCTAATGAAGGATCATAAATATGTATTTTAATATTCTTTGGCAAGTGTCGTCTGATAGTCGTGTGAAGAGAAGACTTAACACATTTCCTCGCGAATCGGCTGAATCCGTCAGCTCACTTTACAAACTGAGCAGTTGAACAAAATATACAAAAAAAAAAAAAAATCAACAAAATCATATTAGGTGAACCCATCATTAGAACAAGTAGGCTGAGCTCGCCGCATTGAGGTGTTACATGATATGATTTTGTTGACACGCTTTAATTCGAAGAAATATAATTAGCCCTTTGAAACAGAGAGACGGCTTTTCCTGTCCAGAACAATGATGCGTCATAATTTTATTAAGCTGGGTGAATGTGTGGGGTAGACCAACCAATATTTTCAAAGTGCAGCCCGGAGGCTGCGCGTTGAAAATATTAATTGGTCTATACCCATATAATGAATATGGACTCTTCCAACTGCTGCCATTGAACTGACATGGACGATACTGCCAGGGTACAAAGGGTTAAAATAATAAATTTTGATAGCGTGTGCGTTAGGTAAAGAGTTAAATGTAATAACACTTATTCTTAGTGCAGTGGCGGCGCTACAGGGGGGCACGGGGGGCATTTGCCCCACCAAACGTGGGCTCTGCCCCCCACTTGCCCCCCCCCCCCCACCACACACACATCCATCCAAACACACACACTCTCCCTCCCTCCCTCCCTCTCCTCTCTCTCTCTATCCCCCTCCATCTCTCTCTCTCTCCCTTCTCTCTCTCACTCTCTACCCCCTTCATCTCTCTCTCTCCCCTCTCTCTTCCTCCCTCTCTCCCTCCCTCCCTCTCTCTAGGATTTTTTTAAAGGAGGAGCGCTAATTACCATTACATTTAGTCGAAACTTGGACCCAAAGTCCGTAATATCATTTTTTGGTTTGGTACGTCCACAGGACGTACCAAACCAAAAAATTATATTACGGACTTTGTGTCCAAGTTTCGACTATCTCATAATAAAGTAATGATATGATCCTTTACGTATTTGCCCCCCTTCATGGGGAGTCTGTCCCCCTACTTGCCCCCCCCCCCCCCCACGAAAAAATTTCTGGCGCCGCCACTGTCTTAGTGACCGATTTGTTATTCAGTTTTCCATGTTCATCATTGTTCATCTATTGTCCATAATTTTTGCGAAAATTTTGACTGTTTGCTAGATAAAGACAGAGGTGGGAATTCCTATGATATGAAAAAAACATGTTAAACATGTAAATATGTTTCGGAGTGTGTGATGACAGCAATTCTCAACTGAGATCCAACTTTAACGTAAGAGTAGTTCGGCTAATTTCTTTCACTGATTCTTCTCAATATATTACAATATTATTTTAAAAAACATGTTTTGGGAGGAAATATTTATTTTGAAACTGTTACCATGAAATGGCGTGCATTCTTATCAGTTGTGCGAGAAATAGTCATAGTTTGAATGTGAATGAAGAAGACACCTAAAGTAAGATTCCTCCATCATTAATCGTTAATTATCCTTCCTATTTCCCATCAATTCGTATTGATTAATAACGAATATTAAATTAGAAGGCTTCAAGATTTGCTTCCTATGTCCGTAAAATGAATAAAATACAATATAAAGTGAGATTATTTTCATCACTATCTGGAAAGTATTCTTGTTGGAACAAATAAGCAAAGGTCCTCAATTTTTTATTTGCATTTCATTGCCAATAAATCTAATAAGTCAAGACTAATTGATTTATGTATGAATCAGTCGACGTGTAACAGAGTCTGCTGGAAATCATATTTGCCAACAGCAATAATACGTCTAGATATAAATATAGGAAACGAAATACAGTTGGAGTCAAATCATGTTACAATTAACCCTTTGATCCCCACAGACCGGTTCAAAGTCATTATAACTGTAAAGACAACTCTGTAAATTGGTAGGATAAACAATCAGCAGGGTGCGGTTCCAGTATGTTTTTAAGGCGTGGACGCTGCTGAGTCAACAAACACTTTCGGTTTCAAAATTATGATTATTTTCCAGTACATATAGGATGATTTCGTTCTCGACAAGCCGCCAGGTGGCATCAATCAATATCTAACTTTGCTAGACTAGTGGAAACTGGATCCATCATGCAAATAATTTACCCGGTGATGCAGGACTGTGGATTTGCATGTTGGTTCCCTACATATCCATTGGTCTAACTAGTAATCACCTTATCGTTGAATGTCCACCCGCCAGATGGCCAAGTACTAAATCACCCAATATAACTCCACTTATTGCAATATCCTAATGCACAGCAGTACAAGAGAAAATAAAGAAAACAAAGATACATAGACGCACAACCCCAACCTAAGTTAGTTTTAAATAATTTGTTGTAGTTTAACCCGTTGGACCCTCGTTTCTTGGAATGACATCGCCTCAGTGTACACTTACAGTGAAATGCCCCCGTGTTTTGACCTCTTATAATAAGACAAAAATGGGACGAAATTATGCCTTGGACCGAAAAATCGGTCTTACGAGTTCAAAGGGTTAACTATCTGTATATAACAGGATAGAGGAATACAAGTACTGCCATTTGCACAAAATACTCAATTTTTTGTTCTAAGAAAAAGAGAATTTATAAACGTCCTTCCCTTTTTTGACCAACCGAAAGATAACATTCGGAAAAGTTAAGTGAGATGTTAACAGAAAACAGTTTGGCGAAAATCGTCGTGTACAAATATTTTTATTTATATTATGTGATGTACGCTTGATGCGAATGCATTCTGTATGGTATATAAGATATGCTGATGTCTCCAATTTTGTTCTAACATTTAAATGTTTAATAAACTCGTTTTTTCCGAGCACATATTCTCTTTGCTGTGAGGTACAACCTCTAAAAAACCAATATCAACAGTTCTCTCGTTTTGGGGGTATTTATGAGCTGAGATCCGGATTTTTTTTAGATATTGTCTCATAAACGAAATAAAAGTGAAAGTTGGGTAAGTATGTTAATGACGCTGATGTAAACAAAAAACAGCCATCCTGATGCAAATTGTGATGAAGGATTTTCTCAATAAGTATGGTTGGCGGTTCCAATCAAAGATGAAATGGAGAGCGTGTGTAACTCATGTGCCCCGAGACAATTACTGCAGAAACACAAATTCATGGATGGCCAGCTTTCTATTGTCTGAGATACCTCATGGATTGCTTTCAGACAACACTCTTCTTGTTTGGATGTGATGCATCTCGTGCAGTTGTTATCACATTAACAAGAACTGTCATCTAGAGTACATAATGTTTGAATCTGATGAGCTACAAATATAAAAAAATATTGCGTAACATATCTCTTTCAATGCAACTGGCGTATTTAACTTGTGTTTATTTGTACACTTAAACCATGACGCTTGAAAAATAACGTTTATTCAGATCATATTCCTGGGTCATATCTGAGTTTTTCTCGGATTGGGTCGTTTTCGACATAATTGTACTTGAACTGATATAAAAACTGTCATAGAAAATACTATTGACTGAAATGACCCACCATACTTTCTAGACAACAACTGCTCGCCCCACCAGCACGGAAGATTTTGTTTACATCAGCTCCATTAACATACTTTTAAAACTTTATTTCTCTGTTGCACAATATCGGCTTGTGTACACCATAAAAGACAGAATCGTTGCTATTGGTTTTGTAGATGTTGGAACTCACTGTGCTGAGAATGGGCGCATTGAAAAAATATTTTTTTAAAGTGAATTTATTAAATATTTAAATTGTTAAAAACCAAGACTGTAGCACACAGGATATATTATTTATAGTATAGTATGCAAATGAACTAAAAATACATCACGAACTGGAATTAATAACCCTCTTTGTCTAGCGTGCTATTTGGTGATTTTTCCCATATTGTTTCTGTTTACATTCCCCTCACTTGGTCTACCGCATATATTTAACATAACTTGTATGGAATAACCGTTATATAAAATTTTGTCTCGAAAGTTTAAACTATCTTCTTCACCTTCGTGTCGTTATCTACACCGTGCTGCTTTAAAAAAAAACAAAAACAAAACAAAAAAAAAACAAAACAAAATCAGCGTCATATCTGCTTTGAGATGTCCGCGATACGCAAGATTTCTGGGATTTCTTTCTTTACTCTGAGGTTAAAATCGAAATTTCAAACCACCAAATGACACAAAAGTTCAGAATAAAAAGCGAATATGGAAAAATCTGTATTTGTAGCATTGATGTAAAGGTTGACAGATATTTGAAACTATTGATCGTACATTCATTCATTAACAAGAACAGAAAGTAAACATGCACCAACAATCACTGTAAAAATAGAGTATTTATGAATTACTTGTACTATCACAAACAACATCTTTTATTTAACCCTTTACCCAAAAACAGACGATATCAAAATTTCTTATTTTAAATATCATTTTTTTTCAAACTTTTCAATCAACTTCAACAAAACCATATCATGTGACCCCTCGTTGAAACGAGCTCGTTCCAACGAGGGGTCACATGATATGATTTTGTTGAAATTTTTTGAAAAATAATATTTTTTCAACTGCTGAATTTGCATATTACGCGGACGGATGCGGCCGATTCGTTGAGTAAAGGGTTAAAAATAGACAACACTGATATACGGTCATGTGAAATGACATAGTTTCATTATGGAAGCGAATTCTTCTTTAACACAAAATCACTCGACATATTTTCAACAGCCTTTTTATGTGATATACCACTGTAGCACGTTTGCGCATTGGTTATAGTAAAGGACTTCAGATTACAAAGTTGACGGTTCGATTCTGACCCGCTTCATCTTCGTGGAGTCCTTTGATAAGATACCCAATATGGATTTCCCAAGCTGGATCCCGGTGATGCTGTATACTAAAGCATAAGGCACGTCGGTTGTACACTTACCTTCAACCAATTCTAACCTTGCTCCTGTCGGGTTAGTACGTTTGAGAGTGTAAAAGTCGATGCTCGATGGTTTTCTTTGAATACTTCGCCTTCCTTCGTTCGTAAAACGACCGGACACGATATAATCCTGCCTGTCGAAAGTGTCGTTAAACTCCAATAAACAAACTACTAACATACTAAGATGCGACAAAATAGATTTCAAGGTTTGTCTCGTTGTTATACGAAAATTATAAATCTCGTCCACTAAATTCGATTTGACCTGGGCCTTTGAAGCTTCGAAATTCGATTCGAAATCGTCTCAATGATTCGATTCGATTCGCATGGCACTGATTCGGAAATTGTTTAATTGTCAAGATATTCTTGAAATTCTATAAAAATATTTCCACTTGAACTCTTCATCTATCGTCACCGGTACAGAAGATGTGGAACCAATACTATGAAACTTTTACAATTGTACTTTCTAGAATTATATTTACTACCTATTAATATAACTGAATAAAATGAATCATTTGCATTTTAAAAGATATGGCAATTTGCCAACTGGCAAATTGCCAGATATTTAAAAATATTAATAGTCCATTTCAACCCATTTAAAGTTATAACTAGAAAATACAATTCTAGAAAATACAGGTGTGAAAGGTTTGTAGTATTCGCCCCTGATGACAGACGAAGGCGCTTCAAGGAAGTTCGGCTTCCGAAGTTACAACTTTGATTCTGTTCTGGAATATTCCGACTTCATAATTACATTGCCCAAACAAACGAGACGCCATTGAATTTAATACTTGAGAAGAGACTGGTAATACATACTACTGTATGATATTTACAGCTTGAAGATCCGTGAGATTCGATTTGATTCAAAATCTTCAGCCTCATTCAATTCTAGATTCGACACGAAATTTGAGATTGCTTGTTCGACCCTCACCCGAGTCGTATTTAGCTGGCGCGTTTCGTACTTCTCGTACAGGTGTCAATAATATTTTAAATCTTTTACAACTGTATTTTCTAGAATTGAATTTTCTACCTATTAATATAAATGACTAAAATGAATGATTAGCGTTTTAAAAGATATAGCAATTTGCTAACTGGCAAATTGCCAGATCTTTGAAAATGATAATTGTTTATTTTAACCCATTTAAAGACATAACTAGAAAATACAATTCTGGAAAAAAACATTTGTAAAAGTTTTATAGTACTGGTCCCTAGATCATGACTCATTAGGGATTTTATGGTGTCCAGGAATATTTGAACCTCACTTTTACCTCAAATACACAACAGCCAACTCGCCGTGGAAGTGCTTAACTGGAATTTGAGATATAAGCTAGACTACAAAAGCGGACAGACAAAATAACGCGCAAATCTGATATACCAAATTGAGCTTGTATGACCGTCCTGTTATAACTGCCTTCTTGGTACAACTGTGTCACATACGTAGTAGTTTATTTCATACGAACAGTTGATCGCCGCTGTTCGGTGGTTCTCTCCGGGTACTCCAGCTTCCTCCACGGGGAAAATTGTCCGACTCGAGGTGACACTGGCTGTCAGAAGTGTCGTTAAACCCAAATAAGTAGATAAATTTAAACGAGCAGTACGACCATACTTCAAAGTTGGTTCTCTCCGGGTACTCCAGCTTCCTCCACGGGGAAAATTTCCGACTCGAGGTGACACTGGCTTTCACAAGTGTCGTAAACCCAAATAAGTAGATAAATTTAAACGAACAGTACCTCAATACTTCAAGTTATGAATTTGTCCATTTAGTCAATAAAACAACTATTATCACTTCCAAGTCTACAGTTGAATTTACTGACAAGACGTGTCTAGGTTTCATTGTATTGAGTTAAAGTTCAATGTATTCAGGTTCGGTCAGTTACTTTTCTGCGCACATACTGGTATCCTAGCTAAGCAAGCAACAGATGCCACGTACTGTGTTGTGTTTGAAAACAAGATTATTTTTTAATAGAAACTGTCATTACTTTCATGCTATCTTTAAGATGGCAAAAAGAATGGTCTATGGACAAATGAAAGACAACACAGTGAGTGATGAAAATATGCGGTATTTTAATGGCGCTAATTACACATATCTGTCACTAATGTTTTTGATAGAAAAATGTTCTCTCGACAAGTATGGTGCTGACGGTCCATGAAGGAACAGTGCCTGTAATTACTGACAAAAAGTGTAACTTGTGATCTCCTGAACTCAGTAGCAGTGTCTGACGTCAGCAGCGAGTTATCCCCCACTTGCCCGGATGACAGCCTGAACCCTCCTCCTAGTGCTTGCAGTGAGCCTTCTGATACGGTCCAGGGGCAACTGCTGCCACTCCTCATGCAATGCAGCTTCTAAATTGACCACATTCTGTACAGGCGGATCCCTTGCTTGCACACGACGTCGAAGAAAGTCCCAAATTTGTTCTGAGGGATTCAAATGGGGGCTGATTGCAGGCCAGGGTAGTGTTGTAATAGCTTTGTTCTGACGGAATGCCCTCACAGCATGGGAATGATGTGGCCTTGCATTGTCGTCCCTGAATACAGCGGGTGGTTGTCAAAATGAGGCACGACAAGCGGAGTGAGAAAGTCCAGGATGTACCGATGACCACTGAGATTCCCACGTACAGTCACCATATCAAGTTTACAATCACGAGAGAGGCATCCCCAGATCATTACTGATCCTCCACCACAAGGAACAGTAAGTTCCATACTTCTATTCCTACTCTCTCGTATGCGGCCATCTGTGACGTGAAGCCGGAACCTACTCTCGTCTGACCAATGGACTCTCCTCCATGTTCTGAGATTCCAATGTTGTCGTGTCATACACCACTCTAAACGTCGTTTTTGATGCTGATCGGACAGAGCTGGACGCTTGATGACCCTTCTGACCTCATACCCAGTGCTTTGAAAAGGTTGCGGACAGTTCTGTTGCACAAACGCCTATTGGGGGGGGGGGGGGGGGGCAAATGCGTTTCAAAACCCGACTTGAAGCAAACGATTCACGCCTAACGAGGCGTGCCAGACTACGATCTTCTCGAGGAAAGGTCTTTTGGGGTTGTCCAGGCGTTGGTCGGTCCTTAACATCTTTGGTTTGTTGATGTTTTCGAACAAGTCTGCTGCCTTACACTAGCTTTAAATGACATGCCTTTTGCATGCATGCCAACGATTTGCCATATTAGTGCCTCTGACAGTCTCCTCCTTGCCATGTCAGCATTTATTGATAAAAGAAGTGACAAATTTTCTTGTTTTATACCCAGATATTGCATGTGGATGATTGTAATTTTTGTGACATTCGTGGGTAGCATGCTTCACGTGGACGAGCGGAAGTGTTTGGGGTAGACTATCAACCAGAAACATCATTTTTCACGAGATGAAATGAACGGCAAGACATACCAATCATTAAAACATAATAATCAGTAACAGCAACTTAACTGTCATGAAACATTTCAGGGGGTGCTTAATTAAATTCCATGTGTATATGTCTAAACGTAACCATGCAACGAGGCTTTGGTGAGTATGAAAACCTCTCATCTTTTAATGCGATTTACTACTATAGTTCTTTGTCATGTATTGGTAGTGCCCATATTCAATTTTAAGGTAGATCAATGTGTCCTCACCCTGTGTCCTTTTTGTTGCAGTTGAAATGATTAATTGTCCATATTACAAATTTACTGAGGGATGTTTATCTCTTTAACACCCTTCACTGCAGTGGAATTGACCAACTAGTGGTATGATCGGATATTGGACTGGAGTTCTATTTTAATAATGACGGATATTATGGTATCTATGAGTCATGGGAAGTGTCGTTTGGATTGATTTGTAAATACCAGTGTTAACAACGGTTTAAAAAAATATTCTGAGGTCCACAGAGTTCATACGGAGACCTCGAGAGCATTCAAACTTTTACATTTCGACTACATGTAAAACTCTTCCAATAGGTGGGGTCAGGAGTCATTTCCAATGCTAATGTGTTGCAGATCGCGCTTTGTTCTCCTTAACCCTTTATCCATCGTAACTGTCAAAACCGGCCAGAGCTATTCACAAAAATCACCATTCAATTTTCACTTTTTGTCACAAAAACATAGCTTACAATCCCTCACTGGAACGAGCTTGGGGGGGGGGGGGGATATTTAAATGGCCGTTGTGTGTTGTTTCGGGGACCATCCCTAGCCTTTACTACGAAAAAAATAATTCTTTAAGAAATTTGTTTACAGGTGTTGTCTGCTTTTAGTGTTAGGTAAAGGGTTAAGAGGCCAACTTATATTGGTGCAAAGAGAAAAAGGTCATCACCGGGACCCTTTAAAGTACAATCCTTTTACAAATATACCAATATAATACAGCACCACCATCTGGTATATCGTTCCCGTAGACATTGCTCAAGAGATATTATGCTGAACATAATGTGTCCACCTTACCCATCAGTGACCTACAATGTACCATGTGACACACTGGTTGCATTTGGTGGCCATTACCCCGCTTGGAACTATTTTAACATCAGTACCTGGCCTATAATGTCATGAACATTACTCACAGCAAATTCGATCAGTCTCTTTGGGATTTGTAGGGAGTTTTAATAATACTTTACCTCTGTGCAAGCTGCTGGCAGATATTCCCCACAACACAACATCACTGCTGTCACCACACAATCTTGCCAATATACCGAAATTTGAAACAGGTGTATACTATCAAAATTTAAATCTGCAAATTTTTCCCATAATGAAACTGGAAATCCATTTTAATCTTATTCAAAGCTCAATGAGATCTTTCAAACAAGGTTGAATTGTTTAAATTCCTAGTTGCATTATGGGAAAATTTTGATACTCTACGTCAGTGTAGAGGGTTAACAGACTTCATCTCCGTAAATTCAATCTATTTAATTATTTATTTATTGGTGTTTAAGGTCACATATTTCTGCACAATGGCTAACCATGACCGTGACAGTTTTACTGGTGGAGGAAGCCGGAGTACCCGGAGAGAACCACCGAGCAACGGTGAGCAACTGTCAGCTCCCCAACATACCAATTCCACACAAGCAGGGTTAGCATTGGTTGGAGACAGGTGCACCATCGACGTGCAGTACGCCTTAGTACCGTAAATTCAATCAGTCATTTTATGGATGATTTCCGGGCTAAGGCAACCATGACTGTATTTTATTTAAAAAAAAACAAGTCAAGAAAATACCTTGCAGTTTGGGAACGGTTATGGGGTTGGACTTCATACCGAAAGGTCCATGGTTCGATCCCCAGGGGGTAAATGCGTTGTGTCATTGGGAAGAGAACTCTTAATCCCCATTGCCCCGTGGGCGAACACTGTGTACTAAGGCGTACTGAACGTTGATGGTGCACTTGTCTTCAACCAATGCTAACCCTGCTTATGCGGTGTTGATATACTTTCGGGAGTCCGACAATTGCTCGCCGCTGTTCAGTTGTTTTCTCCTGGTACTTCGAATCCCTCTACCGTAAACCTGTCCGACACGAGGTTACCGTGGTTGTCGAAAGTGACGTTAAACCCCAATAAAACAAATAAAAACTTTGCAGGTTACACGTTAATCCCAAAGCCTAGGTGATTATATAAATGGACTGTTACTGACCTCCCGACTAATTTATTTCATTACTGTCCTCTGCTTCTCAGATGCTAAACTTTACTTCAAGCAAACATTTCAAACTCCCATACCACCAGTCTAATTCTGTAAGGAATTCCACGATGTTATGGCCTGGAACCAGGTTTATCTCTCAAATAGGTCATCGCCTATGCTTAGATTCACTTGTCTGGAACATCTCAGCTGGTTGGAAAAGCGAACCTACGGTTTTCAACCAACTGATATATTCCGGATGATTAACCCTTTACCCAACGCAGACGATATCAAAATTTATTATTTTAAATATCATTTTTTAAAATTTTTCAAATAATTTCAACAAAACCATATCATGTGACCCCTCGTTGGAACGAGCTCGTTCCAACGAGGGTCATATGATATGGTTTTGTTGAAATTTTTTGAAAAATAATATTTTTTCAACTGCTGAATTTGCATATTGCGCGGGCGGATGCGGGCGATTCGTTGGGTAAAGGGTTAAATCTGAAAAACTTCATAAACATTCATTTCCTATGAATCAAAGCTAGAAATGTTGCTCAATCGAGGCTTTATTTGATCTACATTTGAATCACCACAGCCGTCGTTTTATGATTACGCCGCATATAGTTCCACACATTATGTTAATATCTGGTTGTTTTCAAGTGGAATTGAATACTTATTGATTGGAATATCTATAACCGGGGAAAGAAAGAATACCACTATAACATTGTAAGTGAAGGCACATCATATCAGTTCAACGGTCGTCTGCGCACAATTTTCTACAAACATGGGTAAACAATCAGCCCATTACCAGAATTAGACTGGAGGCCTGAGAGCTTGCAAATAGTTATACTTACTGGTTTAAAAAATAACTATGATGTGTTTGTTTAATGTTTATTAGAAGGGGTAATGTCATCAATATAATTATTTTCTCTCCGGATTGGTTATCTTTCCAGACGAGCCGATATTTTCTCAATTCTCGATATATTACTAGACGTCCATTATAAAAGACAATTGAACAACATATTTTTAATTGGAGAAAATATAAATTGGAAGGCAGCTTAAAAACAAAGATTAGTTGATTTAGTTGGGTAAAGAGTGACGGTAAGACGGCCTATAACACTTATAGACAAAGTAAGCCAGCTGTGTCTTGTCCATTTTTGTTCCTACCAAATAAGAATTCCGATAGTTGTTCGAATGACAATCACGAGATTCAATTCCCTTATCTTCACTTATTAATCAGCGCAGTTAATTCTGTTCTCTTTTCGTTAAATAAAAGAATGATTTTTCTAATATTCAAAGAGAAATAGCTAGCCAAATTCTGAGCACATTCTTCAACTTCACCCCAAAGATGCATCAAGCCTAATCAGGCATTGATTTTTCTCGTAAGTGAATCAAATAAATGTCAAAATATTATCTGAGACATGGCGTGAATTTCAAACAATTCTACAATTGAACATTTTTACTGGGCAGTGATAGTAAAATGTATTTAATTCAAAATTTGGACTGCTAACTTTTTTGGATCGGTGAATAACCCGTGAACGCCTACAATTCTTATATAAGTTACATAACAGATAACGAGATATTCGATATCCAGTGCCTGGAATACGGCCTGAAAAATGAGTCACGGCTTGGGAGAGTCATTCGTGTTTACAATATATTGCAGTTATCTAGCGATGAATGATACTTCAACGGGTTTTGGGGGGTAAAATCAGCGCAATTCATGCTAGCATTCGAGTAACGAATTTAGTTTGGGTATTTATTCAGTGCCCTATTAAGGAATTCTCGAACAAAAAATGAAAATGCAATCAAGGGTAAATAAGAAGTAAAATACATTATGTGTCGCGTGTATGAAAAAGTAATGGTGTCTTCACCGAGAAAATAAATCTATTTAAAAAGGGATAAGGATATCAAGCAAAGTTTTAACGAATGGACCTCCCAGCTGAAACTGCTCTTGTACTTCCTTTGCTTTACATACGATTGGGGAATGATTACATGGGTGGGAATTCCACTCCATAGGTGTTCAAGTGGCGACGTCATTTCTACGTACTACATAAAATACCTGAGCTTCCTTCCTTCTTGCCAGTGTCCGACTCTTTTATCCCTTTGTTTTATATACGTTCACAGGGAAAAGTTCTCTTTCATCTTCAGATCATTGGTCTGAGATGATATATTACCTAATAGATCAGCCTCAATCTAGTACCTAACCCCCAGAACAACTTGTTACCGCGTGCATGGTTACCGGATTCAGTTTGTTTTTCGACACAAAACTTATCAAGGTGTTAAGGGATCCCACAATATTTCGGCGAGACTCAGAACAACTATGTAACCGTATACAAAGTACATTTTTACAAAATTCAACGTGTCTTCGGCGAGCAGAAAATAGGCATGAAAATAGACGATGTCGAATTAAAGGTGCGGCACTCTACCAGGGTTTTTACCACAACATTATAAATTATTGTGATGAATGGACGGTGGCAGGGCCTGGGGACTGTGGCTCGAAGTTTATGTTCAACCGAGACGCGGAGCGCGAAGGTTGAACATAAACTCCGAGCCGCAAGCCTTAGACCATGTTACCGTCCACTCATCACAATAACATATATGTTCCAATAAGACCATGCCTATGACCTAAAACCCACATCGTGAAAAGAACAGGACAACTTTTAACGATAACACGTATAGTGAATGAATCTCTCGCGTATCTCACGATGTCACTGGACAAATAACCAATAAATCAGATAAAGTTAGTGGTCAATCCATCTTAGTTCAAATCATAAACCGATTTGTAATTTAAATAAAACTACATTCGGAACAACGTCTGCTGCACGCGTGAAAAATCTAAAAAAACCAAGCGGTATGCAAGTACCTCTGTTGAAGGAATAATTGCGAAATGGGCAACCTCATTTAACCCTTTACCTAACGTGAAAAGCAGACGACACTTGCAAAAATAATTCTTGAATAACTATTTTTTTTCATTTTTTTGTCTCAAAAACATAGGTTATGACCCCTCGTTGGAACGAGCTCGACGAGCTCGTTCCAACGAGGGGTCATAATCTATGTTTTTGAGACAAAAAATGAAAATATTTTGAAAATTAATTGGCCATTTTTGAGAATAGCGCTGGCCGGTTTTGGCCGTTACGTTGGGTAAAGGGTTAAAATATTCGCGTGGTGACGTTAGATGGTAAGGTAACATAGTACTGGGACCGTAAACATAGAACAAACTTAGCGAGCTCTCATCCAAGCAAAGGGCGAAGAGTTTAGTCTCTTATTGTCTTGGTTGTAAACCTCTTATTTGAATAGGTTGCCGAGAAGGCAAGGCATGTGCACATGTGGCCGTCGAGCTAATGCATGTCATGCTCAGGCAAACAAAGATCAACACCACCCCTACCCCGCCCTCACCCCCTCCGTCTCCATACACACATATGTCCGAGTATACATAGCGCCTTTATTATTAAGCGTGTCGGAGATTTGAAACCACAGCGAGGACCAACCAATGTTAACAGAACATGATGTTTTTTTTCATATAGTACGTATTCATAGCCTAATGATATAAGCAAAGCGTAAGTAAACGAAGCCAAGTGTACCTTTAAGGTTACCATTCCCTTGGAACGTTCTGTAAGTAAGGAACAAAGCCACATTGCACCTAAGATGAGGCATTTTTCTTATATGAGGGATTATAACTAGAGAACTGTGGGGTGTTTTGTGCGGAATAGGAACGCTGAGAGAGAAATAGCTACACCATTTATTAACTATACTACAAACAAATTCATCCATTCATTCATTCTTATCAGGAGTTTTGTTGCAACATAATTTATCCTAGATAAACACAAATTACGTTTAAAGACCTGAAACTAAAATACATCTTCAATTAAGGCCCATCTCTCTTTTATCGGATTTGCCTTTTGTTGGGTTAAGAACAGATGGACATCCATTCAAGATCTCTATAATTCTTTAATTGTTCTATGACACCCGCGTAGGTTGGCCGACTTTTTCTCAATGTTGCAGATATGTGTCTTATGTGGACAAAAATGGAATCTTGTATAAAAGTTTCCAGTCAGAAGGCTGTAGGTTTTTGTCAAGAGTCTTGTTCCATTTTGCATGGGTACTGGAAGGGGATATCGTGAACCTTTGAAGGAACTGTCTATAGTATACCTGGCATATCTTATGTGTATGCTTCAACCTGCCATTTTTTCCATTCATCATAATTGTGGGAGCTTTTCTGTTCTCTTTTAATGTAAGTTTCCAAAGCTTTGTTAATGCGTTAATAACTCCCTGGTAGAGCGTGAATGGGGTTTTAAAATTGTATTTGTTGGAGAAGCCAGAACAGGTTAGGAAGCCTTTGGTCTCAGATAGTAGATCGTTTACAAAATCGATGCCCTTCTGGCACCATTTTTATCAAAGAAATTTGTTGTTGATTATTGTATGATCGTTAAAAAACATGACTTCTCCGAATACCTCCATTGGGGTTGTGGTGCTTTCATCATCTACTAGTGATCAAGTGAATTATGCACGTACCAGAGTTTAAAACTGCCAAAAGGCTCAAAATCGTCCAATACAAGTGTCTTCCATGGAGCAAAAATAGTGTGGTCCAAAAGTGTTTTATTCATATTAATTTTAGAGCACAACTAAATGTCTGAATGTGTGGAAATTTTATTCCTCGATTTTCGATTAAATCAATTATAGTCTCTCGTTTAATTTTTTCGCACTTTCCTGACAACGAAAAATAATTAAAAACTGTTTGAAATTTGACGAGTACATCTTTGGGAGGATCTGGCAAGGCATCAGTACTGCTGATTTTCCGATTAATGTGAGGTTGCGAAATGGCCAGTCTTTAAGAAGCTTTTAAATTTTTTCCATTTTTTTAAAGTAGTTACTCAGTACATATTTTTCGTTGAACAGGCTGAATTCTGTTCCCAGTATAGTGAATGAATTTGAATGATTCCAGTAGGCCTGTTCATTCGGGGGAAGTTCTTCACCACAACCCTTTTTTGAACCAATCCAAATGACTTGTGACTTTTCAACTTTTGCTTTCAACCCAGATAAGGTGAGAATATCTTCACGGTTTCCAGCGCATTGTTTAAAGAGTAATCGAAACCACTAATAAAAAGAGATGACTCATCTGGGTACTGACTAGTTAGGTATTCGGAGTCTTTTATTTTAGTACCTTTAATGTTTGGGTTATATTTTATGGTGGCACCTAAGATTTCTACACTAAGAATAAAAAGGTAGGGCGATAAAGGTTCACCTTGCCTAACGTCTCGCTGTATGGCAAATCGGTCTGAGCAGTGTCCATTATTCAAAACAAAACTGTAACATTTATTGTAAAGTGTTTGGAACCATTGTATCATAGATGGCCCACAGTTGAAAAACTTCAAAATCTTTTCTATAAATGACCATTCTAGTGAATCGAATGCTTTTTCAAAGCATAGAAGGACGAAGATTCCCGGAATATTCTGTTTCTCACATTTTGCTAATAAATCGAAAGTTAACCTGATAGACTCTCCAATATACCTGCCTTTCATAAAGCCGAGTTGTGTTTCTGAAATGAGTTTTGTGAGGACTGTTTTTACTCGGTTTGCGATCGCAGATGAGCCAATCTCCGCGTCGATGTTAATCAGAGATATAGGGCCCCAGTTTTCTAATATATATTTTTTATTTGTTCTGTTTAAGTATACGTGTAATAATGCCGTTTCTTAGCATATTTTACCAGCCACGAAACCATCTCCATAAAACATTTTCTACTTTCCTGTCGACTCCAAACATCGACGAGTGTGTGAGATCGGTGGGTACTGAGCGAAACTTCACAGACTAACAGAACAAGATGCGATGCCTGGTCAAACTTCTTGGCCAATAACAGTTCTAAAAGAGTCGATATCGTTTCCGATAAAGTCTTTCTTAATGATTTTTTTGTTTGTTTTTTTTGTTGGCGCGCGCATTTATATGAGGAGGATATGAGCCTGAGGATTTCTGCAACCTGAGGCCAATACTATAAACTTTTACAATAGTATTTTCAAGAATTGTATTTCCTAGTTATGACTGTAAATGGGTTAAAATGAACCATTAGCCTTTTCAAAGATCTGGCAATTTTCTAGTTGGCAAATTGCCATCTCTTTTAAAATGCTAATGATTCATTTTAGTCAGTTATATCAATCGGTAGAAAATACAATTGCAGAAAATGCAATTGTAAAAGTTTTATATTATTGTATTCTGGATATACTTTTGCTGCCACATTAGTTTTAACCCTTCACCTACAAAAATTCAACAAAACCATAGAATATAACTCCTCATGGGAACGAGTTCGTGGAGCTCGGTCCAATGAGACGTCACTCTCTGTGGTTTTGTTGAACGTTGTTTGAAAACTAATTTTTTCAACTGCTTAATTTGTAAATTACGCGGGCGGATGCCGGCGATTCTTTATTTAAAAGGCTAAGTTTTCAAATAGCTTTACTGATTGTATTGATCCCTGTAGTCCCAATGCCTACAAAGGTCAATACACAAAAGTAAAGCCATTAATGGATACGTTACGCAATGGTTATCCACTACAGTTTGGTTGCTGCGAATACATCCATTTAATCCTCTAAAGATGTGGTTTGGCTAAAGTTTCTCTCCCACGCTACATCATCAACTTAACAAATGCCCACCCCCACCAACCCAGTTTTAAAATAGTGGGTACCTCCCTGGATGGATATCCGAATAAATCTAATGGCGAATATTTCGTGATACCTCATGGCCGTGCTGACATTGGACAAAGTTCCATAGTCAGCATACTTGTATTGCAGACATTATTAGTTGCACAGTTTGGTAGTGAACTAATATTTTGGTATATAAATATGGTTGCGGGCATGCTGCATTTATCATATTAGGGCACTATTTATTTATTTATTGGAGTTCAAGTACACTTTCGACAGCCAAGGTCTCCTCGTGTCGGATAGTTTCACGGGTTTAGGAAGCCGGAGTACCTGGAGAGAATCACCGAGCAACGGCGAGCAACGGCGAGCAACTGTCAGGCTCCCCAACGTACTCACTCCACACACACAGTGTTTTCATTGGTTGAAGACAATCAGAGAACTAAATGACAACCTGTCTAATGGGCGTGTTTACACTCTAAGACTAATTGAGTCAATAATTAACCCAAAACAACTGGGTTGAGTGACTATTAAGCCAACTGGGTTCATATTCACTCAACCAAGTTGATTTGGTTTGGTTTTCAATCCAACTTATTTTAGAGTGTAACGGTGTAGTTAAACTGTAATTGGTCCTGGAGGACGTTGGCTTCCCTGCATCTGTTACTCAGGCACGTAGCCAGGATTCTATAATAGGGGCGCCCTAGCCATTTTTAGGGAGGTGGGTCAAAAGTAATATTTGAAAGGTCGTGAAATGGGGTTTCGAGAGCCTCCGTTTGTCCTAACTAGAACCCTCCATGACGGTGGGAGGAGAGGGCAACGACCGGAGGGTCCTAGTTAGGACTAGCCCCCCCCCCCCACGGTCCCCTAATTTTTTTTTGCAAAACTTAGTACTCTTAAAGCGAATCTGAGGCATTTGTTGCGTGTGTAGCCCTTATACTGGGGACCATTTTGGGACTCTAAGTTGTGTGAAACATACACTGGGCCATTATTTTGGGGATGGGAAGCGAATATCTCAGGGGGCCAAGCCTCTCTACCCCGTAGCAACGCCACTACTGTTACGAGTATGAATGTGGGAAGGGCGTGCTAAGATTAGTGTGAAGACTACACACTTAATAAAACATGACACACCCATCCCGCATTAATATTCCGAGTGACAGATAATTCTTTTTAATTCTTATGTAGTTTTATTACTCTGAAAGAAGATTTTAATAGATACAGAGATAAAAAGAAAAACTGACCTGCTGTCCAGTAGGCACATACACTTCGTGTTTCATCAGCATAACCAACTGTGATCTGAGAATCATTCCAAGAAACATTCTCCTCCCTGTACTTCTGTCACTACAAATACGCAAACTGTTCTGAAGAGTAATTTTCACGATTACTATCCGCAGGCATCAGTCAGGCATCCATCATCGTAATACCTACACAATTAAGACTTTTCATGGCTTTGAAAACCTTGACAACGTTTCTGCCTCGCAATCAATTCCCTATGGGGACATGACGGTATTACCTTGCCAGGATAGGCTGGCAGACAGTAAGTTTTCTAAGAGTTGGAATGCTGCTTTCATTTCGGCACATCCCATCATTGGGGCCTACGTTGAAACCCTTATCAATTAAACTGCATAGTGCCTTGGCAGAAATACCCAGAGCAGTCCACGGAGTCACGGGTCAAATGTTTGGGAGTTGGGAGGGGACTGTCTTCACAGTTTGTGAGGATCAAGACAATTGTATCTGGTTTCCCACAATGATTTCCTTTATTTTCTCCGAGTCCTCGCAAAGAAAAATCCCGAAAAAATGTTAAACAAGACTGGGGACGCGTGTGTGTGCGTGTGTGTGTTTAACGTAAAAAAACCCGTACTAGCACAGACATTTCCTACTAAAACGTTCAGACCGATCTTTTCAACACAGATAGCGAGACTGGTGAGAATCGTATAATGTAGTTAGTATATCCACTGTAGCTTCAGTTTCAGTTTATTTCACAGCATACAAATACAGGTAAAACAAAAATTACAAATTCATAGATAGGTGTATAAATGTACACTATGGGGGAATGACATAGTCCTGTGACTGTCTTCCTGTCATCCTCTAAACACTCCAAATATTGAATAAAACAGAATGGCATTTGGCAAATATCGGATTTGAGGAAAATAAATCTCGACAGCAGGTAGTTGTTGTGTTTGTGTTAACATTATATTGCAATATAGGAATTGAGTGTTGTTTCCTCATCGTGAATCAAACTCCAATGTTATAACTCTTGTTGATTTGACCTGCTGATTAACCAGATTTCAGAGTAGACAGAATAACAACTTTTCTATTAAAATAAAACAGTGCAAATGACCGTATGATAATAGGGGTGGCGTATAATAAGAACACCGTAAATGGCAGGCCAACCTGTTCATGAGCTTGTAGGAAGAAAAGAAGGAGATAACAACCTGAGATATTGTCGCTGTAGGTGTTTAGAAATTAATTGATTAATGTTTTTTAAATGAATTACGGGTGAGGTTTCTAATCGTTGTTTCTAAGTTGTTCCACAATTTAGGAAAAGAAAATATGGGAGAGCGGCTGAGAACTGGATTCGAGGTTTATGAGTGTTTAGGTTTCCACATTGGCTTGTATTCATGCTGGAGGGGTTTGAGTACACTTGGGATGTATCATCAAAACTGGCGGGAAGGTTGTTTTTAGACAAGTCGTACATGAGTGAAACTTGTAAAAATCGTTAAATTTAAGAATTCTCAAGCCTTTGAAAAGGGGGTCCGTGTGTGAGTTGAACTTTTTGTTCGCTATGATGCGTTTAGCCTTTTTTGCAGATTCAGAATTGATGCACTGTCCTATATTTGAGTCCCATATATTAGGTGGTTTTGAAATAGGGTAAAACAGAGTATACGTAATGTATCGAGCGGCAAATTTTGTTTTGCTCTATTCATGATATAGATTGCCCTGGATAGCTTAATGTGGATATGTGGTGGTTAAATTTAAGGGTCTCGTCCATATTAATTCCTAGGAATTTTATGGATTTGTTCTGACAATTATTACTTGCTATTATTAGGTTTGAGTTATTTAATGAAATTTGGGTCCGAACGTTGTTATAATTGTAATTGTCATTTTGGGGTTTTTTGAGGGTGGATAAATATGGCATTTGTTCATTAGCATTCAGTAATAACTCGTTTGCTAAACACCAGTCATTAATTTTCGATAATCCATTGCTTGTCGTCTCCGTTAGAAGGTTGTGATCGTTTCGTGGTGTGTAGGCTGTTGTGTCATCCGCAAAAGATAGAAGATTCATGTCAGTTGACTCATGGATGGCGTTGATAAATAGGGCAAACAAAAGAGGACCAAGTACAGGGCCCTGTGGTACATCCGTGGTAACAATTAGTAAATCCGAAGATTCATTCGTGAATTGAACATATTGGGATCTCCGGGAGAGATAGTTTTGAAACCAAGAATTTGCTATACCTGTAATGCCACAGTGTTCAAGTTTCTTGACGAGTATTTCATGATCAATAGTGTTGAATGCTTTCAAAAATGGATAATGTGCAATCTTTTGTTGTTTTGTTATTCATTATGGAAGCGTGGTTGATAAGATGCATTATTGGATGAAATGTTGAATGTCCCTTTCTGAAACCGAATTATATATTTCATGATGCGTCGGTTAAAAATGTTACCTACCAAAACAAATTTCATTATAGGATGGATCACCTAGTTAGCCATCAGCTGGATTTGAATATTTAAATATCCATGAACATGTAACTGTATCTTTTGAAATTAAGAGTTAAGTATTTAAACAAAATAAAGGAACGCATTAATGTCATTACTGCGGATTGTTATACAGAATGTCAAATGTGCAACATTGAGATAAAAATATTCGAATTTCGTGCAGAAACTCCTACATTTTCATTTTTTGCTTTCCAGATGGGATGGGTGATTGATTGTCGCTGTCGTTCAATACAACAGATACATGAAAATTGTTGTGTATCTAAAAATTACAACAACTATGTGGACTGCGTATAAAATAAGGGCTGTTATGAAATATAGGAATTACTGCCATGTAACATAGCCACGCATCGTTAGAGCTTACAATGCCCCCTTTCTCGGAATGTGGCAATAGGGTGCTGATAGCCATGTAAACCAGTATAAGCCGAAATTTACCTTTATTCTGTAAACAAAGCAAACAATTGCAGGACGAGATCTTTAGCAATTTTTCAATTGTCATTTTATGAAATTAAATTTGAAAAGAGCTTCGGCAGAAGAAATGAGGGAAATGTGAACGTAAAAGGAAGTTTGTTAGGGATTATTTGGATCTTGTTTTATTATATCCCAGTAGCACGTTATCTAAGTTGCTTAGATAAAATGTTATGTTTGATACGTAGTTCAAAAATAGAGAATGAATGACCCCATAACTCTTTACACGTCATAATGACAATATACAACTAGAGGATATTGCACTGGGAAGCTTCGAAATTCGATTTGACTGGAAAAAGTCCCCATAATTCGATTCCATTCGATTTCAATCGCGCCGATTCCAAAATTTGTTCTCAAAATCCTACAAAGTGTCTCTCTTCAACTCTTCTTCTATCATCAGGTCTCCTGTACTAAACCTTTTCATTTTATTGCCTCCGAAACATAGGATATGACCCAATCATTCGAACGAGAGCTCGTTTCAATGAGGGGCCATAAGCTGTTTTCAAGGCAGAAGTTGAAAAAATAATAAAATTTGTTTGTCAATTTTTGTCAATTAGCCGTTACATTAGGTAAAAGTTTAAATTACACATTATCCCTTTACCTCACATAAAAGCAGACGACACTTGCAAAGAAATTCTTGAATAACTATTTTTTTCATTTTTTTTCTCAAAACCATAGGTTATGACCCCTAATTGCAACGAGCTCGACGAGCTCGTTCCAATGAGGGGTCATAACGTATGTTTTTGAGACAAAAAATGAAAAAATAATGAAAATTAATTGACGATTTTTGAGAATAACGCTGGCCGGTTTTGGCCGTTACGTTGGGTAAAGGGTTAAGTGACAAAAAGAATCTCAAATTCGTTATAATTTGACATGAAAGTTCTGAACCTCGTTCACTAAAATCGATATGATCCTCGGTTGTCTCGCCAGAGATCCTCTATATATGCCGTCGTGTTGGAATGAACACAGTGAGGCCGTTCTGTGGAGGGAGTCTGAATATCTGGTAATGCGGCTCCACGGCTGCAAACTAACAACGTCATAATAAGCGAGTGAACTTCTCATAGCATATTGTTTTATACATACTTTTCACCTTTCCAAGAGGTGTGTATGTTTTAAAGCAGTTATTTTGGGAAGAAATTGCGAATGCCGTCTGCTTGTCGTGTTATTTTTAGACTAATAACGCCAGTGAAATGAGCATAGTGCGGTCTTTCCGGTAAGTGATCTATTATACTATCCAAAAAAGTTTTGAACTACCCCAAACATTTCGGTGTAAATGACCAAAATTTGACACAGCAGCAATAATATATCACGTGAAAATTAATTAATACATTTACAAATGAATGATCGTATCGTACAAATTCACTGCAGAGTGTCCGTGGTACCATCCATCACTGATCTGTGAGTGCTTGGAATAAAAAAAACATCGCGTGTATCCATCTCTTGACTTGTGAATACCTCTGCCGCATATTGCAAATGTGAGTACGAACTTGATCCTGATCAATTTGAATGTTACACCGAACTTTTCAGCCACCCCTCGTGCAAGCATACCAGCTTGATATTGCCCGAGGACACGAGTTCTCTCATTTGCAGATAACATTCTACTCGGGACCTTCTACGCACGTATTTGAAGTGTCCAATCGTCGCATACTAAACGGATCTAACGATGACATGCACGGACCACTCTCTGCATTATATGTTGCTTGTCCACAAGCCTGAATATTAGAAAACTGTCATTTGCAAAATGGGGTCCCCAGAGGGTGAATTCGCTAATGCATCCCATAGAGTGGGCCAATTTATCCTCTAGGTACATCTTTCTGTTTTGGCTTGAGACCTTGATTCAGACTGAGGTTCACAGAGGGTAAATTTTGTGATGCTACCCTGCTGTGCAGGGTAGCATCACCAAATTCACCCTCTGGAGACCTCATTTTGCAGATGACAGTCTGCTTATTTTCTGGCTTGCTTGTCCAATTGTGATTTTCAAAACACTATCACTTGGCTACTTATTGGCTTTCCTTGGTCCTAATAATGGCAAAAAATGAGAACTAACTATTAGATGTTCGCGGTGGAAATAAAGAAGAAAGTTTTGCAAGTTTACGTATTTCGTTTTTATCTGTGCAGACAAGATATTTGCTATCAGTTGCTGATATTGTGTGGTGAGACATGAACATTTAATATGTCTTGAGCGAAGCAAATCTCCAAATCTCACCCGAACAAGTGTAACAATAGTTTCATTATGACTGTTAACCAGCTAAGTGGTATGTGGCATCGGAAAATGGTCTGAAAATATCCCATACAGTATACTGTCAATAATTTATAACTCCAACAAGGCTGTAAAAATTAACAAAATATCGAAAGAGCACGACTCCTCTCTGTGAAAAGGTACTCGCGACGGCAAAGGTGTACATTGATGTTTGTTGTCCGGTTGTTATTGCGTTTACCATCTGTATGGGACAGAAATTACGAAACAGTCATGATTACTACATCTCACATAACATGTGCGTCACCAATCAGTGTTTATTATGCATTACGTCTCGGTTCTATAATAAATACCACTAATGATCATTGAAATTCAAAGGTATCACTGTTTAAATTTGGTTTTAGTATGTTTATTTTTACAGCGGTAATAATAGTTACTCCTGCAATATAGCATGATGTGGCCATAATATTGGAAAATAAACACTTTATTAAACGCCCCAATGACGTGTAAAGAACTGACTTTGGAGCCAGATAATCAACAATGTTATGTAACTTATTTACATCTTTTTAAGTTCTGAAAACTGGGAAAGTTGGGAACGAATTACACACGACCGCACAGTGATCACAAAAGCGGCCCGAGAATTTGAACTGCTTCCCTGTAGAATATCACTTGTCAAAAAAGAATGCGACAACATTTAATCTTAGAATGCATTTTCGTTCATTTTTCTTGATTTAATCTTGATTTCGCAATATTTGTTTTATCAAATCTCGACCCACTGGAGTAATTGTGTCGCGACCGGATTGCGATTTGAATGTGAAAGAGACAGTTTTAGCGATCGCTGTACTATAAATTCACTGGCTGAGTTCTGGTAATGTACATCACAGTACTGTTTGTCATGTAGCTATGGGCAGGTTGATTTGTGAATACGATATACAGTACAGTGATCGCACAAGTGTTCTCGCCCACGGTCGAATTGCGATATGATTGCAATATGGTAGCGACATATTTACATCGGTGGATTTCATAATAAATTGATGAAGAATATTGAAAACTCAAGATGAGTCATGAAAAAGAATCGAAACTAGTATTTGAGATTAGGCGTTTTAGTGTCTTTTTCCACAGGTTAGAATCTGCAGTGTTGTTGAACAAAGAGCAGAGAATTTTCGCCAGATGGCCACCCAGTCACAATACGGTAGGGCTGCACGATATTCAAAACTGAATACCGGTATCGGTATTCAAAACAATACCGCGGTATACCGGTATATCGAAAACTGTTTAGAAAAATGAACACAAGCACCACAATCGAGACTCGAGGCATCACAGTCGGAACGAATTAGCATGCCTTGATGATGCGGTTCGAAACACCTTTCCCAACGCAGACGATATCAAAATTTATTATTTTCAAAATTAATTTATCAGATTTTCCCCAAAGATTTCAACAAAACTATATCATGTGACCCCTCATTGGAACGAGCTCAACGAGCTCGTTCCAATGAGGGGTCACATGATATAGTTTGATGCAATTTTTGAAAATTATTTTTTCAACTGCTGAATTTGTATATTACGAGTGCACAAGCAGACGATTCCTTGGATAAAGAGATAATATTATTCAGTCGGGACTACAGTTAAAAAACTCAAGACATCTTGAAAATTAAATTGTGAATAAACAAATAATGACGTTAAACCGATATTTTTGTAATTACACCGGTATTCAATCGATATTGGTTTGAATACCGGTATATATCGGTTTATCGATATACCGTGCAGCCCTACAATACGGTCGGCTTTTGTACTGACAGTACTATATAGAACACAATCTCGGCATCAGTAGATGAGTTATGATTTCAAAACCGAACAGAGAAAACCATGATATACGTGCGTCGCTTTTTGGGTGGAGCCAATATGTTTTTTAACCTTTTGATACTTTTGTACATGTTATTACGTACGAAATCAAACAGCACGTTGGTACTTTGTGGTCATTTGTTTTGTTACTATTTTTCGATTTTTTAAAGTTCTAACCTCAAATTCCTACTTTCTCCCGAGTAGTGTTCAATGATATAATCCTGCTGTTAAGATTTCTTAACTTGTTGAATGCTAGAAGCCACTATCAGGGCTTTAAAAAAATAAGGATACCAGAGCAAAAGCCAACACACTCCTTGCTTATATTTCATATTCAGTCAAACACAAATCATAGTTTGTTTATATAAATTTGTTTTATTACAAATCATTGGAGAGTGCCTGTGGGCACTCTCCAATAATTTGTAATAAAACAATTTTTGAATAACATATTCAGACCACCAAAAATAATCTAGCCCTCAATCAGATAATCACTTATGTGAAAAATATCTTGTTATTGGTACTTTCCGACGTTTGAAGTCGCATTTTGAAAAACGTTGAAGAAACTGAATTGCCAGTGACGTTTGAACGTCTGGATAATTAGTGTCTCAAAGGGTTAATTAAAATTGAGATGGAACTATTAGATACGTAGTTTACAAAACATTCTAGGTGGCATTTCAATAACGGATTCCTCCAGCAGACTGACGTTGATCGATGCAAGGCAGTATATAAAAATACCATGTGCTGCTCTTCCCCATCCAGCATGTGCAATTTGTCATCAACAATATTATATATTCAGTACACTAATAATGAAATATCGATAAGGTATAATCCTTACCCCATTAAAAGGAAGATGAGAAGAGCTTGGTTTAATAAAATTGTAGATAACTGGAAAATACGAATTCTTACCTGTCGGAGTCATGACTGATTGTATCATTTTCCGCACATACCTGCAAAGTAATTTATTTATGTATTCAACCATTCAAAATCAAACACTGGAAGTGTGGACATACTAATAACATCGTCGTAAATTTAAGCCTGGAAATACAAATAAATTTGTTATCCACGTATTTATTATACATTACATGGATCACGACTGGAGTGCAATTTCCAAGCAACTGATGATTCCGGTGACAGTGCAAAAGATCTCCAAAATTTCAACCAATGGACCTGAGGGTTGAACCTGGAGGTCCATTGCTTGAAATTTTGCTTGGAGTTCTTAAGTTTTCTCACAGAATGGGAGTTATTGCTTGGCTGGAAACTCCACTCCACGAGTGTTTTAGAAGAAATACACTCTCCATGTACTTTTGGACTGGGGCTATTTCAATTGATTCTGTTATAAGCTATCAACACAATAAAATGAAATATCACATGTCGAAAAGTAATAAAATTCTTTCGAGACAGATATTACTAGACTAAGAGATTAAAATAGCAGAATTATGAAAAATTAGGTTGCGATTACTTACTTGAACGATCACGTTTCATTGAAAGTCATAAGCCGTGGGTTGAACAATCAACCGTTTTATTATTAAGGTGGCCATTAAATTTGTGTGAGATATAAGCTGTCAGTTTTTGATGAACATGTGAGTATTAAGAATAAAAATGAACAGTGCTCGTTGAAATTCTGAGTTCAACACCTAACATGATCAGGAATGAAGCAACTTCCTCCTTCAAAATCCCAAAGTGATGACTTTGAGTTTTGTAATTGCAAAGAAATGGTCTCTCTCTCGATAGGATTGTAATTAGATTGTGACGCATCCCCATCAGTGAACCGAGATTTGTAATTAAAATATTGCCATTTCAAGATGAAACATAAAAAAACCAAACGACAATTGTGTATGAGATAAATGTTTTTGCGTTCCTTTTTCAGACAGGTGAGATTTTACAGTACTTTTGGCAGACAAACCGAACCAAGAATTTCGACCTGATCACGCCTGGGTCGCAAGATCACTTTGTAGCGACACGGGCCCTGTGTGCTCTTGCATTGGCATCTTGCAAAATGAATTGACGGTCGTGACGTCGCGCAAATCGTACCACATGAGCTGCTAACATGTTGTCACGGTAGTACTGCCCGGTGACACGCCCTTGGATGACATGTAATGCTGTTCTGCTTGTCGTGGTTATGCCACCCCACCCCATAACTGATCCACCACCAATACGATTGTGCTGACTAACGGTTACAGCATGATATCGTTCGTTCCGCCGCCGCCACACTCTGTTTCGACTATAGTCGAAGTCGAGAGTGAACCTCGATTCATCGGAAAGCATGATGTTGCTCAAACGACAATTGTCCCAGCGCTGTTCCACACCAATTACGCCTTGCTGCAGCGTGACGTTCAGTCAAACGTGGAATTATTCGAGGTCGTTGAGCGTACAAATTCCAGCTGTGTAGGCGATTTCGGATAGTCTGACCACTGTCTCGCACATCTGTCGCTCGGTGCAGCTGCTGTTCAAGTTCTGAGGTACATTGATGGCGGTTACGTAATGCTGTGGTTCGGATAAAACGATCTTGGTTAGGAGTTGTCGCCCTTGGATGACCTGACCGACGTTTGTCATCAACATTGCCTGTCTCGCGGTAGCTTGACCACAACCTCCTAATCACCGATTGAGTAACGTTGAGAATTTGAGCCACTGCATTTTGTCTGTTGCCAGCTTCCAACATGCCAACGGCACTAATCGTTCGTCACGTGTCTTCGCATACCTCAAAAGTTACGTTTCGATCTGAAAATACTGATGAACGAGTTTAAACGCAGAAAAGAACGATGAGACCTCCGAAAGAGTCCGTCCAGTACAAATGAAAATTTCCAAACGTACCCAACAGACATTAACACGGCGCTGGTGCGAAAAACCTGCACGAAATTTTCGTGGACCGGTGACATTGATGATCCACACTAAGCTTGGTAACATACTGATGTGTCCAATCACGCGTATCCAATACCATTTTCTGAAAATATCAACATCAGTTTGGATATGCCCTACTTTTTTGAAATAGTATATATCACTTACTTCGTTCTCCGACGAAATCATGGCAATTTCATTCACAACGGGATAGGCGTTGTGTACCGTAGTTTTCAATATTTGTTCCAGAATACCGACATGGGTTTGCTGGTAGATATATACAACAGATCTCTCCATAATATCTGATGCTTTTAACCTTCAAAGCAAAAAGAAAAAATATTGAAACTGACATGCGTTTGAAAAACAATAGTCGGGTGTGTGGGAAGAATTGATAAACACACCTTACCTTTTATAAATTGTATATTTCAAAACCTGTATATTTCAAAACCTGGTTGGGTAACTAATTTCAATTAATTTATTGTGGGTTTAACCACACTTTGAACAGCCAGTGTCATATGTCGAAGAATTGTAACCCTTTACCCAACGTAACGGCCAAAAACGGCAAGCGCTATTTACTAAAACTACTATTCAATTTTCATTATATTCAATTTTTGCCCTCAGAACATAGCTTACAACTCCTCATTGGAACGAGCTGGTTAGGTAAAGGGTTTAGGATGGAGGAAGTCCGAGTATCCAGAGAGAACTACCGATCAATAGCGAGTAACTGTAGAACTCTTCAACTTACTAACCCGACACAAGCATCGGTAGCATCGGTTGAAGGCATGTATATGATAGACATGCAGTGTGCCTTACCACACTACGTCACCGTGCTCCTATTTGGGCAGTTGGATTACGTGTCATACCAAAGAACACGACGACAGATGGAGAGCGCCAGAATCGAATCTATGACATTTCGATCTGAAGTCCAATGTTAGCTCTAACCAATGAATTCGATTAGACATTTAATTATCTTCCGTAGAGATTTATGCGCATAAGATACTGCTTTGGCACAAAATGGTTTGACTCATTAATTGTGCGCAAGACATTTCAATACAGACCGATACACGGTGGTGTCTTGTCTATACTTTTCAGCATCCATAATTTATCAAATGATATAAAACCCACTCAGATAATTTCGGATGGCTGTTAATTTAAAAGTCACGATTCTGCTTTGTTTTTATTTTTTGCAAACAGAGTTGGGATATTAAACCTGTTTAACCTCGACTCCCTGAATGGTAGGGTCCTATAACTATTGTACACGGTGAAATGGGCGAGTCTATCTTATATTTGTATGGAGTTTCCTTAAGTTGCTATATAAGTAAGAGAAATTTGTTTACTTTGAAATTCCCACATCTGATATAACATAAATGCAAATTAAATATACACAAACTATACACCCAAATGAAGGTGTGATGTATAGAACATGAAAAATATATACAATCCATTCACAGACTTGACAGCAGGTACCAATGGTTCCTGGACGTCTGCTACCGTATTCGTACCAGAACTGATAATAAAATAATATTTCTGGAGAACAACTCGTGGCCAAATGTGGTCAATGAGCTCCGTAAAAACAAGATATTGTAGAATATATCCTTAATTGATTTATCTTTAAAATACAGAAAAGTGACCAAATCCTTGTTAATTGAACACTCCTGATAAGTGAATAATTCTCACTTGCAAAGTGACTATTCAATTAACAGGGTTCCACTCTATTTAAAATGTCAAATTCTGCTTTGTGATTCTAACTTTCGGCATGGTGGAATGCGACTTCGGCTGGGGACCTTAGTGTGAGTTCAAGTTTAGCTTTGGAGTTATGAACACTGTGCATCATGAGGACGAAATTAACCTGTGGTTAGTAAAGAATTAGTTTTCAATCCAATGGGTTTAACTAAATTTGAAAGCATCGCTCGATTTGGCTCTGTTCGAGTTTCAAGCTCCATGACAAAAATTAATAACATCTTGTCTTTTTCCCCAAAATTAATGACACATTTTATTTTGATAAAAATAAAAAATACGCAGTTCCATGACAAAAATTAATAACATCTGTTTTTTTACCCAAAATTAATGACATATTTTATTTTGATAAAAAATGAAACATAAAATCCTGGAAATATTTTATTTCAATATTTTGTTTTCAGAATAGACGCGTAAAAGTATGTATTAAACATCAGTTACTCAAATATTTATTTCGACTGCATTAGGATATGATGGTCTTCCAGGCACATTTTAACCCTTTACCCAACGTAACGTCAAAACCGGCCAGCATTATTCAAATATTGCCATTCAATATGTATTATTTTTTCATATTTTGCTTCAAAAACATGGCTTACGATCTCTCATTGGAACAAGCTCGTTCCAATGCGGGACCATAAGTAATGTTTTGACGCAAAAAATAAAAAAAATAGTTATTCAATAATTTTGTTTGCAAGTGTCGTCTGCTTTTCATGCTAGGTAAAGGGTTAAAAAGTGATCTTTCATCTAGTCCGAGAAGATTTTGGTTTCATCCTCTTGTTCGCAAATCACGGAATATGTCTATTAATTGTTCATACCAGTATATCTGAAAATATTGAAAAGTTCTTATTTTGTGCTGTGCTTTTTCCTGCGGTATATATAAAGGCACATCTTGAACCGACCGTGAGGAGAAAGTTTATGCTTGAAAAAATCGGTTCAAGTTTCATTATTTTTTCGGAACCCACAAACGACTGATTTCCCGCACCCAAATTTTATACATACCATATCTATTTCTTTAAAGTTGAGCGTTTATTAAAAATAAGGAAAATGCAGTTACTGTTTCAGACAGTTCAACAATCTTTTAAATGCTCTGGTGAATGGTTGAGAAGTTCCATTATGATACGAAGCCGTGAATGATTCTTTCATAAAGTGAGCTGTCATCTCCAGCACATGCAGCTGTGTTTATGTTTATGCCACTATTTCAAACACCTCCCCATTGTTTCAAACATGATAAATTAAAAACAATAATATTTTGTAAATGATTATTCAAGTCTTGATCTCATCTATCAATAGAAATTCTCAATTTGGCGTTCTTTATTAGTGTATCGTGATAGACAGATATTTTTATTTAACTATATTAACATTGCATGAACAGGCATCGAACAAAAGAAACAAGTGATAGCCAGATACAATTCGTTTACACCGAAGGGAAATAACATAGTCAGATTGGCAGTCTACTTGTCATCCCCCGTGACATTATATTACAACACAGCTAGTTCACGTTACCACTTTATGTACTTGACAAAGACAATGTTATCAAAGACAACCTTCACTAAGAGAGTACAATAATCCCAGGCGCTTTGGAAAGATAGGGTGGAGGTGGTCAAACTTGATCTGTCCCAAATGTCACACTCGAAGGCATGCCTTGACGGTGCATTTGGAGTCAAGATTTAATAAAAAAAAACCCAAAAACTTCTTGGAAAGTCGTTTGTTAATATATAAAACATACACGGACTCATCTGCACCCAGCTTCATATTCAGTTAACTTAACACGTATCGTTCTGGTTCTCCAAACTGGTCATGCAAGACTCACAACAGCTCAAATCGAAACCTCTATTTATATGGCCAACTGTGTGTGTGTGTGTGTCACTATTCCAAGTATAAAATTTCGTCTTTTTAGGGAAGTACGTGATTACTAGCGAGACAGATTTGATATCTGAGACGTCAATTCTCATGAGAATGTCCCTACAGGAAAATTATTGATGGAGGTTGTCCCCTCCTTCAACCCCCGTAAGCGACCCGCCTTGATATTTCAAATTTACAGATTGTAGACTTCAGAACCGCAGATTGTAAATTGTGGACTCCGATGTTTGACTTGGAGACCTAATACAGCAGACTGTGGTCGACAAGATGGCCATAAATTATCCGTAGATAATATAATGGAATTGCCCAAAGCAGGTGAAAATAGTGTGCTGTGAAAAGAATTGGCAGAATTAGAACGTGGATGTCTGTGTACAATGGCGGTTAAATGGTTTTCCTTTGTTGTACGGCAACTACTTTGTGTTAGTAGTGTTTATTGTTTTTTTCTAAAGTTACTTTCAAATAATCCATGGCTGTGTCGTCCCTAAAGTTTCTGAGCACTCAACCACCCATGTATGCACTTCTCCAGTCCATATCCGCAGCACCATCCCAATGTTTCGGGTAATTTAATTACTCGCAATTACTAACTTTGACAGTGGGGGCAATACGGGTTGTTGCATTAAATGCTTTCTTGATACTTAGATAACACGTTAATTGTTAATTTCTTCTTAAATTCACTTCTGTTAGCAGTGTTTCATAATGTTTCATCTAGATCATTCCAAATTGTATGGAACGCAAATATGGGTAACTTTTATAAAGCTTTAGTTCTAGTTTCACGTAGCAGTCCTTACTGGCTTGTGACCATCTATTGTGGGTAATTTGATGTACTTAAATATGTCCAAGAGCCCCGGGAAGCCCAACAATTTTCTAGTCAAACATAAAAAGGCATATCCGAAGTTTAAACAAATCCGTATCTTAAGTATTTTATTTTGCAAACAAGGGGTCTGTATGTGAGTTATACCTTCTGTTGTTTATGATCCGATGGGAGCATTTTTGTGCTTTTAGAAGCTTATATTTATCCCTCAAGAGGTACCCCATATGTGTACACCGTATAGAAAATGATGACAATGCACTTGTACATAATGGAGCGTTTTCATGATTGCATCTGGAAGTATGTTTCTTGCTTTGTTCAGTGAGTAGTTTTCCCAACGTATCGTGGAGCAAATTTCGGTATATGAAACTTGTAGGCTAGAAGGACTTTTCTCCTTGTGAGTTCTTACTCATTTAATTGTTCGATTACTTATATATATATCTAGATGTGCACTAGTGCTTCTGATGTGGGTTGGTCTATTGAGAACAGACGTAATTTTACCGGCATTTAGAGCAAACCCCTTTGCCGAGCCCAGACATAACATTTATAGAGTTCTTTCTTAAAACGTGTTGTTAGGAGACTTGGATTTAGCACTGAGTCGTGCACCGACGTGTCATCAACAAATAAAAGGAGATTTAAAGGCGTGAAAAAACTGATGTAATTTATATATAATGTAGATAAGATGGGTCCTAGCACAGCCTCTTTTGGAATACATCAAGTTATTGTCGCCGAGTCGGACTAATATTCGCCGTATTTGACACATTGACGTCTTTCGGTAATCCTAAACCAACTGTTACTGATTCTCCGAAAGCCATAATATCTCTCCAACTTGATTAAAAAGATATCATGTTATCTCGTGCCAAAGACTTTAGAACGATCAAGAATCGCAGCTGGGGTGATGTTTTTGCTCTCCTTTTTTCCTCCAGTCCTATGGTTTCGAAGAGTTGGATCACCGAGTGCAAAGTAAAATGGCTTTTTACGAATCCATATTGGTGCTGATATAGGATATAGGATATCAAACACGTCTAAATAGCTCATTATTCTATTGCACATATCACTTTTTAAAAAGCTGGAAATATACTTATGGTCCTTTTTGAAGTTGTGCTCGTCTCCCGCTTTGAAGACTGATGTTACTGTAGCAATATTCATTGGAAAAATGCATTAGCTAATATGAAAATACGTGACACGTAATGGTGCACACCCAATATTGTTAATTTTGGTAAATATTGCAGGCCCAAAGCAAGATTTTTCAGGAAAGAGATGGTATATATCGCAGAAATAGCAGCGGTTATGTGAAATATAACAATTTGCCAAAACGTGTTGTACAGCGACATGCAATAAACACAGAACCACACATGTATGTTCATGTGTTAATATGGCGACAAACATGGCAATCGAGAAATTTTGAAAGCGTGCGGAAGGATCAAACTTCAGACAAGCTATAGTAAAACAAACCTTCATTTTTTAAACTGACAAAAGATCATAATTCAATGGCAAATAGATTCATTAGGGTTTAACAACACTTTAAAAAACCAAGGCTATATTATAAGCGGGATTGTACGTCAATTTCAATAACTAAGGTTATTATATCACGTTGTTAGTTCCCAAGATCCTTCCCATCCTTCAATACCTAGACGAGCAAAATAGTCGTACGTGGAGTCACACGTTCAGGCAATTACTCTATGGCTCATTTGGTCGATGGGATTCTGGTTGTTCGAGCAATCTGAGAGGGTTAGCAAGCCTGTACTAGTGCTAGTAATGGTACAAGGCCGCAAGAGTGGAAGAAGACTGCGGGATTTGGTGACTACTGTAAAATCTAATTATAGGACAGACGATGGCAATATTGGGAAAATCAGTAATAGTGGTGTTGGAGATATGAAGATCATGGAGAGGTCTAGAACTGGGCAGATGCTAGGAGCTAAATTATCAACAGGTATATATAGTACTGCATCAGCATGTCATAGGTATCCTCCTATACCCCGATGAGCATTAAGAGCCGTAAAGGAAATCGCTCTTTCGATACTCATCTGCTCAATGGGATTTGAGTAGTGACTTTTTCAGTAACTGCTCAAAAGCTTATTTGCTCGATAAGATTCGAGTCGTTCGAATAATACCTAACCCTGCTTGATTGTGTTTTGGGTTTGAGGATCATAGAGGACTTCGTTATACACAGGAAAGGCAAAAACAGAGTCGGCCAAGACAAAATAGTCTGCTGGGATAGGCAGAAATGGGACCAGTAAAAGGCAAAACAGGCCAGGAAATAGGATAAACCACAGAAAATATCGGGATAGATAAAATACCGAGACTATGGTGCACATCCGAAACAATAAAGTTAATCTTATACAAATGAATGCGTCTATTGTTGGGCAAAAATAAGAATTCTAGGGGACAACAGATAGAAACCGAATATTTAGTGGGAAATCCGCACTACTAAAAGAACTGTTGGATTTATTTGGGTAATTTTACAAAGTATTCGAACAAATACAATTACTCATACCAGGAAACGCACCTTAAAGCACTGTATGCTACTCTTTTAAGCCCAGTATTGAGGAATCCGTGCCAAATAAAGTTGTTTTGATAGTTTAGAGAGATTGGCTGGATGTTTGTGGTAATTCGATGTATTCTAGTTCACTTCAGTTTATCCACATGAGACCTCTCATCATTCATTTAGCACTACGTGCTACTATTATAAACCCTAGGTGGGGGTTTTCTAAGTCCGTCTCGGTAGTTTTGGATTATTAAGAGGGATTGTCGGGTTATTTGCTGTAATTAAAATTACTCCTATTCAATCGAACACACCCCCTTTCCTACTAGAAGGTTTTGGGTCACATAGCAACCATGTGCTACCATAGAAACTAAGATGGCGGCCTCAGATATACAAAATGGACGACGTACACTCGTCTCACCTCAACAAAACGCGCTACGCATGCACACTAGGACCACGTATCACTATGGGGATGTTGTCACAAGATGGCGCTCACGCACACTAACATGACAACCAAAAATGAAGTAACTGGGTCATGTGCCTATGACGTCACATGAGATCCTGACAATGCGGTCGATCGGGTACATGATCTACTACTAACATCAAACCGAGAGATCCACGGTTCGATCCCCAGCAGGGGTAACTGCGTTGTGTCATTGGGCAAGGCACTTAATCACGATTGCTCAAGTGGGGGCACGGTGGCACAGCCATGGGGGCGTTCTGGGGGCACATCCCCCCCCCCCCCCACAAAACAAAAATAATTCTGATAGGATCACCGATCCAATCTCGAGTTATGACATTACAAAAGTGGGTTTAATCATTATCATCTTATCATCCGGAAACTAACTGTTTACAATTTACTATGTGAAGGGTCACTGTGACCTTGACCTTTGACCTACTGATTCCAAAATAAATAGGGCTCTTTCTTGCAATAATACCAACCTACCTATGAAGTTTCATGAACGTGGGTGGAACCATTGTCAAATTATCATCTGGAAACCAATTGTTTACGATTTATGTTCAAGGTCACTGTGACCTTGACCTTTGACCTAGCGAGACCAAGATAAATTGGGGTCTTCCACTCACCTAGGCCAACCTACCTATGAAGTTTCATGAGTGTGGCTTCAACCGTAGTCAAGTTAGCATCCGGAAACCAATTGTTTACAATTTACTATGTTGAAGGTCACTGTGACCTTGGCCTTTCACCTAGCAAGTCCAAAATAAATAGGGTTCTTCATCTCACTGATGCCATCCTACCTATGAAGTGTTATGAACGTGGGTCGAACCATTATCAAGTTATCATCCGGAAACCAATTGTTTTGATTTACTATGTTCAGGGTCACTGTGACCTTGACCTTTGACCTAGTGAGTCCAAAATAATAGGGTTTTTCCTCTCATGAACGCCAACCATTACCTACGTATGAAGTTTCATGAATGTGAGTTTAACTATAGACAAGTTATCATCCGGAAACCAATTGTTTACAATTTACTATGTTCATGGTCACTGTGACCTTGACTTTTGACCAAGCAAGTCCAATATAGATAGGGTTCTTCCACTCACCGATGCCAACCTACCTATGGAGTTTCATGACGTGGGCCGAACCATAATCAAGTTATCATCTGGAAACCAACTGTTTACACCCAGCCGCCATTCATCAATCTATAAGTCGAGCTTTGACTTCGTCACAACTTGACTAAATAAGAGGCCCCAAGGGGCTGTAATCGCTCACCTGCCAAAGTGGTTCAAAGAAGTATTTGGGGTCACATTCAGTTATACATGGTTCATCAACTCTACAACGGAATGAAGTCATGAAAGGCAAATTTTATGGAAAAACACTAAGGAATCGATTTGAACAAACCTAACATGCTCCCCATGCCACCCCCACCCCGCCCATAGAGAGCCCAAATAATAAGCCAGGGACTCAAATTGAACAAACTTGAACCTGATCCCCCATGAGATGTTATATACCAAATACGAAAGAATTCTGGCCGGTGGATCTGAAGAAAGGGGTTTTAAAAGAAATGTCCTCACATTGCATTAAGTTAAACTTTGAACTCAAACGGGGAGCCAAAATATTTACCCAGGTAACCAATCTGAACAAAACTAAAACTGCCCCACCGCAGGATGCTGCATACCAAATATGAATGGATTCTGACTGGTGAATCTGAAGAAAAAGATTTTTGAAGAAATTCCCTCATATTGCACTAAGTTAAAATTCAGGCTGCCATAGGCAGCACAAATATAAACCCAGGGACTCGATTTGAACAAACTTGAATCTGACCCCCCCCCCCCCCCCCCCCTATAGATGTTGTATACTAAACATGAAAGGATTCTGACTGGTGGACCTGAATCTAAAGAAGAAGATTTTTGAAGAAATGTCCTCAAATTGCACCAAGTTAAACTTTGGGCTCCAATAGAGAGCCCAAATACTACCTGAGGGACCCGATTTGTACAAACTTGAATTAGACCCCCCCCCCCCCCCCCTAGAAATGTTGTACACCAAATATGAAAGCATTCATACCAAATATGCAAGATTTTTAAAGAAATTTCCTCATATTTCACCAAGTTAAAATTCGGGCTCCTAGAGGGAGCTAGCTCAATAATGGTTCTGGAGAAGTAGATTTTTTAAAAAATGTATGGGTACTAGCAGAGTAATGCCCCTTGTGGTTCAGCGCGGCAAGGTTATTTGTACAAACTTGAATTGACATATGATAAGGAACATGCACACCAAATTTGGTTCAATTTGGTCCAGTAGTTTGGGAGAAGTCAATAATGTAAAGTTCACGACGAACGCCAAGTGATAAGTTAAGTTCCCTTCGGTGAGCTAAAAATCAGCCATATGCTCCCCCCCCCCCCCCCCCCCTACACCTCCAAGTTAACCCATATAGGGAACATCAGGCAAGACATTTTAATATCGAGATATTTATACTTGCAGGATATATAAGGGGGAGGGGTGCGTAATAGCTGATTTATGTGTGATATCCGACCTATCTCAATTTAATGACACCAATGTTGTCGATTATTTGCCAGACTCGAAAGAGAAAAACGTCGCCTGTGTTCCGTCGAGTATTTACGAAAAAACGTCGCCGTTATTTGGTAATTTATCCGTTTCTTCTGGTCCGGGTTCGCTATTTAAAAGAAGAATCTCTTGGGGCGGTAGGAAAATAGGAATCGTTAACAAAAGTAAGACAGTAATATTATTTGATAAGCAATTGCTGCCAGTTTTAAAAAGCATAAACCGGCTATTTCTCTTCATTTTGTGTGATATCATTAGACATTCTCATTTAATTCTATTCATTTAGTTTCCTATTTTCAGTCGTATGTTTCAACAAAAAACCTTCACTATGCGTCCATGAGTTTGTGAACGCGCTATACATTAATAGTGAAATTTTAGGGGTTAACGTTGAAATATCAACACCAAACTTCGGATATGTATTATTTATACTGTTTTCAATCAGAAACCGTTCATTTGATATTTTTAGGACGAGTGGTTCATTTGCGGACTCTTTGGCCCGTCTTGCGAAAAATGAGTCCGTAAGTTTGAAAACGCGCTATACATTAATAGTAAAATTTTAGGGGTTAAAGTTGAAATATCGATACCAAACTTCGGATGTGTATTATTTACACTGTTTTCAATCAGAAACCATTCATTTCAGAACATTAACCCACATAGTTTACTTGCGGTCTCTTACGGACTCTTTTTCTACCCGCGGACTCATTTTAGAACTACCGGCGATGCGGATCATTTCTATAAATAGAGTTGTTGAGTTGACGTTCGTTTCGCGATTGATCACAATTCAATGATTCACATAGATTATTATTGTCCTCACACAAGGTGAAGGGGAAATAAATTTGAAAAAAGAGTTTTAATGTGGCCTAATTATTGATGCCTTTCACACGTCCTTAAATAAACTGATTTTGCGTCCATTGCTCCAATAGATCAGAGAAATTGTGTCCCACTCCCCTCCCCACCCCACTAAACAAACGTGAACGTCAATTTTGTTTCTAAAATTGGGGTTGCAGCTATATTATTCAGCAATACAGACACTGCCATTTATCCTAACAACTGATGTCAAATTTTCTTCCACATACTGATGTGGTAAAAAAGACCCCCCCCCCCCCCCACACTCTTTTCATAAAAAAACTATGATATAATTCATAAATTAATTGATGTTGACACAAAACAAACATCTTGCGAAAAAGCTATCACAAATGAGAAATTTACACTGATGTTGTAAAAAAAATAGCCCTCAATGAAGGTGACACCCCCCCCCCTCCCCCAGTATACCCCTCTTCATCAAAAACGTGACATAATTCATAAATTAATTAATATTGACACAAAACAAACAACTTGTGACATTAAATATCCTACTTGTGATAGTTTTTAAATCACATTCAGGCTTCTGAAGACTGACATTTCAACATCATGTGTTTGGTGAATCATTTGCAATTTTTTGTAAAAAAAAAAGGAAACAAGAGGCCCCACGGGGCCTGTAGCGCTCATCTTGAACAGAACACAATTTAAACAGAGTCCAAGAATGAGTCAACATTAAGCAAGGCATCTCCACAGGCTACACTGCCAATCCTTGAGTCCCTCAGGAGTGACAAAAATAATCCGGGCATCATGCCTTTTTCTTCAGTTGATCATAAAGTAAAATGTAGAGCTCCCCTATGAAGCCCCTTGATACAACCTTTGTGGATTAATCTTAGTTACACACCTCCAGAGGGTACTGAATACAAACTTTTTAATTCTTCAGCAAAATGGCCAATTCCGGCTCCCATAGAGAGCCCAAATATTAGCCCAGGCTCTTGATTTGACCACAGTTGAATCTGACTTCCCTAGAGATGTTGTGTACAGAATATGAAAGCATTCTGACTGTTGGATCTGAAGAAGAGAAATTGTAAAGAAATTTCTTCGAATTGCACTAAGTTCAAATTTGGGCTACCATAGCGAGCCTAAATATTAACCTATGGATCCGATTTGAACAAACTTGAATCTGACCCCCCTAGAGATGTTGTATACCAAATGTGAAAGCATTCTGACGAGTGGATCTCAAGAAGAAGATTTTTGAAGAAATACCCTCATTTTGTACCAAGTTAAAATTCATGTTCCCATATGGAGCCCAAATATTAACCTAGGCACTCGAATTGAACAACCTGGAATCTGACTCCCCTAGAGATGTTATAGTATACCAAATATAAAAGCATTCTGACTGGTGGATCTGAAGAAGAAGATTTTTAAAGAAACTTACTCATACTGCGTTAAGTAAAAATTTGGGCTATCATAGTGAGCCCAAATATATACCTAGGGATCTGATTTGAACAAATTTGAATCTGACCCTCTTAGAGATGATGCATACCAAATATCAAAGCATTCTGACTGGTGGATCTGAAGAAGAAGATTTTTTTAAATTACCCTCCACATTGAACAAAGATAAAATTTGGGCTTCCGTAGAAAGCCCAAATATTAACCTAGGGAAATGGTTTGAATCTGACCCTCATAACAATGATGTATACCAAACATTGAAAGATTCTGACTGGTGGTTCTGAAGAAGATTTTTAAAGAATATTCCCCATATTACCCTATGTTAAAACTTTGGGCTCATGTAGAGAGCCCATATATGAACCAATGAGCTTTATTTCAACAAACTTTTATTTGCCCCCCCCCCCCCCCCACTCCCTATGAATGCTGTATACCAAATATCAAAAGATTCTGATGATTGGTTCCTGAGAAAAGATTTTTTTAAATTTTTGCAAATATGCTGACTCAGCATTTTTTCGATGCCCATTACAATACAGAGCACCCTAACATAACCGATGGCAATTGTTTTTTACCATTCAATTCTACTGGTCCTAAGGATACTTCATACCAAATAACAGCTCTCTGTTCCATGTGGTTTGGGAAATATGGGCGTTTGAAAATATTTCTATTTTTAGCTCCCTGGGTTCCCATGGGGATGTAGGAATTTTTTTTTTTTGCTTGAGTCAAGTACTTATGACCTCATAATTCCAAACACCAAATTTGGTTCACACCGGACCATCGGTTCAGAAAAATAGAAATTTTGGGCGGGGCCAAAACACACTGGTTCTTGAGAAGATTTTATAAATATTTTGGAGCATTTTCCACCACTCCCTCCCTTTGGGAAACTGAGAGTGTATGAGTTGAACAAAAATGAAATGCCCCTTTGGGACCATCACTCACAAAAACTTTCACTTGAATTGGCCCAGTGGCTTTGGAGGAGAAGACCAAAACATGGTGATGACGGATGACAGACGGAGAGCGATGAGATTAGCTCAGCTTGACTTTGTCAAGATGAGCTAAAGAAGCCAGTTTTCTCAGTTAAGGCACCGAGAGTCATTGGTATGGTACTGACAAAAACATAAAACACTGCTTTTTCAACAGTATGACCAGTACTGCTCATGTGGTATCTCTTAGCACTGTTAAAATGCAAAAAAACATCCAATATTGATTCTGTAGTGCTGTGCTTGAGCAGCAAGTATCCATTAGGGCACTTTCACAACCTTGGATTTAATCCCCACAAACACCCATTCTGATAAAAAGTGTGAAATTGTGGAAAATATGTCTCCAAGGAGGATGAATGAGATATTTGCTTAAAAAATTTGTTTTTTTAGTGTTTTGAAAGTCTACACAGAAATAAAAACTGACATACAATGGAAAGTTTTGTTAGAAGAGCAAGGACAAGATTATCAAATGGAAAAAAACCTCAATGGACCCTGAGTTCTGCAGTACCTAAGCAAATCATAGGAAACTGAGAGTGTATGAGATTGACTTTAGTTTCCAAAACATACTGTACAGTCTTTCCAATTGTTTCTCATCAACTGAGGCTTCAGTATGGGCAGGTGGGTGGGGGACTTGATTCAAGGAGAGAACAATATTTCACAGCTGTTACTGTAGTTTTGTGCTGTAACATGGGAACCGTGACAACAATGCTCGATCTGAACAAAATTTGATCGCATCTCTTTAATTTTGGGATTCAAATATCTTTGTCAAGTATAAGCCTTCAGAGAACTTTTTCCGACCCCAAAACAGGGGGTTGTGCATCAAATAAGAGGGAAAATTTAGTACTAGACTACTTTATTAGTACTAGACTGTGCACAAATGCCATTCACTCACATTTGCAACTTTATAGCATTATTTTTTCCACTGTACCCCACCCCCAAATTGGTGTTCTAAAATAATCTTTCAATGAAGAAATTATTTTCTAACACTTTTTAACCCTTTACCAAATATAATGGTCAAAAACTGCTGGTGCTATTCACAAGTATTGCCATTCCATGTTCATTATTTTCTCGTTTTTTGTGTCAAACACATAGCTTATGACCCCTCATTGGAATGAGGTCATTCCAATGGTGTAAAAACACAAAAAATTAGTAAGTCAATAAGTTTGTGGGCAAGTGTAATCAGCTTTTCATGTTACATGTAAGTAAAGGGTTAACAGCATAATTCAGGCAAACATGTAAATGCCAGTAAATAAAAGTGCAATATGGGTTTTCTGGCTGTGGGTTTGAATGGTGATTTGGAAGGGGTTGGAAGATTGGCACCCCCCTCTGCCCCTGTACTATGATGGGGAACAATGGTTTAATTACAATTATTAATACATGTGTACATGTGGGGTAAAATAGGTTGTTATTTGACATTTGCTGGGGGCTGTAGTGTGCCACTGGAGGCTACACTTGCTCAAGATGTGAATTTGCTTGCAATACATAGCCCTTATTGCTGATGATGACAAAAACATACTTTTCAAAACAATAAAAAAGTATTGTAAGGTGTGTGGTACCCGAATGAATTTTTAAATGTGAAATAATCTCTCAAAATAATAATTAAATCAGGTTCGGAAGCCAAATTATGTATTTCCTTAATCAACCCCAATCCTATCAAAGATACATTTTACCTCTTTCATTTGACAAAAGAGTCATTTCTGCATGAGAATTCAACTTTTGGCTTCCACTGAGTTAAAAACATGGGAAATTTGTTCTTTTAAAGAAAACTGTCCAAACTGTGTCAAATGGCTTAAAAACTGCTGTTGCCTCCAATACATTTTTCTACTCTGCTTTGCTCTGTTACCTAAAGGAATTCATGTAGATTTTTTTGAAAACTAACCCAATCCCCAGATAAAACTAAAATCTGCATCAGCATGTAATACTTTGAGGAAAAAATTGTCTCCTTTAACCATACAGCAAGACAAAGAGTGGTGTTCCAACCCCATGAAACCATATAAATGTCAATTTTGATTGAAAAATTGGGGTTGCAGCTACATGTATATAATTCACCAATATCAATAGACAGTACCATGTTGTCCTAACAACTGATGTCAAATTTTCTTCAACATACTGATGTGGCAAAATATAGCCTTGAAGGTGTCCCCCTAGTATGCCCCTTTTTATAAAAAACTATGATAAAATTCATAAATTAATTATGTTGACATATAACAAACCTCTTGTGATATTAAATTTCCCATTTGTGATAATTTCTAAATCACATTCTGGCTTCTGAAGATATTTCACATTGCGCTTGATGAATGTTTTGCCATTCTTGTGAAAAAAAGCCTCACTTTCTCAGTTAAGACACCTAGAGTCATTGGTGTGGCACTGACACAACATTAAACACTGATTTTTTCCAACAGCATGACCAGCTGAGCACTGCTCCTATGTTATAGCATAGCACTGTTAAAATGCCTAAAACCATCAAATATTGATTCTGTAGTAATGTGCATGTCCCACCAGTACTTGTACCCACAAGAGCTCATTTACAACCTTGGATTTAATCCCTGCAGGCACCCATTCTGATAAAAAGGGTGAAATTAGGGAAAATACATGCATGCCTAGTATCCAGTGAGGATGACTCAGATATTTGCTTCAGGAATGTAGTGCTCTTTAATGTTTAATATATTTGTGTATGGGTGTGTAGAACTGTGCAAATGGAAACAAACCAACACTTTGCATGACGGACAGACAGACATGCAATCACATATCTTGAAAGAGACAGTCTACATGTACATAGGAATGGTATGATGGACAGACAGACATGCAATCACATATTTTGAAAGTGACATTCTACATGTACATAGGAATACTGACTGACATACAATGAAAAAAATAGGGAGAAGAGCCAGGACAGGGTTGTCAAAAAAGAAAAAAACTCAATGGACCCTGAGTGCTGCAGTACTAAAGCAAATCATAGGAAACTGGGAGTGCATGCTGTTAACTTTCTCATCAGCTGAAGGGTTTAGTATGGGTGGTAGAGGGACAATTGTCAATGCAGTTTTGTGCTATAACATGGGGACCCTGACAGCACTAGTATCAGACTACTATATTGGTAGCTGTGCACAGAAGCCATTCATTCACATTTGCAAGTTTGTTACTTTTCCCACTTTACCCTACCCCCTTTCCCCAAATTTATGTTCCAAAATACTCTGTGAATGAAGAAATTGTTTTTTAACATTTTTAATCACTCACTCAATGTAATGGCCAAAACAGGCTAGCACCATTCACCGAAACTGCCATTCAATGTTCATTATTTTTGCACCAAAAACATAGCTTATGACCCCTCATGGGAATGAGCTCGTTCAGCTCAATCCAGTGGGGGTCATAACTATGTTTTTGACGCAAAAAAAATGAAAAGAAATTAGTTATTCAAAAGTGCTGTCTTCTTTTCATGTAAGGTAAAGGGTTAACATCATAATATGGAGAAAGCTTCTATTAATCATTCACTCAATGTAATGGCCAAAACCGGCTAGCACCATTCACCAAAATTGCCATTCAATGTTAATTTTTTTTTGCATTTTTTTGCATCAAAAACATAGCTTATGCCCCCCCTTATTGGAATGAGCTTGTTCAGCAAATACAAGTGAAGTATGGGTTTTCTGGCTAAATGTTTGGATGGTGATTTGGGAGAGGATTGGAATATAATTGGAATCCCCTCTATCACAAGTACAATGAGGGGAAAGCATGGTTTCATTAGATGTGTTAATAGGGTAAAAAAGGTGGTTACATGTGTACATGAATTTGTCATAGGTTATAGTGTGCTTCTCAGTTCTGGATGCCACACTTGCTCAAGATACATTTAACTGCATTATTTTTGGCAATATATGGCCTTTATTGCCGACTGTGACAAAAATATAACTTTTCCAAAAATAAAACAGTATTATTCAGTCTGTGGTTCTCGAATGAACATTTAAAAGTGAAATATGTGTAATATCAAAAAAAATATAATTAAATCAGTGTTGGAAGCCAAAATACATGTACATTTGCAATGTACATTTACTTATTTCCTATAATCAAACCCAAACCTTTTGAAGGGTAACCTACAAAACTTTTCCCTGACAAAAATACCCCCCCCCCCCCCCACAATCATTTTCACACAATGCGCAAAAATCCCCCCCCCCACAACCATTTTCAAACAATGCACAAAAATCCCCCCTCCCCACCTTGTTCCTCCCTCCATAATTTCTGGTGAACAAAAATCCCCCCACCCCCTAATTTTTTAGAAGTACATGTATATTTAAAGCCATACAAAAATTTCCAAAGCTTTTTTACCACTTGAGGCCGAGCACTAGTCGCTTCAATCAATGCTAACTTTGCTTGTGTGGAGTTAGCACATTGGATAATTGCTCACTGTTACCAGGTGGTTCTCTCAGTGCACTTTAGTTTCCTCTACCCATAAAACTGTCCGACACGAGGTGACACTTGCTGTTGAAAGTGTCCTTAAACTCCAATAACTAAATAACTGTGTTGATAAATAGTTATTGAGGCATGTTTTCTTGTAAAAAGTGATGAGTGTTTATGTAATTTACAAATTAAATACATAAGTTTTTAAATCCTTTTGGACTGCCTTTTAACCTTTTGGTGTAAGAGGCCGGGAGGGGGATTTTTGTACTGCTCTTAAAACAATGTGTGAGAATGTGGTACTACTCAAAAACTGTGGGAGGAATTTTTGTTAAGTGTGTAAAAATGATTGGGGGTATTTTTTATAGGGGGGATTTTAACCTACATTCTAATCCTTCCAAAGATACATTTTATCTCTTTCATTTGATAAAAGAGTCATTTCTGCATGAGAATTCACTGCTTTCTTTAAAAACTACCCCAATCCCAAAATAAAACTAAAATCTGCATCAGCAGACAATAGTTTTGGGAAAAATCTGTCTCACTTAACCATACTGCAAGAGAAAGAGTGGTGTTATTTAAAAACTGGTGTTGCAGCTATATAAATCACCAATATCAATAGACAGTGCCATTTTATCCTAACAAATTATGTCAAATTTTCTTATACATGTTGATGTGGTAAAATATAGCCCTGAATGTGTCCCCTAGACCCCCAGCATACCCACTTTCATCACAAATTATGATATAATTCATAAATTAACTGATGTTGACACAAAACAAACCTCTTATATTAAATTTCACATTTCTGATAGTTTTTAAATCACATTCTGCCTTCTTAAAGATATTTCACATTGTGTTTGATGAATATTTTGCAATATTTGTAAAAAAAAAAAAAAAAATTTTTTTAAATCCCTCACATTTCTTAACTAAGGCACTTTGAGTCATTGGTATGGTGTGTCTCTGATGAAACATTACACATTGATTTTTTGAATATTTTCCAACAGCAAGACAGTGCAGGTCATATGTTATCTCATAGCACCATTAAAATGCCTGAAACCATCAAATATTGATTCTGTAGTGCGGTGCCAAATATTATTTAGAGGTCGGTTCTGGGGAGGTTGGTATTTAGGTTTTTCAAACGTTTTTTGCCATTTTTGGAGAAACATACTCAAGTCAAGTCTAAAATCAGAATCCCCACCTCCAGATGTTGGTCAGACGAGGAGGGCGACATTGACAAGTTTGAAGATAATTCAGTTCTATTCTGGTTGCAATGCCTAAAGCATCCAGGAATTAAAACATTGTTTACCAAAACACAGAGGAAGTGTGCATGTAATTTAAATGGGAATTCCGAGTGATTCTGGTATTTAGTCTTCAGGAAAACACGTCGGATCACAAAATTGGCTGGCCGCTACACTGTAATTCTGACAGTCTTAAACTGACATTGTAGATTGTATCATTGGTAAAAATAGTTCATAGACTGGATCTAGTGAACTTGTGAAGAAAAATCTAGGAAATAAATGAATAGGTAGGTATCGCTATTCGCGTGCATGTCTGTTTCTGTAAAATTTTACTACAACAAGACTGCATGCCCGTGTTTTGAGAACAAAGATTTCCCCAGACCTTACGTCAACATAACTTGAATTCATCCGAACTCCGGCTGTTTCTAAGGAAATCGCGCTAAGTTCCCCACAAATGAAAAAGGCCCACTAAAAGTGTCAATAAATCACTTTTTTTATTTTTTATTCGTTGTCAACAATTTGTGAAGTGTACGTTCCCAATTAAAATTAAAACTGGGGTTTAAATCTGACGAAACTGGCAACGGACGGCATTGGCACTTCGAACTTTCAAACAATACCTAACTCGCCTACAACTACCTAACTTCGAAAGTCACTTCATTACTTGATTATTTATCATAGTTTCCAACATTCTGCAACAATATATTTTACATAATGTCCTTTGAAAGGCCCAAAACAATTAAGTATCCGTTACAATGATTCTGGGTTTTTTGCCAGTGGGAGAGCCACGCCGCCAGATGGCACCCCAAACTCTGTTGCATGGTATATAGAAAAAATATAAAATCATGGACACGTTCCCATTACCTATGTGCGCACACGCCACTGCGTGGGTGTGCACTATGATGTGGGTGAAAGGAGGAACTACAGAGCTTGAATAGATTAGTAATACTGACGATCTCCTGTTCGGTTGTCGGAGAGATAAAAAAATGTTTAAAGAATTATTGTCCAGGTGGTTCATAGAATGCTTTTGTGGTTTGTTTATTTTTCTGCGTGTACGTTGACTTATGTATGGCAACGAATGCATTGAATTCCGGGGCTATTTCAAGAGGGTTATTCCTCTGTTTATTATCTTCTGTTACGAAAAAACGTTGGCAAAGTGGCAATACGTTTAGCCATGTTTATAGATGCATTTAACCTTCACCAAGTTTTGCGCATATTATTTTTTGTTTTCAAAAAGTATATTTTTATAATATATTGCTTTACTTTGTTTTTAGTCTTAATGAATATCATGCAGTATTTTTTTATCGCTTTTTAATATTTTGTTCAGTTGGGAAGAGTGAACAGAGGTACAAACCGTTGGATAAGTTAATGATTGTTTTTATTTACTGAATACCCATTGCCCACGTTTATCAAACATCTTTCATACGATTATTATTTTCCAAACATGTGCCATATTTTGGGAAAAAAATGTGCTACATTTTTATCATGGAGCTGTATAACTGATCAGGAGACGCTTTCCGAAACCCAGAAAAAATAATTCAACCCGTTAAAAACACTACCATGCAGTCAATCAAATTAACGCGCATCAGCAATGGTGAACGCTGAGTGATGTTCATGGAACATCTGTATACATCTACCTGAAAACATTTCGTGGCGTGTCCCATTCTAGAAAAGGAACGGATTTCAATTTTATGTGGATATCGTATAGTCCTTCATTAAATAAATCTCCTGACCATTTTGCGACCTGAAGTAAAAAGAAGGGTAAGCGCCAGGTTGTATATATTATTCATTGACAAAGGACAGTGATACATTCAAGAAAAACTACCAAATTAGAAATCTTTGTGAAAGAGTTAATTTATACAGAACAATCAGAACTGGAGAATGTTTGATTTCCAAATAGGGAACTATCTTTATTTAAAAAAATCCTTAAACTATACAAAAATAAAGACACATGATAATAATTGGTAGAGATATGTTTGTCCACAAGTGCCCAAGTAAACGAAACAGATATTTCGTTTCATAAAGTCATGCTTTATGACTGAATAATTTAAAAAGCAAACTCTGATTTCTGATAACTTGTCTGCGTTATGAAGAAATTCAATGATAAATCAAACATTCTTTACTGTATTGTGTTTGGTAATCGCGTGAATTTTTTATGACAGAAATTATCCGTCATTGACTACCAGTGGGTGTCTCGGACTGGTACATTATATTTTCACTCCATGGTCGCGTTGAGTTCCTGTTATTCAAGACGTGTGTCAATATATAAAGAAATATCAATATTTGCCCATTTTATCCAGTATGAGTATAGATTTAAATTGGTCACCATTTTGCAAGTAGAATGTGCGTTATACCCAAGAGGATATATCTCAATACAAGGTTCCTGCAGCTATGCAGTAAGCAGATTACAGGCTTTCCAGGGCCATTTTCATGCCATATTCAAGTTTTTTTTCAAGGTTTCATAGAATTTAAATTCAAGGTTTTTCAAGGTTATCGACGCGATTCTTAGACGTTTTTGCCTCCACGTTTTATGAAGCCCATCACGAAAAACTTTTTAAAATTATTTTCAAGGATTTCCCAGGCCACTTTTGGAGTTCTGAGGAAATTCCATGACTTTCCAGGACTTGAAAATTGATTTTCAAATTCAAGGCTTTTCAAGGTTTTTCAAGAACCGCGGGGAACCTTCAATAATACCCAAATAGGAAACACAACGCTTCAAAATTCAACTCGATTCGAAATCGTCCCGACGATTCGATTCGAGTTGATTCAGAAATTTTCGAGTCATCGAGATGTTCTCAAAATCCTATCAACACTGATTGTCTCCCCTTGAACTCTTTTTCTATCATCAGGTCTCCTGTAATGGAGACCTGATGATAGATGTGTTCAAGGAGGTTCCTCTTCCGGAACTATTTCTATACCCTTTTGGGGGTAGCGTGGTCGCTCAGTAAGTAGCGATGCTGCAAGCAGAGATTTCCTCGGTTCGAATCCCACCTGCGTTGTGTCCTTGGGCAAGACACTTAATCCCGATTACCCACCTGAGGGCACAGTGGTGTTGTGTACTAAAGCGTACTGCACGTCGATGGTGCGCTTGTCTTCAACCAATGCTAACCCTGCTTGTATGGAATTGGGGAACCTGGCATTTACTCGCCGTTGCTCGGTGGTTCCCTCCGGATACTCCGGCTTCCTCCACCCGTGAAACTGCCTGACATGAGCTGACACTGGCTGTCGAAAGTGTTTTTAAAGCCCAATAAATAAATAAATTCCATTTAAGATATTTCACACTTTTATTGACTTGCTCAAACAGACGAGTCGCCGTTGAATACAATACTTGAGTTAAGACTGATACTATGTATGGTTGTAATAAAGAGGGTGAAACGATCTGCAACTGGAAGAACGGGCCAGACTCGATTCCAGAATCGATTCGATTCGAAATTCTCTGCCGGATTCGTCTGAATCCGGATTTTTTTTATTTTAGATACGCAGGGCCTAATATCTAATGACTGGTTTCAGCACTCTATGCAGAGGCAGGTACAAAGTCAATTCTAGACCTGAAATATTATACATGGCCCGGTATGTAATATATTCACACGAGCTTCAGTTAATTCACCCCAGTAGTCTAGATAGGTCATTGGAGAAGTTTTTATCTTGGTTTTGTCAAATGATGATGACAGCTTCTAACATCAGTTGTTGAAGAGTACCCATGAAATGGAAAACTTCCAACGAATCAATGTTAGAGGTAGGTGTCACTAATGAATAAAGAGAAATAACAATAAAAAATTATTGTTTATATATTCCGACGTTTTCTCTTTTGGCAACTAAATTTTTATTTATTTATTTATTTATTTATTTATTTATTTATTTATTTATTTATTTATCGGGGTTAACTACTCTTTCGACAGGCAGGGTCACTTCGTGTCAGACAGTTTTACGGGTGGGGGAAGCCGGAGTACCCGAAGAAAACCACCGAGTAGCTGCGAGCAACTGTCATACTCCCCACTATACTAACACCACACAAGCAGGGTTAGCATTGGTTGAAGACAAGTGCAACAACAACGTGCAGTATGCCTTAGTACACAGCGCCACCGTCTCCCACGCGAACAATAGGGATTAAGCGCCTTGCCCGTGGACACAACACAGTTACCCGTGGTGGAGATCGAACCCATGGAGCTTTCTGTTTGAATTCCAATGCTGCAACCACTAAGCCATACAAATCGGAAGGGTATAGAATAAAGTTAAATGAAGTTTATCCCTTTACACAACGCAGACGATATCAAAATTTATTATTTTAAATTTTCTTTTTTTCAAAGTTTTCAAAAACTTTCAACAAAACCATATCATGTGACCCCTCGTTGGAACGAGCTCATTGAGCTCGTTCCAACGAGGGGTCACATGATATGGTTTTGTTGAATTTTTTTGAAAAATAATATTTTTTCAACTGCTGAATTTGCATATTACGCGGGCGGATATGGGCGATTCGTTAGGTAAAGGGTTAAGTCTCAAATTCCAAAAATGTTGGGATGCAAGTGTCATCTCTCTACAAAATCTCATGATGGACAGAATTGTGTGAAAGTACCATTAAACCTCAATAAAACACACCGTGCAGTAGTTGTTTTGAACAGCTAATACTCATTATTCGCGTTCTGTTAGCTACTCAAAACTACTGTTAGACGGGGGTACAGGGTAAACGTTAAAAACGTGATCACTTGTAACAGTTTTTGATGCCGATATAAACCATCTTCAATTACATGCAATGTTTCCCCATAATGCAGCAAGGACATTTATGCAATTCTCTCTTGTTTGACAGAACTCATTGAGCTCTGTCAAAACAAGATTAACCTGGTTAAATTTCTAGTTGCATTATGGGAAAATTTCTACATTGAATTTTTTTTTTTTATTTTGTCATCAGAGGGCAGAGAGTCAAAACTCAAAATTCAAGTACTCTGTTCCTGTACCGCGAACGGATGTGCTCTTCCACGGCAGTGAAGCCATTGTTATTATCACAGTGGTCATGGTTTACATATTTAACAGAACAATCATACAATTAAACACATCATTTAACCCTTTACCCAACGTAACGTCAAAACCGATGAGCGCTATTCTCAAAAATCGCCAATTAATTTTCTTTTTTTGTCTCAAAAACATAGGTTATGACCCCTCGTTGGAACGAGCTCACAAACATTAGTTATTCAAGAATTTTTTTTGCAAGTGTCGTCTGCTTTTCATGTAAGGTAAACAGTTAACAGAATATTTTTGTTTGAACTTACCATCAGGGCAAGCATAATTGGAAGGCCGTAACTAATCTCATTAGTTGATTCTATGAGTATTACCGTCAGGCTTATTGTCATTCTAACCACGCCACCAAGAAACGAGGCCGCACCAATGAGGGCAAACGTTCCAGAGTATATCTGATGATCGTATCCAATAACACTGCAAAACAAATGCAATCTTAATTTTGTGTTCATGTGGCACTTGAGTCAAGGAATAGTTACACCGGTTGTAATTTAATTTTATCTAATTCTCTTTAACAGCTCATCAATGAGCACTAACGACTCAAACTTCAGAGTTGGTTGTGTTGAACTTGGAGGAATACATCCCCCCGTAAATATAATGTGGCTTTCTGTCTACAATTCAAATGTTGAGAACAAAGTCCACGAGTTCTGGTATATTCCCTATCCTTGATTATATTAATTCTTCACCTAAAGCACTGGTAAAACCGCCCGGACAATTCATAAAGATCTCCATTCAAATTTTATTAATATATCAAGTTTTCCCGCAAAACGGCGTATGACCCCCCTCATTGGAACAAGCCTGAGCTCGTTCCAATAAGGTGTCATAAACAATGTGTTGGAGGCAAAAATGAACATTTTTAGGCTAGTTGTAAAACTGTTGCTCACAAGTGTCGTTTTCTGTTCGTATAAGACAGAGGCTTAAGAAAACGAGACAAGTATAGCCAATAACGTGAGGTCCATATAGAACTGCTTTGAGGCAATTAGTTTGTCAGCAAAATGGTCTTTATTTCACTAAATGGAGGAGAGGGGCGTAGGATCAGGGGAAAGGCTGCTTTCTGCAGCTGTCTCTACACCGGGTAAGGATAGTTAAAATTTATCCTTGTTTCATTTTTGTCTATATTCATCAGTATCCATTTTTAACCCTTTACGCAATGTAGCAGCCAAAACCGGCCAGCGCTATTCTCAAAAATCGCCAATTAATTTTCATTATATTTTCATTGTTTGTCTCAAAAACATAGGTTATGACCCCCTTTGGAACGAGCTCGTCGAGCTCGTTCCAATGAGGGATCATAACCTATGTTTTTGAGACAAAAAATGAAAAAATTAGTTATTCAAACATTTTGTTTGCAAGTGTCGTCTGCTTTTCATGTTAGGTGAAGGGTTAAATAAATCTTGATCTGTTCTAACATCAATCTGGCCACTTGAAAAGAAGTTGCCTCAAACCTTAGCCTTTTGAACACCCAATACATAATTAAATAGGAAAACTCTGTGGACAGTGTTTCCCTGCATTAACCATTTATCCAACACGTTTAGGAAGAGTGGTTTCTCAGTGGTTAGAGCACTGAACTCCGGACAGAAAGATCCACGGTTCGCTCTTGACCAGCGGTAACTACGTTGCGTCCTTGGTAAGGCACTTAATCTCAACTGCCCAGGTAGGGCACTGTGGCGATGTGTACTAAGGCGTACGTCACGTTGATGGTGCACTTGCCTTCAACAAGTGCTAATTTTGCTAGCGCGGAGTTAGTACGTTGGGGAGTCTGACAGTTGCTCGCTGGTACTCTTCGGGTATTCCGACTTCCTCTACCCATAAAACTGTCTGACATAAGGTGACCCTGGCTAACAAAAGTGTAGTCGAACCCTAAATGAATAAATAAATATCAAACACGTTTAGATGACTGCATGTGCATTTTTCTCTTGGATATGTAAATATATATATGCATATATATACATATTTTTTATATATGTATATATTCATTTTTGATCAGAACCTGAGATTATGATCCTTCTGTGGAATAAGAGCAAAGAGCTCGTTGCAATGAGAAGGTGATAAGCTATGTTTTGGAGCATAAATTAAAATATTATGGCGTTTTGGCGAATTATTTATTTATTTATTTATTTGTGTTTAAGGTCACATACTTATGCACAATGGCTGAGCATCGACGTGCAACTGTCAGCTCCTCAGCATTCTAACTATGTTCAAGCTCCGCTCAGGCAGGATTGAAGACATGCGCACCATCGACGGGCAGTACGCCTAAGTACACGACGTCATCGTGGCCCCAAGTAGGCCACCGGGATAAAGTGCCTTGCCCAAGAACACGACGAGGGTCGTCCCGGACGGGGATCGAACTCGGGGCCTCTGGCATAGAGGTCCAACAGTCTACCACTGAGCCACTGCGCTCCCGTTTTGGCGAATAGCGCTGGTCATATATGGTCGTTACCACAGGTGAAATATCAAATTGCAATAATATACTCTAGACCTATATTATAAATATTGAACGACTTGGAATTGACAATGCCAAAATAGTGGCCTTCGCGGAAAATTAGTCCACGCGCCGAAGGCGTGTGGACTATTCTTCCTCCTGGACCACTATTTTGAAGTAGTCTACGACATATCGTGCAATAATTATATTTTTTTCTAATAAATCTTGGGCGGATAGTGCTTGCCTCCTCGATAGAACACCGGGAAGTGAATCAGTGCTTATTTACTTGTTCACTATTAATAAGACCCGACCACCAACGTCTGAGGCGAAAGTCCTCTAAAATGGGCAACAAGGGTATAAACGATTGGCTGGACTTGACTTTATCTCATTGTTGTGCTTGCGATTAAACATTTTACAGACGTATGTGACCTTTAACACCAATAAATAAATAGCGCTAGCCATCGGGATTCCAATCCTGAGTAGGCTGCCTATTGTGGAGGACTTTGCCCAATACAGGCACTTTCATTCTTGAACACAGAAATAACGAAAGAGTATTACGGAAAAAAAACGATCGTCCTAGAATGTTCCAGGGCTATTTTTAGAAGGTGCATAATAATGCATGGGAGTAACGCATGGTTACTTTTAGAACCCTCGATAGTTAAAACTATCGGGAATATTATAGTACCTCACAGTTAATCTTTTACCCAATGTAACCATTGTAACGACCAAAACTGGCTTGCGCTATTCACCAAACTCACAGTTCAATTTTCATTATTTTTTCATTTTTTGTCTCAAAAACATAATTTATGACCCCTCATTGGAACGCGCGCGTTCAGCTCGTTCCAATGAGTGGCCATAAGCTATGTTTTTGACGCAAAAAATGAAAAAAAATTAGTTATTCAAGAATTTTATTTGCAAGTGTCGTTTGCCTTTCGAGTTAGATAAAGGGTTAATAAGGGGAAGGGGAAGGGAAAGACACGTGGAATATATTATAATGAGTAGCGAAGACAGTTGTTTTTTTTGTTTTTATTTTGAGGACGGGACCACAAATGTTGGACGGAAAGTAGCGATGTAGTGCACTGCGCGTACCTCAAGTTACTCGAATTTCCTGTGACTAAAAGTTACTGTACGCAGATGATGATCTGGTGCTCGAACACCCTGTGTGTGGACATCAGCCCAGACCCTTACTTTCTATACAGCAATAAAAGTGTAGGACTCAACAAGCGAAATTGCAGTCAGCGGACAACAGGCTATTCCACCCAGTTGTTCACAGACTGGAAATTTGATTGTTTGAACCCCAAGTTTATCCTGGCCTGACAAGTTAGGGTGTGCGTAGTTGGTCAACCACAGGGACGCAGAATACCATCATTTTGTTCGTACTGAGAAGCATTGCTACTACTCACTCTGTGATCAGGGTTGCAACAAATCGTCCGTAGGCCGCACCACATAACAGAGATGGAACAAACAAACCACTTGGTACAGTCACTCCATATGTCCAGCATGCCAGCAGGAAAAAGAAGATGAAAAAAATTGCCAATGATTGCATGCTGAAGGTACCTGTGAATGAGAAAGACTGTTTTAAAATTCATAATTCTTACTTTTTCACATAAAGTAACCTTAGTTTTTCAAACTGAATTTTCCGAATGTTCAAAGAGCAATATAATCAAGCTTCTCCCAATTGCCGACGTTTTTCCTTCCAACTACGGCTTTTGCTATGGTCTGAAGCCATGAAAAAATTAAGGAGATATTTGCAGTTTCACGAGTGTGTGATACGACCAATCTGTATTTTCCAAGTGTTGAGTATAAGCAGCAAGAAAACAGTTTTAGCTCTTTAAAGGTATTATGTGGCGCTTTAGGGTTGTTCACCCCCTTTCGACCCCGATGCGATGTTCTGGATTGCCTGTCGCGGCGTACTGGAGAGAGAGTATTGACTCCAGACAAGTATAGTCGGCCACTTATTTTCAAGTAATGGTCTGCTACTGGCCATAAGTATATGTGGTGGTGGGTGGTTCAAACGAGTGCAGCCATTGTTGGTAGGTTTCAGAGGGCGCAGCCATTTTTGCTGAAAAAAAGAAAAAAAAAAGAAATGGCTCCTGGTTCGGATAACAGCCCTGCTTATATTTCTATGGTGGTTACTTGGCCGGGACTTTGAATAAATATTGGAAATTAAAATGGGCATAGGAGTGAAATCAGAACCAAAGCTCACATCCCCAGGAGAGGCCAACCAATATCCGAAAATGGCGCGAAAGAAGAAAAAGGGATGAAAAAAAGAGATTTTATATAGGTTACAACAGTTCCATAACATTAAAAATGTGTTTTTGTCTGCATGTTGGCCGTGTTAGATGTTTGTGTGGTTAGCATGGACAGTGTTAGGGATGGGGAGCTAAAATACCCTGTGGTGGAGGCCTCTTGCAGCTCGACTCCCTTGTCAAAGTTAAAAGCTCAAAGGACCCTATTTTCCTCAGCTGAAGTCCATTCCGTTGTGGTTGAGTGAGTTATTTATTTATTGGGGTCTAACGACACTTTCGACAGCCAGGGTCACCTCGTGTCGGACAGTTTTACGGGTGGAGGAAGCCGGAGTACCCGGAGAGAATCACCGAGCAACGGCGAATAACTGTCAGACTCCCAAACGTTCTAACTCCGCACAAGCAGGGTTAGCATTGGTTGAAGACAAGTTACCATCGACGTGCTGTACGCTTTAGTACACAACGTCACCGTGCCCCCATGTGGGAAATTGTGATTAAGTGCCCTGCCCAAGGACACAACGCGGTTGCCGCAGGCGGGATTCGAACCGAGAACCCCTCGGCTTGCAGCTTGCATCTTTACCAACTGAGCCACCGCGCTCCCGGTTGCGCGAGTTGTGTTGGCGCCTATATTCATGAGATGAGAGAAAAACCCAGTGCCTTGTCTGCGTGTTTGCCATTTTAGGATTTGTGGGGTTGGTCTAGAATGACAGTGTAAGGTGGGGAGAGCATAAAAAAACACCCTGTGGTGCGGGCCTCATACAGCTTGCCTGTGCTGACAGCCGGAAGCTCTCGGTCCTTATGCTCCTTAGATGAACCCTATCCCGTTGTGTTCGCGTGAGCTGTGTAAGTGTAGCTGACAGATTTTTTAAGTTAGCTCAGCAGCTATGCTGTGATGTCATCATCTTGGTGAAACGCGGTGTCGGTGCGTATGCGTTGCGCCTGTTGTTGGGGTGACGCGTGTTTCCGTCGTTCATGTCCTTTACTATAATCCACATTTTGTTTCTATGGCAGCACATGGTCGTTGTGTAACTGAAAGTCCCACAGTGACACTAGATATGTCCTGGTGTGTTTTCAACTGAGTGGGAGTATATCTAATTACATAAATGGACCCGACAACGACCAAACATCACCAAAAATATACAAAATCCACCTAAACGGAATTTAGTTAACTTGACTACATCCAGTTGTCATCCGATAAGAGTGGCACGTAGCGCTTTAACATCTTGCATAGTGTGGAAATTCTGTTCGATATATCTGGAATACACAGAATCACCCAAAATAATCCGAAATTTTCTCCAAAATTTCCTGAATCATCGTTTGTCCATTATTACTTTAATAATGTCACATGGTCACTTTGAAGGCTTCCAACAGGATCTAGAAGTCTCCAAAACGTTGCGTTCGATCCAATTGGAATATCTTTGTTTGCTAAGATATTTCAAACATCCAAAGTGTTTTCCTATAATTACCCCAAACGACCCGACAATTTTCCTAAACTTCCAAAATCCCCTGCTTCTATCTATTTTTTACTATTCTCACCCTACTATCTATTCGGTTACATACTGACTATCTCTGGTTCCAACCTCTGCCCTAGTCTATGTCTCATAATCTCGAGTTAGATTGCTTCATTTCCAATAATCTTCATCTAACCATACAAAGTTATCTCCCCGGTGTATAATGAAGGCCTCCTTGATTCTTAAATACGAAAGACAATCGTGCAGTGACTGAAACGACTCGAAACTTGTCGAGCAAATAAGCTATCGAGTAATGTCTTGAACAGGTATTGCCCGAACAACTCGATTTTTATCGAGCAAATACGCTATAATTGAATATTTACACTTGTATATTTTTTTTATCTGAACAAAAAAAAAAAATTAAAAAAAAGAAGGCGATCGGATATTATCGCAAGAAAAAAAAAATCAGCTATCGAGTAGTGACATGAACAGGCATTACTTGGACGACATTGTGCGACACGAGTGCCTCCTCGTACGATTCTTACCCTCATCTGGACATCAACACCTAATCGGCTTTTGGCTTCTAGGCCACCCCATGGCCTTCATAGGTCATTTTACCTATTGGGTGTTTTTTGGTAATTTTTGGTCAGTGCCGGGTCTTTTGGGGAACTTAGATATACTCCGATTCAATGGAACACCCCCAGAACATACCCCCACCCTACTGTACATCTTTCAGTTACAAAGCAAACACGTGCCCCTACAGAACCCAAGATGGTGATCTGCAAAAAACAATATGGACCACGGAAAGACGGGTCATTCCTGAAACGCGCGCTACGCATGCGCACCGAAATCCACGTATCACCAATGTGATGACGTCACAGCATGGCCGTTCACGGGGGATACCATGCTAACCATATTAGGTCACATGACTATGACGTCACATATGAGACCCACCATGATATCCGTCCTATACGGTACGATCTCCACATCTACTACTAGCATGCCGCAATATCCGACGATAACAACTGAGCAACAGTGAGTAACTACTATCCCGGCGTAAGCAGGGTTAGCATTGGTTAAAGGCAAGTGTATCGTCGACATGCTGTACGACTAATGCCAACGTACTGTTATGTGTTCCTGCATAAATATCTTTTCAGTGATTTCTTGTGCCGGTGTGACAGGAATGGAAGTCCGTAGGAAAATTATTCCCTCTGGACTATTATTCCGCGGAATTATAGTCCTAGGTCTAACATTTCTAGGAATAGTAGTCCGGTGGACTACTATTCCTAGAAATGTTAGACCTAGGACTATAATTCCGCGGAATAATAGTCCAGAGGGACTAACGTTCCTACGGACTTCCATTCCTTTTACACCGGTTGTTATGTAGCGTTGAATGTTGTTGTAGCATTTTATAAAAAACGCAATTTGTTGTATTCACTATCAGAATTGTGTCAACTGTTAATTTGCTTTTGAAGAAAAGTTGAAGGTTTTATCCTACCAAGAGATATCAAAACTGTCACGTACCTTCTTGATGGAATAGCTGTTTTATGGCTACTTCTTGAGAGTTGAAAAACAACGTTGCCATGTCATTGTAGTATCCTTTATCACAGAAATATGTCCGCACACCTTCGCCATAGGAATCAGACGATGAGATCATATGTACAGTAATGTTATGGGAATTCTGCAAAGAAATGCGAACTGCTATTTTTAATCACTTAACCCTTTACCTAACGAATCGCCCGCAACCGCCCGCGTAATATGCAAATTCAGCAGTTGAAAAAATATAAAATTTCAAAAAATTTCAACAAAATCATATCATGTGACCCCCCGTTGGATCGAGCTCGTCGAGCTCGTTCCATCGAGGGGTCACATGATATGGTTTTGTTGAAATTTTTTGAAAATTTAAAAAAAAATGATATTTAAAATAATATATTTTGATATCATCTGCGTTGGGTAAAGGGTTAACTAATCGCAAAATTCAGAAAAAATTTCGAATTTGGACTCCTGATTACAAAATTCGGAAAAGAGATCAGAATTTGGCCTACAATAGGCACAATTTCCTGGAATCGTTACAAATAAGTGTTTGGCTGTGGGAAGTTCTTTATTTTGAAGGATTCAGTAACCGCATTGTAGAATCACGTGAAGATACGAATAAGAATCACTTGAAGCAACATATATAATATATATAAAAAAGAACTGAAACGGCAATAAAACCGTTATAGAACTCAGTATTCTACTTGGAACGACAAATATCGCATATGGACACTTCAATTTCTTTTTCGATGTCAAAAAACTAAATATCGTCATTACGAAAGTGGATCTCCCTGAGAGTTTGATGCTTTAGTCTACTCTTGTTTGTGCCTGCCTGTGGTATGATGTGATCGAGGTTCAACAGGCATGCTCAGCTGTCACAGTTGTCGCAGGGCAGTGAATTACTTAAAAAACCCACGGGAAGAAATATCCACCTGACAGATATTTATAATTGCTTAGACAAATAGAAGTACTGACGACTCTCAGCTCGTGGATCCGCGATGCAGCCTTGTCATCCAGGAGCCTGTTACAGCTTTGTGTGCCTTTGTCGCGGAAACCCGAAACATTCTCTCATAATTTTCCAATAGTCAGAACAGTATTCGAATAGTTTAAAATCTTTTGTCGTGAAGTAAAGTTTGATTATTCGTACCAAGCTCAAATTAGAACAATCGAGGAATATGAAGACCCATTGTTTTTATCTGTGCTGTACTGCAGATAGGAGACTGTGTCTGAGATCTGTTTTCTGTTCCGGTGAAGTATAAGTAGTAACATATCGTATCAATTGCCAGTAGTAACATAACGTATCGTTTCAAAGATGACTTCAATGCAGAAACGTACCTGTCACTTGCAATGGACAGTACTACCAGACAAGAGTTCACCAAAATTAGAATAAGTACACACAGACTAGCAATTGAAAACCGGGAGACATAAACGGCCACCTATTCCGAGGGAGCAAAGAATGTGCCCGGACTGCAAAGACCGTGTTGAAAGTGAAATACACTTTCTACTTGAATGTCCGCTCTTATTTCGCAGTGAACAGTACAATCTCCCGGGTGATCTACATTCCATCATGCCAGGCATTTATCACATGAACAGTCAGAAATTGGCGAAAATATTAATAGGTTCTTTCGATCATAAGGTAACCCCAAGAGCTATGCGCTACATCAACGATATCTATTTAAACTGCCAGCAACTACATCCGTGAACAAAGCTTGCCTGTTTTTATGCAATCCATAAATTATTACACAATCCATATTTTATTACACTTCTTATCATGTTGTCCTTTTAATCGTTTATCTGGTCTCTTTTCATAGTGATGTATGTGTTTTTCTGTGTGTTTTTTGTGTCATGTGCCATTGTGGGAACAAATGACAGTAGATAAATAAATAATTAAATACAGTTGCTGAAAGTAGTGATACACTCAAAATTCAGTTGGATTAAACATCAACCCAAATCGGCTGGGTTGAGTGAAAATTAACCCAAATCGACTGGGTTGAGTGAATATGAACCCGACTGAGTTCATATTCACTCAACCCAGTCGAATTGGGTTAAATTTTAACTCAACTGATTTCAGAGTGTAATGCTTTCCATTCTAAATTTCCTTCTTGAAGTGTGTCTTGGATTGAAAGTTATCTCCTTTACTGGTCAAGAATGAAAAGCGGGTCAAAGTGTATTTTACTTTAACCCTTTCGCTGCTACAGGTCCATATTGAGTACGGAACCAACTGTTGGCGGCCTGTGCGATAAGTCCGTACTCAGCACGGAGATACCACATACATGTACAGGGAATGGATATCATAGCTCGTTGTTATTCTCAATAGAACGCATGTTATATGAAATGCAAGCGACAGACGATATGGCATTATTAATTTGATCTCAACCATTTTTCGCGTCTATGTAAATTCCGAAATACCCGAGGCAACAACGAACTCAATAGTCCAAACTTGTCCCAACATATATAATTGTTTTTTGTTGTCCTGTGCCACACGGCGACAAAACAAAACAAACATTATATAATGGCCTGTGGAGCAAAGTTTGGACTACATGGTCAGTCCATTAAATAGGAACTAAATTCAAGTCGACTAGACGTCTTTTCTTTTGAGATTTATGGAGTGTGGCTGGGAGTAGTCTTGGAAACATTGTTGAACTCAGTCAATGTTGTTCCGATATACAGTACGTGGAGAATGGATTGTAACAAAATCACCCGTAGAGTGGAGGTATCACCCAAAGTAGCACTTTCAAATTCTGCACAAAGGACAAAAATCACAAACAATGTTTCAGCCAATGGACCTCCGGATTTAACCCGGAGGTCCATTGGCTGGAACTTTGCTTGTGCTTGTTATGGTTTGCAACAAACCTGCAATTATTGCTTGCGTGGAATCGCCACTACAGGGGTGATTTAGTGATAATACACTATCCACGCACTGTATAATAACAGTTTTAAATTTACAAATACGTGAACGTTATTGGCGCTTTCATTTTTTTCACTTGAACCCCATTCCCTCCAATATATGGTTCAGCACAGGATATTACCAAATTGCACAGTAGCGAAATGGTTAAAGTCACTACATGTCTTTGGCCGTTTTCTCACTAACATTCATTGTGACTATTTTCAAGCTGTTTCATCTCCCAGTGGCAGATGAAATATCTCCTGAAATGTCATGCAAAGTCTAAGCTTGAGTTCACCAGCGACAGCGTATTGAGAAGTAATACCATTTTATAGGCTTGTCATAACTGGGGTGCTGAGGAAGTGGAAGCAGGGGATGTGCCGTGTTTCTTGATGCGCTTGTAACTATCATACCTACCTGCGTATTTTCTCTGCATTTTCCTAGTGTCATTGCCGCTAGAAATGCAACTGTTGTCGTAACAGTAGCTACAATCAGAGCTTCAATAATTCTGCAATTACAACAGCGATCTTATCAATATTAAAGGAAGATTGAGTGAAATGGTCCTACGCCGCCCTGTTACAACCGATAATGTTACAACGCCGCATAATGTTACACCAACGCATAATGTTACAAAAAATGTAGTAAACAACCGATAATGTTATAAACTCCGCATAATGTTATAACTTTTTTCAACCCGTTATGTTATAAAAATCGACGCATAATGTTATAACTTTTTTCAACCCGTTATGTTACAACAAATTAACCGATAATGTTATAACTAATGTATACTAATTCCAGTTACAGCTTTTGTAGATGGACTTTACCACTCTCCATTTATTGCCACATAAAGGTATGTAATATTTATACTAAAGGTTTCTGCTCTGGTTAAGGCGAGGAGACACCCACCCCCCAACTCCCTGGGATTTATCATAGAATGACCTAGTCACGTTACATAGACTCAGATTATCCTGGTAACTCAATCGTGTGACGTCATTACCATGATCATCCAGTGCCCAACATGATGAAGGCGGGTGTGGTGGAGGAGGGGCGCTATTTTATCCGATTGGTACGTTTACCAACATGCGTAATCTCCGCTTCCAGAAATGTAGTGTACCATAGTCCCCTGACGCCTTTGCGGATGGGCAAATGCCTCTGTTTCTGTTTGTGTTGGGCATCTAAAACTCATTTGTCGCATATTTCTTAGTCATAAGAATATCTTATTGATTTGTCGCATATTTCTTAGTCATAAGAATATCTTATTGTTCATTAATTTGACATTGTAATAACTAACAGTGAACAAAAATGAGGTGGAGTTAAAAGAGGTCAAAAAGTTGGATGGAGCGAGGTACATATGGTGGATGTGGCGGGTTGGTAGTGTCGTACGGAAACCGAAGAATAAGATGTGAGACTGGGTAGGAAGAGGAATGAGGTTTAGGAGGACTGAAAGGGGTGGGCAGGGATTAGGCTGAGAAAGAGAGGAGGTCATGGATTAGTACATCAGTGTGATTGTGCAGAGAAGGCTATCTGAGAATACTATAAGAGAGTAGTGCTAGACGGTATGATAATATAGATGGTGGAGATGTTGGAAGAAGTGGAAGTGATGAATTTGGGATTACAGTTTCTGGAAAAGGCGGAATCACTAGAACAGGCAGTATAGGGAGAAGGAGGAGATTGTGGAGGAGGAGTTGTGTTGATGTTGGTGTTGTGGCGGTGTTGGTAATGGTGTTGAGTAGTTATGCATGTTGAAAATGAGCCATTTTGTAGGACCCCGGGGCAGGACCCCGGAAGTGACGGCATGTCACGTGACTGGGAAAAGTTATAACATTATGCGGAGATTATAACATTATCGGTTGTTTACTACATTTTTTGTAACATTATGCGTTGGTGTAACATTATGCGGCGTTGTAACATTATCGGTTGTAACACGCCCCACTTCCCACAGAAGTCAAATACTCTTATCGGCACCCGTTGCTATAATAAATGAAGCCAACGACTCTTCTGAATAAAACTTTGTCAAGAAATGTTTTGAAAAAAATATATATAACATATTTTTTAAAGGATTCATTTTTTAGTTGTTATTTTGGTTTTCTATAATGAAGAAAAGAAAGAAACTGGGACAAAAACTATCGTTCCAGCAGTAATTCTAAAAGGATTAGACTCCGACTCAGATGGCATTCTCACAGACAAGTACGTGAACTGGTCATTGCACAATGCTTATATTGTAGTTATTACTGCTAAACTGTTGTTGGCTAAATTGTTGTTTATAGTTCTATATTTGAGTCCTGCAGTCGAGAAGGTGGTTGCGATAGATTCAAGTACGCACAAAAAACTGTCAGTGTGAACCTTCGATGCAAAAGAAGACCTCTTAATCCAAAGATAGGCTATTCCTTATCTCCTACAAACTTATGAAAAATTCATTTTATCTTAAGACCCCACCTGCAAGCTGTGTCTATTCCATAGTTTGACAATTGTCACGGCCTGCACACGAAGTAGTCTACCCTTTGTTAATTCATCTATCAAAATGGTGACAGACGATAACATTAAAAATGTAAATATTCTATTATTTGTTATTATACCACAATTGTTGTGCGTATTCAGCGTTACGCGATACAATACAGACGTTGAGACATGTTCCAGGAACACCACGCGTGGAATCTGGATTACACGCGAGAACGTCATGTAAGAACGAATCTGATGAGACTTTACGCGCGTGAGTGACGTCATGACGCGAATGAAATGCTTCGACACAAAACAGAGTCAGGCAAGAAAGCTATCACCGGAGGTGAAATTAAAAAAAAAATAATATCAGCTTCATTCAAGTTTAATCCTTTACCCAACGCAGATGATTTCAAAATTTATTATTTTAAATATCATTTTTAAAATTTTTTCAAAAAATTTCAACAAAACCATATCATTTGACCCCTCTTTGGAACGAGCTCGACGAGCTCGTTCCAAAGAGGGGTCACATGATATGGTTCTGTTGAAATTTTTCGAAAAATAGTATTTTTTTCAGCTGCTGAATTTACATATTACGCGGGCGGATGCGGGAAGTTCGTTGGGTAAAGGGTTAATCGTGGTATAAGTATAGAACGCAACTAGGGTAAAGTATGGGGGACAGGAAAAAAACGACCGACGCACGTAAAATACAGACAAATAAAAACTCCACATCGGGTCGTTAATTCCATTCCCCAGTGTTTTTGGTACAAACATGTCATCCTTTAGTTGTTCAAGAATTTGTGTTTGCAAGTGTCTTCTTCTATTCGTGTTAGGTAAATGGTTAAATATAAAACCGGCGTACCTGAAGATTTTCTTCCTGTTATGGAGATATCGCATCCTACATATAGTGAGCATAGTGTTGATTTTATTGAACAATGCGCCTAGTAGTCCACCAATAAATCCCATGGCAACAAAAAGGACTAAATCGACGGCGTTCCATAATCTGCAGCTTGTTTCTACTGTAGATGTATTGTTGCACTAAAAAATAAAAAAAAGAAACAGTACGATTCTTTTTTATCTTCCCAGGCCCGTTTGTTAGAGAAAAAATGAAGTGTACTGGACAAACTAATGAAACTAGTCTTAAGACCATGCAGTAAGGCTCAGTCAACACAATTAAAAACATTAATGTATCTTCCAAAATATGAAATTATTTTTACCAAGAACTAACTTCTTGTTCTCACCTTGAGCAAAGATGCTTAAAGATTTGGGAAGTTTGGTTTTGGAACCTTGGGCAATAATACGTTACGAGTTTAATTAAGAGAACATTTATTAATAACGTGTACGGGAAGAAAACATGAAAAAACACACATGGCAAGGTATTTTATGCTGAATCAGGATTCAACCCTTTCCCCATTCGCACGGTCTACATTTCTTTCTGTTTTACACCATTACAAAGTGTTTGTTTTTCGATTTTTAAAAAAAGTTGTTGAAGAAAGTACCTTGAATTCGCCAAAGTTGATCAAACCAGGCAGATAAAAATATCCCCAACTACCATCATTCAAGCCAGAGAGAAAGAAATTTAGTGAAAATGTTGCCGCCATGGAACAAAAGAACTGTAAAGAAAAAAATAAAAAGCATCTGAGAAATGTTGACGCCGTGGAATAAAGTATCTGTGAAAAAAATAAAATTAAGAAGCATCTGAGATATCTTATGATAAGCTGGAATGTCTAATATTTCTTGCATTAGCATTTCATTTGCTGTATATGTCCTTTTATTACCACTGAAATTGCAATGAATATTTATTTAAAAAAAGGTCATTCATGTTGGATTCATGCTGTGAACAGGGGCATAAATAAGGGAAGTGTATTTGGGGTGGGGTGATATCCTCACCCAATGATTTTCCAGTCGGGTCATTGTTATTGTACTATAGCCAGGGCGTTCCACACTTTGATGCTACTGTCGAAAGGGAGATAAGCCAAGTAATCGTGAGAACTTCTAGATTCCAGCCATCGCTTTTATTTGGCTGTATGTAATGGTCTAGTGGTTTAGGTGTTAAACTCCTGATTGCCAGGCAGGGTTGCTGAGGGTTCGACTCCCGAGAGGGGATCAGAAACCAACATTTTAAATTTCTCTAAAACATAATTGCGTCCTTCGAAAAACACACACAGGCCCGTGCAGTCTTCCTCTGAGGCCAACCACAGCACTTTCATCGTACTGCAGCCAGCGCGTTCCACACTTTCATGCTGCTTCCGAAAGGAACGTGTACAAGTTATCATCAAAACTTCATCTAAAAAACTAGATTCCAGCCATCGTTTTTATGTGACGGTGTGCAGGTCTAGTGGTTCAGGTGATGGACTTGGGGGGTTGGCAAGGGTTCGACTCCCGGCAGGGGATCAGAACCCAACATTCTAAAATCCTCTAAAACATTTTTGTGTTCGTCGAAACACATACACAAAGCCAATACCTCTGATATAATCCCCGATTCACTAATATTCCAACTATATTATCAAGGCATTCCTTCTATGGAGGAATGCCTTGAGGAAATAGTTGATACATATGCATATTGGCAGTCTGGAGTTGACCAATCACAGTTGAGACAAAGTCGAATGCATTTCTTGAAGATGTGGTCGGAATATAATGTCAGTCGGGACTTTAGAAATAACAGTTGGGGCAAATCAGGCGTCATCCCTTCCCCCATTCGGCCTTCGTCATGACACTCCTCGCTGGTAAGATTTATCCACACCAACCAATACTTCAACATGCCAAACAGTAGACTTAAAGTGGGACTTCTGGGACAAAAACACAATTGAATCCTTATTTTGCAAATAGTATGTGTCATGTAAGTTCAATGGCATAAGTTATTTTTTCCGCAAGTGGAGGGAAGTATTTGTTTTTTTAGCCTCATTTCCTATTCAATTTCTGTCTTATATTACACGGGTATCTGTCTGAATGCGAGGAATATGTTGTCGAGAAGGAAGTTTTAGAAACAGTCTAAACAGGCCATGTACAACACTTTTTTAAACAGCCAATTTGACAAATTATCCCACATTCAGGCAATATCTTTTTAATATATACTACTCAAAGTTTGTTAAGCACCAAATTGTTGACACATCATTGTGAAATTTGCTTGTGACATATTTGCAATATTTTTGGTGGATATGATTGAGGAATGTATTGAGATGGTCCCCAGCGTTTACATTAGCTCTCTTGACAGGCAGACTTTTCGTGACAGTCTTGGAAGGCATGTACCCCTTGATTTTCATGATGTTTTCGTGAACTGTCTACATGTACATGACATGTGTAGGGTATTCAATGTCCATTTCAACACAAACCCTTGTGATTTAATGATTGAATATGGCAAATTTAAATGTAAGAAGACATTTGTCTGAAGCAGAAATGTGGCGGGCTGTAGGGATGGTGGAGCAAGGGGCTACCCATCGTCAGGTTGGTGATGCCCTTGGTATGCACCAAACGGTGATCACCAGAGCCTGGGCAAGATTTCAGCAGTATGGCATACCAGTAAGACGGTACGGTGGTGGCAGAGACAGGGCAACATCTTCAGCTGAAGACCGGCTTTTGATCATTCAGGCCCGTAGGAACCGCTTTGCCACAGCAACCCAGCTTCGCACTGACCTTCAGAATGCACCCGGGGTAAATGTTTCGACGCAGACTATCCGGGCAAGGTTTCCGATCGAGAAGACCATGTATTCACATTCCGCTGTCCCCGAACCACCGCGAGGCACGATATAAATGGGCCATGGACCACGTTGGATGGACCAGAGAAGATTGGCGACCTGTCCTTTTTACAGATGAGTCAAGGTACTGCCTAGACCGCACAGATAGGCGTTCTGGGGTATGGAGAAGACCAGGAGAGCGATTCCATGCAGCCAACATGGCTGAGCATGACCGCTATGGTGGAGGGTCAAGCATGGTCTGGGGCGGCATCAGCTGGGATGGACGTACAAAGCTCTGTGTCCTTGAACCTGGTACATTGACTGCACAACTCTATGTTGATGAGATCCTGGATGTCCACATCAGACTGTATGCAGGTCTGGTGGGTGATAGATTCATTCTGATGGACGATAATGACCGTCCTCATGTTGCCCATGCTGTCGGGGAGTACCGACAGAGGGAGGGAATTGAGCGTATGGACTGGCCAGCAAGATCCTCTGACCTCAATCCAATCGAACATGTCTGAAATGAGTTGCAGCTTGCAATTTCAGCCCGTACAGTCCAGCCAAGAAGTGTCCAGGAGCTTGGTGCCATGCTGGTCCAAGAATGGAACAACACCCCACAAAGGACCACCAGGAACCCGATTGGGAGCATGAGAAGGCGTTGTCAAGCTGTAATTAGCAGTAATGGGTCTGATACTCGATATTGAAGCCATACCAGTTCGCTCCGTCAACCTTTTGGCATATTGACAAATTTCCTCCTTTACCAAAAATATCCATTTTCCGTGGTTATCGTATTCAAAAGCTAACAAATAATGTCAAACACAAATAAAATCTTAATTTCTGTACTTAAATAATTAAAAATATAATTAAATAAAAAGTATTTACACTTTTCATAACAATATTTCAACTAAAACGTAAAACAGGTAGTTGGATGTACTTCGTGCTTAGCAAACTTTGAGTAGTATATTTATTATACGCACTCCTGCAAACACTCTCAATAGTATTGTGATGTGTATGAACGAAACTCTACCCAAAAAAGTAAGTTGTGAACTTAAACTATAGTTTTACAAAATTCCCGATAATGTTAAATCTGTCATAGCACCATCTCTGAAGTGCTTGTGGACCGTAGATCTATCCAGCATGTGAATCATTTTTAAATCATCATGTCTCGAGTTCTGTAATTCATTCACAAATCCAATCAATTATTCCTAGCTACAGCCCCAGTGGTCCAATCAAAATACGACTAAAATCGGCTAACCTAAAAAAATTGTACAGAATTGATTCAAGATAACGTCCAAGATTGCTGCCGATTGTGAAAATCGACCAAGTCGTTTTGATGACATCATGTATTAATGAATCGTTAGAAGATGGGCTCCATTATAATGGATATATGTTCTAAAATAACCAGAGATACATTTCACATTAGAATTGTTCATCTGAATTCAGGCTGGCTGATACAACGGCGGCAAAAATTTTAAAAAATCGATTTTTTCTGGTATAGAGACGGGGTTTGTGCGCATATGCCAAATATGCTCTACTATCATAGAGGGTGGCCATCCCTAAATATCATTGACCAATTTTGTCCACAACATTCGTGTGAAACACCCACAATTATAAATTTTATAAGGTTCGAGTAGATTGCAAATGAACCAAATGTCGATGTTATGGGAGCGAAACGGCTTCTTTGTGTAAAAGATGACTGCTCAGTGTGCATATGCATACTGAGTTTACATCAACTATCAGCGAGACACATCTCCTTCTTAACACTCAGAAAGTTTTTGGAGTCGATGATGATCTCTACACAGCCCCTCGATCCAAGTCGTTTGGAGCGTGTATTATCCTTAGTTGATGCACCACTTGTGTATCCATCAGAAACCACAGTTGATCCCGGATAATGGGACTTGACAAAGTCCACATATGCCTCGTAAATTTGTCAGAAGGTTTTGCCCCTAGACCATGGGAGCCAATGCAACAGCATTTCACCATCTAAAACATATTTAAAAGAGTTGCAGTCAAAATGGGCATCTTCCTTGACTATTGAAGAGGTAGCCTTCGCTTACGCAGGCTTGCCTGCCTCTCTCAGACTGTCAGGAGACTCGAACAAAGACTTCGGGTATGTACCCAATTCATAGGAAAACACAGCCGACAACTCGACGTCGGGTATTGTTTTCTGAGCATCAGCAACCAGTCTCTGGAAGAGAAGCTGTGGATCTATTTTCACAACCGCATCACCAACTTTCAATCCACATTTGTTTTTCATTTGGATGACTTGATCCTTCTTCTCTTTAAGGTGTAATCATTGGCATCCATGCCAACCATTATAGATACAACTCGTTCACCAATATCATGCGCTTTATCGACATTACTGAGATTGGAAGCGACGCTCGTCTGTATATTCCCCATCCCGGACACACGTGCGATGGGATTTTTTCCTGCAAATGTCTCAATATAGTTATTGTATCGTGCTCATCTCTGGATTTTCTTGTCTTTCCACAATCTGTGTGCTGCTCACTTCTGTTAAATGAACACCCAGGTATATTCTGCATGGCGTCATTAATTTCAGAAAATGCAAGTCAGGAGAGGACATAAATAGCTCGTTCATATTCCCCCATCCCATTACCTCTTCTGAGACCGCAACCGTTTTAAGACTTCTCATTAATTTCTGCACTATCACCAAATCCGTCGAAAGTCCATCCCAAAACCATTCATCATTGTGGACCACGTGACAGCAAGACATGAACATTTGGAATACCCCAGATTTTGTTTTATCTGGATCCTGCATAGTGGAAAGAGAGATGCTAACCGACTTTGCAAAATTCAAAACAATGATAGAATATTTAGCAGAATTCCCCTGAAAACGTATTTTTCTTTCATTTCAGAGTCTCGTTTTTGCGATCACTTTGGATATTATAAAGTTGAATTTGGCACCATATGGTGGAATTTCGTCTGTAGATCACGATACATGTATAAATACGCCTACGTAGTCATATTAAAATGTCAAATTAGTGATTTAAAATGAGTAATGCATTTTTGTTCGTTTTGGCGTCCATCTTGGACGCCATACCGAATTTCTCAGGAACGCGCATGACTTCGAGCGCGGATGTTTTTTCTGTAGTTGAGGGATTTTCATAGAATCCGAAAAAGTTCAAACCATTTCTGTACACATCTTTTCTAGGTCTATCATACTTTGACTGGACTACACAGGTAAATTCATTACTGATCATTCTGATCAGTTTATTGTTCAGTGCGTCACATGCTTATCACGAACAGGGCTTTTTTCACGCATATGTTTATGTATACCGTGGTGCAACAAGTTAATCCCATATTTTATGATTTGTGTGAAATAAAAAGCATTTCTTGACATCTTAGGGTGTTATACAAGTAAGTTTACTTGGAAATTCCCAAGTATGAAATAGGTCACCTCGGTGAGCTGCAAGCATATATTTTTCTTGTTCTGTACATCACAACCTTCATTTTGATGTATAACTTTTTAATTTATGGAGTGTCAGAGGTGGGAAATTCAAAGTAAACTAATTTTCTTTACTTATATAGCATCGTAATATGGAATTTAAGGGAGCCTAATGCCTTGTTCAGACGATGAAAAATGCCATCAAATGAATGTATTTAATGGTCGTGTGTACGGGGCAATATCATAACAGTTTGTGGACAGATTCACCGCCTTCAAGACATATCCGGCATAACTGTATAGTAGAGTCAATACACTTGTTAATCCCTTGATTGTATGTCACATATGACTTGTTCACGGGTAGCCTTTTTATTGATCAAATGAGCATGAAATTCCTGCCAACATTTATTTGCAAGCTCTCCGACCACCAGTCAAATTCTAAGGAATCTAAGGTTGCTTTTGGGCTTTTAACTTACCCACATTTCATGCAGTTTGTTTGCAGACTACCATTGGTGTAAAGTGATGACCTCTTACTCACAAATATAAGCAGATATTCTTTCTTGCTCCAATTATAGATATTTCAAGTATTTTGTTCGCCTTGAAAACATCTGAATATTAACACAATTAATGAAATTATGCGGCGCAAGCATAAAAATACAACTGTGGTGGATTCCATTCATAATTATTTAGTAAGCAAACATGTGTAATAGTATTGGTAATGTCATTAAAGATTCGGTCAAATCAAGTTTCTTTTGAGAAATATTTCTTGCCTTGATTCAAAGAAAATGAATGCTTACGGTATTTGTTTTAAATTCAATCGCCTGGAATATATTAATTGGTCGGAAAAGCGGGCGATGGGCTGGTTATGGACTAGACTGGTTCCATGTCATAACAGCGTCAGAATCGTTTCAGAACCCCGAGATCTTGATTTATTTTATAATATTTATATTATCGTATAAAAAACGAGATCGAAGTCTAGGACTCTAAGAGAAATGTTGTGAGAAAATGAGAAAGATATAGACACAGAATGTGTGGTTTCTAAAATACTAACAGTTCTCCACGTGAGTTTCTGATTCCAAAACGAGCATCCTTCTTCTAAACTGAACAGTACACCACCTATAGGGGCGCCAAAGGCAGCTGAAAAAAAAACAAAAAAACAATTGCACAGACGAACAAATTGCCACATGTGACATACCAAATGTGCGTACATTCAAGACCGTTTAGAGAGATATTTTCTTCCAAATTTTTTATTTTTAATCAGAAAAAATATCGAACGTTATTTCTAAGTTCTATAGTTACAAAAATCCTTCAAATGATCGCCTAGAATTTAAGCATCAATCTCAATACCCATTGTTTTAAAAATCTACCTCGGTCTCGGAAAATATTCATATTCAATATGTGGCAACGTGGATTGGAAGAGTCTATATTTGGGGTAGATTAATTAGTTCTTAAGGTTGCATGTTAAAAATAAAATCATGTCTTCTTTACAAAACCAGTGAGTTGTCCTTCGATACAATAAGTTTTTTAATTCTCTTTGTGTTGGACTGTCGGCTTGAAATGTTTTGTTTTGCTGGCACTGTTCATGTTCACCTCTACAAGTAAAGCTACGGTGCTGTTCACAGAATGTTGGTACCATTCCGTCCCTAACCAAGTTATAGAGTATTCGTTAACAGTATGGGCGAATCCATCTGCATTTATAGAGGTTCAGGAATTTAATCCTACAGATTCGCAGAGCTGTAGGATTAAATTATTATTAATCCTCGTCGCCGATTTATTGTTCATTGTGTCGTTTGCTCGTCTACCGCCATTTTTTTCACGCAGAAAATTATGCATACCGGGTTGAAACAGTTAGTTCCTCTTATTATAATTTTGCAAGAAAATCATTCATACTTCATGAAGTATTATCAACTGCGATAATTTACTGTCTCTACGACCAGGTAACCCGGTTAATGATAAGACATTTTATTATATGCTAGCCTGTGAATTATCGCAAATTATCTAAAACATATTTCTCAATATCCATCAACTCGATGGATATCGAGGAATATCCCTCAGTAGCTTCCTAAATGACATCAGGCTACGCCGCATCACGTCGCCTTGGAGGAATAGTCAGCTGATCTTTGTTATTGTTTTGAAACGTACGCATATGGGGTCGAATTGGGCTGAACATTGTGCAATAAAATGTCTCGTAGCATATAATAAAAAAGAAAATCTGCACTATTTTAGTCAGTATCGGGAATTACCTCATGAGTGTGGTCCTGAAAGTTTTATATTTCGCGGGCGTTTGCGCGAGTGAAAAATAATACTTTCAGGTCCACACGATGATTTTTTCAGTAGCTTCCTAAATGAAGTTACACTTCGGCGCATGACGTGCCATGAACGTCGCCTTGAAGGAACGATCAACAGATCTTTGTTATTGTCTTGAAACTGTTTGCAGTCGTATTGGGCTGCTGAATATTGCGCAGTAAAATGTCACGAAGCGTATAATAAAAAGAAAATCTACGCTATTTTAGTGAATATCGGGAAATATCCCATTCGTGTGGACCTGAAAGTATTATTTTTCACTCGCGCAAGCGCACGCGAAAAATAAAACTTTCAGGTCCACACTCATGAGATAATTCCCGATATAATTCACAACATTTCTCGGCATGCCGTCGTGCCTTCATTTCATCACGACCGTGCCGATAATAAAATACTTCTATCTTCCAAAGTAAATATAAAATTCTTTGGAGGTCCAGTCTTCCGTTTCCTATAATCTATAATAATTTGTCCGTTCACATTGAACGCTGTCTTTCCATTCGGATTTCAAAACTCTCTTGTGGTTAAATGAATGGTATTATGAATCCTTCTGTCTTTCGAGTACGTAATGATCAACGCACAGTCGTGAGCCATGCGTATAATAATGTACGGAATCTCCTGTCTGATTTTTGCAGTGTGGTACAGGCGCGCAGTCAGGAGAGGTTCCACTTGAGGGGCTATATCCCATTTGTGATTAAAACTTTTGATAAATTTGACGACCTCACTTACCCCGATACATCATCCTCTCTGTGGCTAAGCATGTATCGGGGTAAGTTGTTTTAAAATATAAATGTTCTCGTCTGCATGTAGTTTCTGTGAAACGCCCAGGCACTACGTTGATACCTTTCTTATAGCCCCGGCTATAGAAAAGTATCAAAGTACACATGTGTTTCGCAAAAGCTAGTTGATGGGTCTGATGTTACAGGCCCATATGCTTTCATACACCGAGCTTAATTTCTTCAGAATCACATATTAACCCTTTACCCAACGTTACGGCCGAAAACGGCGATGGCTATTCACAAAGATCGACAATTATTTTTTCATTTCTTGTCTTAAAAACATTGGTTATGACCCCACGTTGGAACGAGCTCGTCGAGCTCATTCCAATGAGGGGTCATAACCTATATTTTTGAGACAAAAACATGTAAAACAATAGTTATTCAAGAATGTTTTATTGCAAGTGTCGTCTGCTTTTCATGTTAGGTAAAGGGTTAACCGAATTACACACATATGTATAATATAGGTAAAATAAAATGTGCCTATAACCTTATCAATCTTTTTTGTTTGTAATTTTGACCATGCAATAGTGCAAAAGTGCTTATATTTTAGATTCTAAACATAATATTTTTCCAGATGCAAGCACAGAGCTCGATTTGATTCTCATTGTAGAATATTTTCTCCGCTGGGACGAACTTAAAAAAAGCGTAATAAAATAAAAATCCTAGCTACTTACCTGTAGTACCTGAAAGGTAAACAATAAAGAATTTCCAGGTAAAGTTTACTGTGTCGTTCGTTTTTATTTAAACTATGCTTCTGGTGTAAAGTCTTAACACATCAACAGGCAAACGATATTTAGGGTTGTATTACGTTTTGTCATAAACTTGAATATACTGAAGTTATTTTTATGCAGCCATCATGGACTGGAAAACCCCACTTGCAATGAGCAATGAATAAGAACTAATGTATGTGTTTAAGGACTACACTGTAAATTACTAATGTAGATTTTATTGTTTGATATATGTATCATAAGTACAGTGTAGCCAATAAAGGAGTAGTAGAATAATTATAATGACTGATTTATGGGGTGTTTCATTTTGGAAAATATTGCATACATTGTGGACGGTATGAAAAAGCACCCACACAACCTAAATTGTACCAATGCCGAGGACACTTGACAAACTATGAATGAATTTACGAAGGTGTTGGTAGGGGAGTCGGGTGGAATTTTGATTGGAAATTCACCACCAGACCCTGTCGCTTCGATGTAGTTCATACTGACTGATCACAAATACACAGCGAGAAATCAAGCACACCTGTCCGGAGTGCTGTCATAATTAACTCGTGCAAACCAACCCAATCTGAGATGGCAGTGAGGTCATAGAAATAACTGAAGGATGACAAAAAGACATCGATCGAGTTCTGTGGATAATTAACCTTAAACTAACCATATAAGTGTAATAAGATTGCTGCCTAAAAACTACCATAATTCTTCTTCTATTGTATTTATTGTGTAGGTATGTTAATAACCGTTACCTGCCACTCCAGCCGCTGCACCTCCGGACACAAAGTCTCTCTTGTCTCTGCACAAAGAAATATAAAAAGATCTTAATAATACAAATATCGTCTGGTCTGAGTATTTGATCATTTACGTGCCATTTCGGTCATATTCGACACCCCAATCCAAAAAATGTTGATCAGTTTTTTTTTTCATTTCCTCTATTCAAATCATATCATTTCATATAGTTTTGTTGAATTTTTTATTTTTTGTCAACTGCTAACTTTGCATATTACGCAGGCAAGTGTTGTCGATTCGTCAGGTAAAGGGTTAAGGCAGTGTTCTTGAATGTTTAATGCTCTATCCCATATCTTACATCACCAAATGTTCGTCATCATCATCATCATCATCATCGTCATCATCATCATCATCAGCAGCAGCAGCAGCAGCAGCAGCAGTGGTATCATCATCAGCAGCGGCGGCATCATCATCGAAGAAGTGCTGTACTCTGAGGAAGATGATAACTATTTTAGAGTACTACCGCTCCATAGTATAGCCTAGTGTACTATGAAATAATTACAGAAGAAGTTTCATTTCAGTTTATATACAGTACTTAGCTCTCAGTTATAACTTTTTGTCCGAATGAGTGGAGGTCTTTCCGATTCAGTAGAAATATCTTTTAATATTCTTTAACATGCAACCAATTAAGATGTGACATTACTGAGAGGTCCACCACCGAAAGATTTAGAATCAAAACGTTTAGACTGTAATTAAATTTGTCGTAGTAGTAAGTGATCGGTTCTAAATACTCGGAATATCGCCACTGCACCATTTTGAAGTGCAGATGGCTGCCAAGTGGATGAGGGGGCGTCATTTTGTCATGTCGTCTCGCCTATTCTGTTATTCTCTAGAAGAACAATATAGTTTATGTACTGACTACTGCCAATATGTATGTTTTGTTTTTCATATACAGAAACAATTTGGGGGGATCTCAGCTGTAGAAATGAGAGGCCGAGATGTGAAAACGGCCCTGTGATAGATTTTATTCATGAGTGGCCTCTCTTTGGAGCTTCCGGTTTTGGATATTGCTAGAAGTTTTGTACGGGATCCCAAAATGGGGTGTATTTTAACTCAGGCCATAGAAACTTAAACAAGCAAGTTATTTTTTATGGAAAACCAACTGTCACAACTCCAAAAATGGCCTTTTGACAGCAAATGGTTAGAAACTATGAAACTTTATTTTTTTAGCATACACAAGTACAATAACAATTTACAAATAAGAAATAACAATAAGTGTATACTGCATAGAAATGGCATAGCCGAAGAGGCTGTCTTCCTTCCATTCCCATATACCAGATGTCTTGACATCAATGCCTTTTCCTTTTGTCTTTTCCTCCGGGATTAGTGTCTAAAAATCAAATAAAAACAATCCCCATGCACGGACTTCGGACATTTGTTGCTGAAGTCACGCCAGTTTAACAGAATAATAGTTTGAATGAGAAATAATGGGTTTGGAACATGAGATCCCTTTATTTTAAACAAAACAATCACGACAAGACGGGTTAGCACAGGTAATGATGGAGGAATACGAGTATAGAATTGTATTAATTATTGCCCTTTTAATCAGGCGCCTATTGTGTTGTTGTATTTCTGGGTTCAAATCGTTCCAAATTTTCGGAAAAGAATGAGGTGGGAGATGCGCAGAGAAATGTGTTCTCGGTTTGAGTGTACCACACTCCCAGATTGTCTGGTTTCCATTCCAGAAGGGTTTATGTAGATTTCAAAAGTACTCTCGAAAGATATAGGCAGTTTATTATGATACCAGTCATGCATAAACAAAAGAACATGTAACCTATATAGGTCATCGAATTTCAGTATGACACAATTTTGTAAATAATGGTTCGGTGTGTGAGATATATGTTCTGTTCCTTATAAAGCGAATAGCCTTTTTGCAGGGTTATAATTCTACTTGTTGACGGCACATGACCCCAACCAAGTATACCATGCAGCAAATGGCTATGTATGAGTGAGTAATATAATGTCGTTAAGGCCTTAGAGGGAAGAATTTTCTTTTGCCCTAATTAGAAGGTCTTACAGGGAAGATTTTTTTCGCCCTATTTAGGGTGAAAATTGCCCTAACCATTTTTAAACAAATCGCAGAAGTGTGTTCTTCAAATTTAAGATTTTCGTCCATGTGGACTCCAAGAAATTTAACTGATTCTTCTTCTTGTTGGTTACTAATCGTTGGAATACCTTTACTATTTAAAGTGATTTTTCTTCTGAAGGCGTTATAGGAATCATTTTGTGGATGCAGTAGCATGCATTTTGTTTTATTAGCATTCAGACTTAGTCCATTTGCAGAACACCATTCACTTATCAAGTTCAGAGTTAATCTCCTCTATCGGGTTGTAGGGCTGCACGATATATCGATAAACCGATATATACCGGTATTTAAACCAATATCGATTGAATACCGGTGTAATTACAAAAATATCGGTTTATCGTTATAATTTATTTACCCCCAATTTAATTTTCAAGATGTCTTGAGTTTTTTAACTGTAGCTCCGAGTGAATAATAATATCCCTCTATCCAAGGAATCGTCTGCTTGTAATATACAAATTCAGCAGTTGAGAAAATAATTTCCAAACGTTTCAACAAAACTATATCATGTGATCCCTCATTGGAACGAACTCGTTGAGCTCGTTCCAATGAGGGGTCACATGATATAGTTTTGTTGAAATCTTTGGTTAAAATCTGATAAACTAATTTTGAAAATAATAAATTTTGATATCGTCTGCGTTGGGTAAAGGTTTTTCGAACTGCATTATCAAGGCGTGCTAATTCGTTCCGACTGTGATGCCTCGAGTCTCGATTGTGGTACTTGTGTTCATACATCTGCACAGTTTTCGATATACCGGTATACCGCGGTATTTTTTTGAATACCGATACCGGTATTCAGTTTTGAATATCGTGCAGCCCTATCAGGTTGTCTAGATTGTTACCAGATGCAAAACCTGAAGTGCCGTCTGCTAAAGACAGGACATTTAGCAGGGTTGAGTGGCTGATGTCGGTGATGTATAATTAGAAGAGGACAGGGCTAAAATGGAACCTTGAAGTACACAATTGTGAACTCCAAATGTGATGATGATACATATGATGTTTGGTTCCTCTATCAAAGTATTTAATCGTACTGTTTTAGTATTTTGGAGAATGTTGGAAGAATACTAATAGAGCGGTAGTTAGGGAATAGTTGTGGGCCTCCTAATTTAAAAATGGGTATAATTTTGGCTATTTTCATTTTGTCAGGAACTCTACCTGTAACAAACGATAAATTGATTGTATGAGACAATGAACCTGCCACCTCAATTATTATCTCATTTAATAATTTTGTGGACATATCTTTGCTATCTCAACTCGATTTGCCCCTCAATTTATAAACGCAAGAAATTACTTCTTGTTAATTGGTAGGGCTTATAAAAATGAGGCTCTGTGGGTATTATTGCTCAAGTAATCTGAATATTTACGTTGGATAGGGACACTTGATGACTTGTGATCTTTCCAATGTTAGCAAAGAATGTGTTACATCCGTCAGCGATTCTTTTCGAGTCCATTAATTCCGTATTCCCATCTACGACAGTGTGGGGGGGGGGGGGGGGAATTTTTTATTTAACTTACATATAGCCTTTCTTAGGATTTCTCATGTCTTTTTAATGTTATATTTTTTCTAGTAGTATCTTATCATAATAATCTGCTTTACAAATCTGTTTCAAGCGGTTGAATTCATGCAAAATTGTTTGTATTCTGTTATGTTTTGAGTAGTTGGGGATTTTAGTTTTTTAACCTACAATATATGTTTCGTGTTTCGTTTGTGAGGATTGCTGTAGACCAAGCGTCATCCATGGTTTGCGTTTTATATATTTTTCTCTCAGAGGGCTTGCTTTCAGGTGAAATGCTTCTTCAAAGGCTTTGTAGAATATGTTGAGAAATTTATTGTGCGCTGAGTTTGGACAAATATCGTCTGTGACCCTGTGTGACCTCTGAAAAGTCACAGGCTGATAAGATTCTTTTAAAGCGGTGATACTCTCCGTATTGATTGGCCGTCTAAAATTAGAGGTTGGGACAATTGGTCGTTTGTCTGATTCGTCTATGTAGAACGTAGCAAAATGGTCGCTAACATCAGTAATGTAATTTTAATTCCTGAAGAAGTAAAATTATTGATAGTATTTATGAAAATATGGTCAATTAGGGTAGCAGAGAATTTTGTAACTCTGATGGGCTTTGTTATAGCGGGTAGAAACCCCGCACTCTATAGTGAATCTATAAAAGTGCTAGTTTTTTGGTATGTGTTTAAGCTGAGCAAGTCTATATTAACATTATCGCAAGAAAGTCGTTAAAAGTATTTTTGAAAGATATGACATGCACTTCCCGTGCTCATCCACGCAACAGTCAATACTATGGATTAGAAATATACCTGTCTGTCCTGAAGAAAGAATACTTCACGTTTTTCCACCCGAGTGCTATGCTCTGAAACTAGAAAAGAAATAAAACTGAAACAATGATGATAACGAATTCCTGTATTATCTTTCCTACATACCTTCTGTGCCAGGGTCCAATTATCTGACAAATAATAATAGCCTGGAAATAAGCAGACTGTCATCTGCAAAACGAGGTCCACACAGGGGGAATTTGGTGATGCTACCTGCACAGCAGGGTAGCATTATTAAATTTACCTTCTGTGAACCTCAATCTGATTCAAGGTCACAGGCCTCCAACAAAAATGCACAAATAGTTAACTTCATTTTTTAGGCCCATAAAATACTCAGAACATCTCCCTTTTATTGTGGAGTATTCTGTATTCTGTATTGATGTAAAAAACCTTCCAAAATGCTTTAACAGTTTTCTCAAGCAATAAGTGTTTTTTCTAGGAGCCTTATTTTCGAATAAGTGTGCAACATTTCAGGGCAGATAACTCTCAACCAAATATTGAGTACAGTGATACCTCTATGTAACATCTTTCTTAGCCTTTGTATTTGTACCTGTGGAACTCCTGCTCCAATCACTGCTCCGCTATGTATCATTGGTCCTTCTTTACCAACAAACAATCCTGGAAAATAACAGATAGAAAATAGTGAATACTGTTCATAACGCGTTATTTACCATGCTATACAAAATATTGTCCAGATAGACTTTTTTCAATTTGATTTTTATTTTCTGTTAACCTCATCTCTAAGAGCCTGAAACGAAGATGTGTTTACCCTATGTTTTTCATTTTTTTAAAAATTCTACAACGCTCTTTAACCCTTTACCCAACGAATCGGCCGCATCCGCCCTCGTAATATGCAAATTCAGTAGTCAAATAGTATTTTTCAAAAAATGTCAACAAAACCATATCATGTGACCCCTCGTTGGAACGAGCTCGTCGAGCTCGTTCCATCGAGGGGTCACATGATATGGTTTTGTTGAAATTTTTTGAAAACTTAAAAAAAATGACATTTAAAATAATAAATTTTGATATCGTCTGCGTTGGGTAAAGGGTTAATAAATCTATGACCTCATGCCAAACTACATTCTGTCGATAAAAATCGCATTGCAACGTGAAGAAAAATGACCAATGATTTTTCAATGAATTTTCTAATAGGTTTGACAGCCAGGCAGTTTTATGTTAATTATTGGCATATTCTAGTGTTAATGCAATCTATTAAAATGGAAAATGAAAAAGGTGATCACATGCTCACAAGCACAAGTGACTTGCATTGTTGGTAAAAAGACGTTGACATATTCTAATCCATGATTTTAATGGTTGCTCCCAAGAGCCCTTGTTATCATTTATCTTTTAAAATAATTAAATAATTTCCAATAATAATATCGTCGAATACATCGGCATTTATATTTTTAATTTCCGGGGCCACCAATGAGCTAACACTATGTTTGGAGTACAATATCTTGCTGGCCAGTCAATATGCTCAATCCCCTCCCCCCGTTGGTACTTCCGGACAGCATATACACCAGGAGGACGGGCATTATCGTCCATCAGAATGAATCTATCACCCACTGCACCTGCATACAATCTGACGCGGGCATCCAGGATCTCATCAATATACCGCTGTGCAGTCAATGTACAACGGTCAAGGACACAAAGCTATGTACGTCCATCCCAGCTAATGCCGCCCCAGACGATTATTGACCCTCCACCGTAGCGGCCATGTCCAGCAATGTTGGCTGCATGGAATCTCTCTCCTGGACTTCCCCATACCCTAGAACGCCTAACTGTGTAGTCGAGGCAGTACCCTGATTCATCTGTAAAAGGCAGGTCGCCAATCTTCTCTGGTACATCCAACATGGACCATGGCCCATTCATATCGTGTCTGGTGGTGGTTCTGGGACAGCGGAATGCGAATACATGGTCTTCTCGATCGGAGACCACCTTCGTGCAACCTTGCCCGGATAGTCTGCGTCGAACCATTTACCCCGGGTGCATTCTGAAGGTCACTGCGAAGCTGGGTTGCTGTTACAAAGTGGTTCCTACGGGCCTGAATGATCAAAAGCCGGTCTTCAGCTGCAGATGTTGCCCTGCCCCTGCCACCACACTGCCGTCTTGCTGGTGTGCCATACTGCTGAAATCCTTCTCAGGCTCTGGTGATCAGCGTATGGTGCACACCAAGGGCTTCACCAACCTGACGATGCGTAGCCCCTTGCTCAACCATACCAACAGCCCGCCACATTTCTGCTTCAGACAAATGTCTTCTTACATTTGCGTTTGCCATATTCAATCATTAAATCTCAAGGGTTTGTGTTGAAATGAAGATTGAATACCCTACACATGTCATGTACATGTAGACAGTACACGGAAACATCATGCAAATCAGGGGGTACATGCTTTCCATGACTGTCACGAAAATTCTGCCTGTCAAGGGAGCTTATGTAAACACTGGGGACCATCTCGATACATTCCTCAATCATATTCACTAAAAATATCGCAAATATGTCACAAGCAAATTTCACAATGATGTGTCAAATTTGTGCTGCTCAGCAAACTTTGAGTAGTATATTGCTATTGTGATAGTTGCACCATAGTTCCCCGGCACATTACAATATTATGGCCGAGTACCAACGGCAGTAAAAGTTCGGAACACAATTTGAAAAAACACTGGATTACTATTAGGGAAATTATTGTGAAAAAGATTTGTGTTGTTGCAAAAGTCCATAATAAATAAAATCCTTTTTAACCCTTCACGTAACGTAACGGCCATAAACGAGAGTTCTTACCAGAAATCTCCATTCAGTTTTTCAAAAACATAGCTTATGGCCCCTCAATGGAACTAGCTCATTAAGCTCGTTCCAATATGGAATCATAAACTATTTTTAGGCAAAAATGAAAATTGACGTCAGTGACATCAGTTCTGTGTATTTAATTAGCCTCCTGGATGGAGTTTGAAACACTCGACACTACACACTTATGAAAGTGATGTTAATTGATGCATTCACGTTAGTATACGTACTCACCACACAATATTTGTCTATAAGGGTATTAATTTTAGTTGAATTCCGCAAGGGATTCACACAAAATATTCTCGTTTTCACGTTCATATTGCAGTGAACATTATAAGTTATTGTGATGAATTGACGGTAACATGGTCTGAGGTTTGCGGAGTGTCGAGGTTGAACATTCGCTCCGATCTGCAAACCTCAGACCATGTTACAATCAATTCATCACAATAACGTATATGTTCCAATAAGACACTACTCATAGCCCAAAACCTACATCGTCAAACACGAGAGGTTTCTTTACAAAACATGTGAACGTTAAAAGTTGCCTTATTGAAATTTGATGGCAACTTTTAACGATCACAGGTTTAGTAAACAAACCTCTCGTGTGACCCACGACGTCACTGGATAAATAATCAATAAACCAGATAAACTCATTCCATCTCAGTTCAAATCGTAAATCGGTTTGTAATTTAAACAACACTTCATCCGGAACACCATCTGCTGCACGAGTGAAAAATCCAGAAAAATGAAGCGGCTTGCTCGTCAATCAGTTGGTGAAGCAATTACGAAACGTGCGACGTCATTTCAAATATTTCGCGTTGTGACGTCAGACGGTAACATTTGCCACTTGAGCCGTAAACATAGAATATACTAAGCGAGCTCTCGTCCAATCAGAGGAGGAGGATTTTAGTCTTATTGGAACATAAATAAATGCATCATACAATTCCTGGTAGACTACAAGAAACCTCATAGTTGATTGAGGCTCTGTTTTGAATAAGAAAAAACTAAAACAACAGATACTTAAGAATCCACTACTTGGTAGAGAACATGGCTTAAACTGCAAATCCAACAACAATATTTAACCACGATAATAATAACGGGCAAACACTTTATAGCTCTGTTCTAAATAGCGCCTTTCGGGCCCATTAAGGGTCCAATAAAAGGGTCCAAGAATAAAAAAAAAACTGTCAAAGAAAATGGCACAGATGGGATATTCATTTGAATAATAAACATATAGTTACCTCCCGCTACACTGAAAAGCACTCCAATAGCTTTTGCAGCTACTGTTCTTAACCTAACAACTTTGGGAATCTTAACACCATTCAGGTAACACTTTATTTCTGGTATTCCAGAACCGGCAGCAACTGGCTGTGAAATAATGAAAAAATGCATTATAATATCTTTTTCGACAAAGCTCCTGTTCCAGCTTGAATTGAATTTGAACGCATACGAACCACAGTGAAATTCAGATTAAAACAAGCGATATCGTATACAATGACCGCAAACATTCACAACATTAATTGATTGTCAATTCTCGTATTTTGTACTTGGGGCTGGTTCTGGATGTGAACCAAAATACTGACTTAGTAAATTACAATTCTGGGGGAATTGTATCTTAGTTCATTCGGTTTGGTGGCAGATCAGTTAGGGATAAGCGAGGACGCCGTATGTACCCAGATCAAATCCCGTTGATACTGACCTAACTCCTTACATGCTGCTGGCAGATATTCCCGCCAGGACACCAATACTCTTGCCAACAGAAAAGGTATAATTTGACTTCTGTTCAACAAAATGCGTCACTGTAAATTGAACCAATCATTTCACGCTCGAATGATAGCTGGGCTTCATTTGTTTGAATTTTTCATCAAATCCAGTCATGGCTGCTTTACAGCAGACATGGCTGGATTTCATGAAAAAAATCAAGAAAATACTCAGCAGGTTAAGAGCTAAGAAAATTTCCGAATTAGCAGGCCAGTTGCAGTAGTAGCACACACCTGGTGTGATGAATACTTGATTACATATTTCCACCACGTAGATATCTCTTTCAATTATATTATACATTTTTGACTGGAATTCATTGCTACTATTGTTTTTATTGTTAACTTATGTATTGTCACCAACCGGTCAAAATCTCTATTTTTATAGAAAATAAAGAATAGCATTTTATAATTAAATCTATCTGTACTATTGGCCCTTCATGTCAGAAAACGTTAAGACAGCACGATATGTTCTGTTAATTACCTAAAGATTCTTATTATTTGCTATCAAAATACCGCTTATGGCCTCCGAGCTCAACGAGCGAGTCAAAAGTTTTTGGTTTGGAAGTAAAACCTGGATAAAAAATATTACTGACGATTTTGTGTGTGTGTGTGCCGCGTTCGTTTGATTTGTCTGGTTCGTTTGATAAAGAGTTAATTTATCATTGTTTGAGGTTCAGACTGTGGCACTCATTCCGTCGACCAATTTAACCCTTTACCTAACACGAAAAGCAGACGACACTTGCAAATAAAATTCTTGAAGCGCTAATTTTTTTATATTTTTGTCACAAAAACATAGCTTATGACCCCTCATTGGAACGAGCTCGTTGAGCTCGTTCCAATGGTGGGTCATAAGCTATGTTTTTGTGACAAAAATTGAAAAAGTAATAAAAATTGAATGGTGAATTTTGTGAATAGCGCTGGCCGGTTTTGGCCGTTAAGTTGGGTAAAGGGTTAAAACATTGACACAAGATGTTTGCAAGAATCTCCAATCTGCTCTGATCTACTCACCTCCATGACTGTCAAGGTTGAAGACACAAAAACAAATCCAACATTAAAAAGCAGCAGGAGCAAGAGTGGAATGATCAGTTCTCCTGAACAGTCTGATATATCTGAATGTATAAGTTAGGAAGTCATTATTCTAGGTTATTTCCTAACTGACTGTAATCTAACAATTTGATTGGCTAAAAGGTACGATGTGAATAATGCTTGCACCCACAAGAAATATGTGCATCTTGGTTTAGCCCAGTGTAAAAACATGAATATGAGGGCAATGAGATTTTGATAGATAGTGTATAACATTCATAATAATAGTATTATGATAACTGTATAAGCATAACAATGTTGTTCATTGGAAAGAAATAATCACAATTATAGATTTAGTTCTGCATTATTTATGACAAAACATTAGACCACAAATGGAACTATATTTTAATGCGAAGTTATCTGTTATTCTTGTTTGCCTTCAAAATGCCATTTGGACAGTCTTTCTTGGCTTTTTTCTGTTGTTTTAAGCCATTGCAAAAAATGCACTGAGCAACGATTCGTACCTGATCAGTGTCAAGGTACTCACTGATTATTTCGTAAACCATATTATTGACCGATTCATTTATCTTTGATACATGTCATGAAAATAACTATGAGAGATCACCCACTATATTTTGGAACGAGCTCGACGAGTTGACATTTTTTTGTAAAATAACTTTTTTCAGCAGACGATTTTGCATATTAAATGGAGGGATACGACCAATTCGTTAGGTAAGGGTTAATCCGAATTCTAAGAAAAAGCATAATATGCAGGTGTCAAAAAATGAAAGCAGGTTAATCCATGAGCGGGTTGAACAAGCAGATCCATCAGCGGAAACTTTGCAAGTGCTTGTTTGTTGAGCCTTCACCTAAGATAACAAATATTGCATCCAAAACAAAGCTTATGACCCCTTCAAATCAGGGATACAAAGCTATGTTTTGTACTTTCACTAGGTTTTCCCAACAAACCTTCGCCTGACGCTAGTCACAATTTGCTTCAGCCACCCATGAAGCAGTAATAAATTTGACTGAACAACTTGAGTTTTCCAACTGAAGGTGGGTAACTCCTATATGCTTTACATTAGTTCCATGGTGTGGAGTTATTCCCCCTAGTACGCAGCTGTGTTTCCCGCACAATCGTTCATGTCCTTCTCTTTTTCATTATTTCACCTGACTACCTCATCATTTAATACCTGATGGCAAACGACGTTTGAATTGCTCCGATCTATTTAGTATCCGCATGTTGTTGGAACAAACTGTCCGTTTCTTGATGCCCTTTGAAACACTAGTCACTTTTGACTGAGAACTCGGGAAAAGAGATATTTCACAGAAAATTTAAAAAAAAAAAAAACCCAAGCAGATTTTGAGCAAAACCAGAGATAACATAAGATAAATACTTCATGTCTGCAATGATTTAATGGTGTTATATTGTTCCAAATGATATCTTATACAGTTTTAGCATGGATTAATGAGCTGACAAGCTCAATTATATTCACTAACTTAAGTAGATGTGTAGGATGTAGCTCCCTTACACAATGTTGTCAAAGTATTTTTTGGCCACTCATGCAATATGCAACAAAACCTAGCAATATTAAGTCATCCTTAGAACACTTGGTGTGACAATTAGAATCGAACTTAGATTCAATGGGATCTTGGAGGCAAGTTGAGATGGGTTGATGGGGTAGAAAAGTGCAATAGCCTATAGGACATACATATACACAGTATTGATGCTATCTTTCTAACCCACCAGCGCCAGTCAGCAAAATGATTTTGTGGAGGAATTGACAAACTTGATCATATACCCTGACTTAAACCCTAACCGAAACTCAGATTCATTGTGAATCATTGGCTTCCGATAGGCACAACTCAGTGGGTAGCCGGTGGACTGCTTAAATTTGTATGAAGCAAAATGCAGTTATCGATGCCATTACCTTTATATAGTGCAGTGGACTGGGATCCTTTCTTACTTACACAACCCAGGCGGACTTACCTAAAAAATAATCAGGACCAGGCTATTGAGGAGGGCAGTTACTTGCTCCACTCAGCAAAATTCCATGCAGGCTGTAAGGAGGTGGAGCAATCACCCTCCCCAGAAAGACAGGTCTGGGTCCAGGTAGACTCTCATGTTGTTTGGTGCAAGTTTCAATCTGTTATCACACAGGGCATTGCCGCACTCGGCTGTGACCAAGAGATAATCTAAGGCACATCTCGAATAAAATGGGCTGTCATGAGCATGACTACCAGATATATCACTTCAAAATCCAAGAGTCCAGGGTAGACCAGAATAGATGGGATTAAATGGGGAGGTGGGGATGCAATTTTATCTAACAATCATATAGATTTTTGCCTGGAAACCACGAGAAACAGTACGTATCACATCATGTGATCCGATTCCGTATCATATAGACGACTTATTCTGATTCCGTACCATATAGACGACTCGTTTCCGGTAGCGCGACGGGCTGTCATAACAGGCGCGTGAATACATTCTATGTGCGTTTCAGTGATCGACCGAACGTTATGTCCCAAAAATGTTTTAATAATTTAAGATTTAATCTGTTTATGTGACAGAATTGTTAGATAAATGAATTATCATGATAATATGCATGTCCTGTGATTTGCATCAGATTCTCGGTGTTGTCCAAAAATGGGATCACAACTCACCGGCAAAGCCGGCTCGTTGAGATCCCATTCTGGACACCACCTCGAATCTGATACAAATCACAGGACATGCACATAATCATGATAATCTGTATATACATGTATGAACTAAGCTAGACCTAATCCTTGGCCCATTTGTACATGCAGCTCTCATATCTGTAGAGAAACGTAGTTATATAAAATATGTTGTGAATTCGTTTGTTTAACTCTTTTGGCGCGACAGGCGACTAAAGTCGATAGACGGCAGACCGCGGAAAGGTACTGCAGTAGTCATTTTAGCCAACTGTGTGTGTCCATTTTTAAGTGCTTTTAACCCTTTACCCAACGTAGACGATATCAAAATTTATTATTTTAAATATTTTTTTCAAACAATTTCAACAAAACCATATCATGTGACTCCTCGTTGGAACGAGCTCGACGAGCTCGTTCCAACGAGAGGTCACATGAAATGGTTTTGTTGAAATTGTTTGAAAAATAATATTTTTTCAACTGCTGAAGTTGCATAGTTCGCGGGCGGATGCGGCCGATTCGTTGGGTAAAGGGTTAAAGAAAGATACGTATTCCTATGTTTCATGCACCATTTATGTCCTATCCATGAACAACGATATCGTCCCTTGAAAGTACAAAGGTGCCATTTAAATATATACAGACAATCATTTGGAAAACTGTCAATGAGATCATTAGAACATCTTTTAAAATAATAACACTTTAGTCTAACAACCTATACTTTCTGTAAAATTCCTGATGAATTTCAGGCGCTAAGAATTCTGTTTCTCAGATTATTTCGCGCCAAAAGAGTTACCTCATTTACTTCATGCGACTATTCATCTTATTACTTTCTCAGTCAGCCTGAGTCAGACTTCCCTATTCTATCTTTCATTTTTCTTCCTGATTTTTCTCCACTTCCTACCTTACTACACACAACTCAGCTGCACCCATTCATTTTACATTTCACAATAAACCTTAATAAATATCACTTGGTTTTATGTTTAGTTTAAATTTCTACTCATTTTTGTTTTTTAGTTTTGATTTTTTCTGTCAAACTTTTGTGGTATTTGAAAATTTTTCTGCTATGCAGTTCTAGGATGATGAACAGAGTGAATACTCCTGTAGGAATGATGAAGATAAGTTACTATAATTTCTTTGTAAGGCTGTTCTAATCTTCGCCGAAGAGGTTGGTCCTGGGGAACAGCAAGAAAATTGGTAGCTTACATGGTGTTTAAATTGGTATTTGTTCCAAAATATAGTGCTCATTTATACATGGCTTTATCAAGAAACAGGTTATGGGTTGGCTATATTGACAGTCACCATCTCACCAAATATGAGTTACAACATCTGGTTATCATTCATGCCACATATCTTCCAACTACCCTAAACAGCACTAAATCACCTAAGAGTGTGACTAGATAGATTAAAACAGAAAAAATGTATAAATTTGATAAGAGGAAAAAGTGCCTTTTTTGCAGCCGGAACTCCCACCCACCCCTGCCCTGTGCGGAGGAGTTTTTTTTGAAGACCCCCCCCCCCCCCCCCCCCCACGACGAAAACAATTTTTCTGACTGAGGGGAAGGAACTCCATTGCATTTTTCTGCAGACAATATTTTGGAGTAACCTCCCTTACTACAATATTTTTAATATTTTATACAGGTCGGTTTGATCAACCAAAAGAAGTGGTCTTCATTGTTTTTCTTAATACAAGTAGACCCACTTAAACATGTTCCTTTTTCTGCAAAACTTTATCTTTATTATTGTATTGAACAATGCCATATTCATTTTTTTGTGTACCAAAAATGTAAACGAAATAAACGTGTATCCACATTAAACATTGAGAGACGAAAGGTATACAAACCACACAAACGTGGTTTAACCCTTTAACCCTTTACCTAACATGAAAAGCAGACGACACTTGCAAAAAAAATTCTTGAATAACTAATTTTTTTCATTTTGTTGTCTCAAAAACATAGGTTATGACCCCTCGCTGGAACGAGCTCGACGAGCTCGTTCCAACGAGGGGTCATAACCTATGTTTTTGAGACAAAAAATGAAAATATTTTGAAAATTAATTGGCGATTTTTGAGAATAGCGCTGGCCGGTTTTGGCCGTTACGTTGGGTAAAGGGTTAACCAACGTTACGACAAAATCGGCCAGCGCTATTCTCAAAAATCGCCAATTAATTTTCATTTTTTATCTCAAAACATAACTTATGACCCCTCTTTGGAACGAGCTCGTCGAGCTTGTTCCAATGAGGGTTATAACCTATGTTCTTGAGACAAAAAATGAAAAAAAATAGTTATTCAAGAATTTTGTTTGCAAATGTCGTCTGCTTTTCATGTTAGATAAAGGGTTAAGCCTGTGTTGAATATGCACAGTAGTCGAAAAGTGCTGGTGTCATTCAGATAAACAGCCTGTTTTCCAGTGTGCGTCCAGCGAAGACTGCCCCGTCAGTGTTATCTGGTATCGATGTTTATTAATACCACGGCAAAGGTGGCACTGTTCCGAAATAACCTGTTGTATTTAGGAACAACACATGTACTATTTAGAAGGGTGGTCCTTCTGTGCATCTTCCTCCACACACAGAGAGAGAGAGAGAGAGAGAGAGAGAGAGAGAGAGAGAGAGAGAGAGAGAGAAGAGAGAGAGAGAGAGAGAGAGAGAGAGAGAGAGAGAGATCTGTTACGTTTGAATGTTCGTTTCTGCCTACTGCAGAAACACTCTGTTAAAGAAGGATACAGTGTTCCACAGTAGAAAACTTGAGCTTTGATAAGATCTTGATAATGACATCGATAAACAATGCAACCTGTAAAACAAAATTTTAGTCATTTTATTGAACACACCGACACAAACTACAGGATATTTTGTACTTTTTTCTACGCATTTATCGCTCTACAAACAACAGTTTAATTAAAAATTTCTAAGGAACTTGCTTTTTATGTTCCCTGTTCAAAAGATATGTTTTGATGCAGGTAACTCCCATTGTAATAAATTGAATTTAATAATGAATAAGTCCTTTGGTCACCAAACAGTGTAGGCTAATCCATGGCATAAGGCGACCACCGTTTTCATATTGTTAAAAAAGATAGTGTCAAGGAGAGCACCAAGCTGATAAATTACTAGCACTTAACCAAGCACCAACCACAGCTCTATTCAACAAGAAATATATAATCACAACAAAAACATGACGCTACACGTAATCCATCTACATACTGATCATCTCAATTTTTTATCAGGGTGGGGTGGGGGGAGTACCAAATACGGCATCTCACCCTCCCCGACGGGTTGGTGGACGCCTACGGCCTTTAAATATCGCAGGAGTTTTCTCTTATCATTTTTGTAACCGCTATGAATTATAATGCGGTTCAATCATCAACAAAATCTGAGTGGCAGATTTTACATGCCTGAAAACAGCGTACATCTACAAATCGTCCGGCGGGGACTGTGGACTGGGCTTTAACGACCTCCTCAACTCCTTCCTCTTTTTGGCTTCTAAACGTTGCGTGATGGATGGTACTATCATGCCGCTGAAGAGGTTGCAGGGGGTAAACAAACCCCACATTGCGTGATTACCGCGCGCTAAAACCATTCTATACTTAGAGGTTTACAGAGTCTGAAAATGAATTGTGAAATAAAAACACAAAATTAAACCAGTTCTGGACTCAGCAGTTCTGAATTAGCTTAAGGGTGTCGGAAGCAGGGGGAGCAGCTACCCCCTTGCCCCTATGCTTCGGTGCAAGGGGTAACGCATGCCCTTTTTCGCCAGAAGTTCACTTTTGGAAAATACTTTACTTCCCAGTAACTGTGACGAAGAGATTCTAGGGTATTCGCTACAAACGTATTTTACGTGTGCCAATCGCCATAAGGGTAGGGGTGGAGTATCAGGTATACTGACGGAGGCTGGTTGATAATAATCAAACATAGATGCTATACAATCGGGACGGGATGAGTTCTAAAGCTTTATATCTTTCCTTGAGCGCAACAAGGCGCCATCTGCAATACCTTTGATTGCCACATAACAATTTATGATATGTTGTAAACCTTAGTCTTAACTCAAACCAGAGTCGAGTGCCCTTTTTGATACCTCGCCCCCCCCCCCCCGCCCTCTAATGATTCCGATGCCCCTGGGAATCGTAATATTATAAGTTATCTCCGCCAACATGTATGGTATATGGAGATTTAATACCTGGATGTCGGTTTTTAAACACCGAGCCGCAGGCGAGGTGTTTAAATGAGACATCCAGGTATTAAATCTCCATATGCCCTACATGTTGGCGGAGAGAACGTTTTTGTCCCGTTTGAAACACAGTACAACTTAGTGGAAATAAATTTGTGGACGCATTTCTCAGCTCCACAATCATTTGGACCAAATTTGTGATAATAATTTTGTTTTTATAATCGCAGAAGACAACAGATAGAGTTACATCCCTTGGGTCGTTAAGGAAACGAGTAAACAGAACTGTGTTGACATATCGTCCCCTGAGTTCCAATGTGTTCTATGTAACTACTGGCACATAGAACACATTGGTACTCAGGGGACGAACTATTTGCTGTTATTTTATTTTTATGATTGTATTGTCGGAAATCTGATGATATTTGTGACTATTTTCGGGTTTTTTGGTTCGAGTTTTATAATGAGCCGAGCGGAAGCGAAAAGCTTTTATTGAAACCATATTCCCCTGATGTTTCCCGTGTGCTTATACCCTGGATGTTGCGCGCTCTCATATGCCTTGGATGTTGGGCGCACCCTTTGCCATGGCTATTTGTCCAAGGTATTCTGACCAATCAAAAGACAGAATTTATCGGGATATAGGGACAAAAATATTTAATCAACATTATGCTCATGTACACAATATTATATCAGATTCTTTCTATTCATTCCGATGCAAGATTTCAACTCGTCTTCGACTCGAAAGATTTTAACTAAGAAATAAGAGCTCGACTCTGATTCAACATTTTGTACATAAACGTAATGGTGATGATATAAGTACCTGGAAGAAATGGGAAATGAAATATTCCTTACCATAGCAGTTAGAAATCCAACAAAAAATGTCACGATCCATTTTATAACTTCAACTTTTGTCTCCGACTGAAAGATATAAAGGACTGTATTTAAGAACACAACTGAATACTGCCCATCTTGAATCTATTTTAGAACACTATTATAAACTTATTGGCGGCTAAAACCTTCCTAGGGCTGTGCAAATCTCAAATCTAGGGTCGATTCGGATCTCAAATCGAATCCGACAGAGGATCTTAAATCGAATATCACGACTCTTTAAATTTTAAATATTGCACCTTCTCACAACTGTAAATATTGGAAGTGTCAACTCAAGTATTGCATTCAACGGCAACTCGTTTGTTTGAGAAGTCGATCAAAAAGATGGAATATTTCAGGACGGAATCAAAGTAGTCTCAGGCGCGAAACCTCCAGAACTCTTCGTTTGTCATACATTTTCACGTACCTGGGACTTCAGGTGCGGCGAAAGCTCGATAAAAGTGAAGGGGCACGAATATGCAAGGCTACCACTGTTCGGCCCAATGGGGAAAAGTTAAAATCAGGTTGGAAGATGGTCGAAGTGGAAGAAACGGACCGAAACGACCGAAGCTTGGATTAAATGGCCAAATGTTGTTTGGATTTGCAAATAATATATTACAGGAATGCCTGTACATGTATAGTAGCACGTTTGCATGCGCCCATTTTAACTCATGGTGTAACCACGCAACATGTCTGTGGAAAGAAGTGGAGGGGCACGTGTCCCCTGCCCCCCCCCCCCCCCATTCCGCCGCCTCTGTGAGACCTGATGGTAGAAGAAGAGTTCAAGGGGAGACACCTGGTAGGATTTTGAGAACACCTCCACGATTCGAATATTTCTGACTTGTATCGAATCATCGAGGAGATTTCGTATGCTTTCGAATCGAATCTAGTTTGGAAGCATCGCATGGTCCTGAACGTACCACAATAAAGCGCTTGTCTCACATGATGAGTGTGGCGTGCTGTACATAACTCAGCATTTTGGAACGAAAGAGAAATTGTATCAACACTGAGCATCTGAAGATCTTCTGTCCAGTACTATTGCTACGACGACCCATTTTTTGTAAAAATATCTATATTTCTACCTTCTAGTTGTGGACAGCGTCGTAATGAACATTCTGTTCTTGACAACGTTTCCGCTTATTGGTTGTGCATAACTCTAAATTCGGAAATAGTTTACAATAAACATATATCTTGTTCTATCATTCATCACTTCAGTTACCATAATTAATATGTATTATTACCACTTCACAGGACGTTCTCTAACAGATTAAAACGATTTTACCTTTACGGTAAAAGTGTATAATGCGCAGTCTCAAACCGGAAGTTGTGTGTTAACCTGGTTAACGGCCCGCCTCCAGTTAAACATTTCGAAAACGCCTCGACTCCGATTGAAGTTTCAAACGCGCGTATAAATGAAATGAATATTACACATTTGTGAACTTTCACCATTTGGTCATGAATTAATAGATTTGGAAGATTTCAGGTGAGTGTAAATAGCTCATTACAAGTTTTGGGTTGTAAAGTTTTCAGGAGGAGGCCAGTCTTTCGTGTCATATTTTCGAGGGGAACAAAATATATTCAAATGAGTATTTAAATGAATATTTAAATGAGCACGTGACGTTTTGTTTATAAAAAAACAGACGACACACGTGTTTTGACTTTTGTCTTGTGCCAAGTTGTCTGTTGTTGATGAAGAATCTTTGGATTTAATCATTTTAGAAGTGGTAATAATAGTAATAACAAGATTTTGTTGGACGTCCCTGTTTATTAACGGCCCTCCAGGAATGATTAACAGCCCCTAGGGCCGTTAACAGCCCTCGACTTCGTCTTGGGCTGTTAATGGACCCTCTGGCTGTTACTCATTCCTGTCGGGCCGTTAATAAACCGTAACGCCCTCCAAAATCATGTTATTGGTACACTAACGTTTCCAATATTTTTTTCTTCAAAAACGCATAGTTTTGGTGTAAGATGGGCCAATCGTTTCGCTGTGACAGTTCGACTCCACAAGAAAACTGTCATTTCGGAACAGTTGGCTCAAATTTGTCAAACTCCAAATCCAGTTTCATTCACCTGTCCATTAAATTTCGTACTTAACACGACCCAGCTCCATTATTTTCAGAATCTTCGAGTATCTCTTATTCAGCGTATTTCTGCTTTCGGTGTTGACAAGCAACAGATTTATCATCATATCAATTGTCTCACCACCCATATTTTCATTTTATCCCGATTTACGCTTTACTTCTTCAAAAGGAGAACAATAATAATGCCTGCATTTCAATTTCAAGGATTCTGATCGTTTGGTGCTGCCCAAGGTTTGGGGTGTATAAAAACCCCCTAGATTTTCATTTAATGGAGTTTCAGTTACTTTCGTCAGATACAGTGAAGTGAAACTTTAAACGTGACGGGTCCACCCGATTCGTTGCAAGTTTCCACCAGAACAGGCATTCACCAGATCTGGTGCAGATTTTGAGCTTTTACCCACATAGGGCACAGAATATTGTAACCCGACATTTTATTTCTATTGAGTTATCATTAACAAAAAACATTTAACATAATGAGTGAATATCGGTTTACAATTGGGTTCATATTTGGGTTGATTTTAGATGATTTGGGTTGATTTTTAATTCAACTGATTTTAAATGCTACAAAAAGCGTCTTTCAATTTTTAATATTAATTTATATTTGTTTCCACCAAAACATAGCTTATGACCTTTCTTTGAAACGAACTCGTGGCAATAGGGGATCATAAGCTGTGTTTCTGTGACAAATAAATGATAATTTGTGAGTGCTGATTTGTCTTTGCAAGTGTCATGTTCCAGTCATGTTATGTGATGGGCTATCCTCTCCCATCTATTTCAGCCTCTCCCGTCTATTTCAGCCCCCAAAACTGATTGAATTATCATTGAATAAAGCCATGCTTTTACTGATTACTACACATCAACCAAAGAGAATCATCCATCCTCTCCCATTTACGTGCATTTACTGATTGATGAAGAACATTTTAACCCTTTACCCAACGCAGACGATATCAAAATTTATTATTTTAAATATAATTTTGACAAATTTTTCAAAAAATGTCAACAAAACCATATCATGTGACCCCTCGTTGGAACGAGCTCGAGGAGCTCGTTCCAACGAGGGGTCACATGATATGGTTTTGTTGAAATTTTATTTAAAATAATATTTTTTCAACTGCTGAGTTTGCATATTACGTGGGCGGATGCGGGCGATTCGTTTGGTAAAGGGTTAAATAAATGAAGTCCCATTTGACCCCTTTATATTCACTCAATCCAGATAATTTGGATTAATGTTTAACCCAACTGATTTCAGAGTGCATATCCTGACATATCGTACCATCTTGAGTCAAGCCTAAACCTGTTATTGCCCACTGAACGCCCTCCTATTGACGCGGAACTATCAGTTATGCAAGACCAATCTAGCTGCTCCTGATCAATTCGTAGAACTTGGTCAGGGAAGCTGGATGGTCAACGAGCTCGTAACAACGTGTAGATATGTAAACTAGCTGTCTTTTCATAATAGCTTTCCTTTTTAGGGCAGCACGGTATATCGATAAACCGATATATACCGGTATTCAAACCAATATCGATTGAATACCGGTGTAATTACAAAAATATAGGTTTATCGTCATTATTTATTTACCCACAATTTAATTTTCAAGTTGTCTTGAGTTTTTTTAACTGTAGCCCAGAATGAATAATATTATCCCTTTATCCAAGGAATCGTCTGCTTGTGCCCTCGTAATATACAAATTCAGCAGTTGAAAAAATAATTTCAACAATTTCAACAAAACTATATCATGTGACCCCTCATTGGAGCGAGCTTGTTGAGCTCGTTCCAATGAGGGGTCACATGATATAGTTTTGTTGAAATCTTTGGGGAAAATCTGATAAACTAATGTTGAAAATTATAAATTTTGATATCGTCTGCGTTGGGTAAAGGTTTTTCGAACCACATCATCAAGGCATGCAAATTCGTTCCGACTGTGATGCCTCGAGTCTCGATTGTGGTACTTGTGTTCATATATCTGAACAGTTTTCGATATACCGGTATACCGCGGTATTTTTTTGAATACCGATACCGGATTTCAGTTTTGAATATCGTGCAGCAGTATTCCTTTTAATTTGAGCTGTAGTCTGCACAGACCTGCTTCAAACAAGGAGGGAATAAGGTATTCACTTGTGTAGAATGTATCGACAGCGTGTACATTGTTAGAAACAGATTAACATTGTTTTCTCGAGAAATAAAAAAATAGATTAATTGAATTTTGACAATGTTATTCCATTTGAATTTAAATTTGCTCTACACTTCACCCCCATTGTCCACGTGGGGGCACGATGACGTTGTGTACTAAGGCGTGCTGCACGTCGATGGTGCACCTGTCTTCAACCAATGCTAACCCTGCTTGTGTGGAGTCAGTATGTTGGGGAGCTTACAGTTGCTCGCCGTTGCTCGGTGGTTCTCTCCGGGTACTCCGGCTTCCTCCACCCATAAAACTGTCGCGGTCATGATTAGCCATTGTGCAGAAATATGTGACCTTAAAAAACCAATAAATAAAAAGGTATAAATAAATTTGCTCTAAAAGAATCTCTAGCCATTTGGACATTTCAAATGACACTTGCCCCTTTGCAGTATATTTAAAAGATGTGATAATATTTTTACCTCTTTAAGCAACATTTATTGGGGTTTAACGCCACTTTGAACAGACAGAATCATATTGTGTCGGACAGTTTTACGGTTGATGGAAGCCATAGTACCTGGAGAGAACCACTGAACTGGCAGACTCTTCAACTTACTATCCCGCCACAATCAAATTTAGTAGCGCTTGAAGACAAGTGCACCATCGGCGTGCAATACGTCAGAGTCAGCGGCGCCACCATGCCCAAACGCGGGCAATTGGGATTAAGTGAGTTGCCCAAGGACAAAACGCAGATGACGCGGGTCAGAATCGAACCGCCGACCTGCAAGTTTACCGTCGTCGTTAGCCATAGCATACAGTGCCACCCTGCTCCAACGTGTAGACGGGGTACTTTCGATCATTACATTCATTACTTTTCAGGTGCGATATGTTGCATAACCATTAGGAAGGATTAACCCTTCACCCAAGGCGACACAATATAGGTTAAAGCTCATTACACTCTAGATCAGTTAGGATACAAATCAATCCAACTCAACTAGGTTGAGTGAATATGAATCCAATTGGGTTCATATTCACTCAACCCAGATGATTTGGGTTGATCTTTAATTCAACTGATTTTAAATGCTACAAAAAGCGTCTTTCAATTGTTAATATTAATTTATATTTGTTTCCACCAAAACATAGCTTATGACCTTTCTTTGAAACGAACTCGTGGCAATGAGGGATCATAAGCTATGTTTCTATGACAAATAAATGATAACTTGTGAGTGCTGATTTTTCTTTCCAAGTGTCATGTTCCAGTCATGTTATGTGATGGGATAAAGTAGTGTCGTGGTATTTTAAGAGTCCGCTTCCTCTCTCCCCCAAGATCAAATGGCAATTGAATTCTTTGAGGTTATCAGTGAAGAGTTATAATAATTATATATCTTAAATTACCAATTCTCTGTTCTGTGTCTCAAGATATTCTTCATATGGTTTGTTATAATACTGATGGTAGTCCAGACTCTGCAACAAATAAAACAAATAGGTGTGTTAGTCGGTATTTGTGAAGTGGTATCTTCCGAACTAAAATAACGTGTAATTTGTGTCACTGAGGCCGGACCTAAACTGCAGCAACCGCTCAAGAATTGGTTTGAGTTCATGAATAGTTCACGCTTCTCACGGTTCTGACCAACTCACACATTTATCAGTTGCTCCACGACACAAGTATACATTTGAACGAGTCACTTCTTCCCATGTTATACCAGTGATGGGTTTACCTCATATTATTCTTCCTATCTTGTAGTTTTGGAGAACAATCGTTTTGGAATTCTGCTTAAGGTTTTTAAAATTAACGAAATTTAAAAAATGCCTTTATCATAGATAATTTTTTTTCTTTATTCGAGGCGTAAATCCTGAGGATATGTTGTTGGGGTGCCCCCCCCCCCCCCCAAAAAAAAACAAACAAAAAAACAACAAAAAAAAAAAAACAAAACAAAACAAAAAACAACAACAACAGCAACAACAACAAAAATGTCTTGTCCGGCAGAAGTTGGCCAGGATACAAATGCCTGATAGAACGTAGTCCTAAGCGACATACGCAGCTGAACAGACCGGAGGTTATAAAACATGATACGGGCAAGGCAATTCACATGGAAAGCCCGGTTGCCCAGGGCTGGCTTGTTCATATACCACAATACCTGTGTATAAGCATCACAGGTAGTTGATATGTCAGTCCGTCACTGATCTATAGACAACTGGATTACTGGAACTTCAGCAAAAATGTCGCTACTCGATCCGCACCCCTCCACTGATCTCTATACCACCGGATTACAGTACGTCGGCGAAAAACGTCCCCACTCAGACTACTCCCCCCCCCCCCCCATCCACCCACAAGATTGCGTCAAGTGACTCAAGTCGATCAACGCGCTAACTCCTCCAAATGGTCGACATTTGATGACATGAAAGTAGTCGCAGCGTAACATCTTCCACGTCATCACAAGTCATAATGCTTACCTAGCTCGAAAACGTGTTACGCAATATCAACTTTACAATCTCCGCACTTGTTTTTTGCCAATTAATATTAAAATATCTTATAAATATTTATTTGTTAAATTATATTGCCTAAAAATGTGAACATCATCAATTTTTCACAGGCATCAAAAAGTATTTTCTATATTTGACCAAAGATTGTGAGGCGTCGGGAAACTGAAAACCTTCTTGAATTTTTTTGTTTGTTCAGCATTGTTTACTTATTGCAACTTCTGCCCCCACCTAAGTTTACGATGATTGAGAGACTTTCTGTATGTTCCAGTAATCCAGTTGTATAGGGATTAGCTCTCCCTCTAAGATGGTGTCAAATTAATCAACTAAGTAACTTCTCCCATCACTGACGTTTGATGAAGCGAAAATTGTTACGCTTTAATTATAGTCACGCATAATAGAGTTCAGATCATCATCCAGATAAACAAAAACCTAGCACGAAAACTAGGGATACGGTATCAGCTTTACGATCCCGGCACTTGATTTTTGTCAATAAAAATTAAAGTATGTTGTAATTTGTATTGCCGCGAAAAATGTGCACATCATCAACATATTCATTTTCCACAGACGTATATATCAAAGTATATCCTTTAACTGGTAGAGTGCTTGAAGCCCGTATTTGGTTCTTTAATCTGAAGAACAGGTACCACAGCTTGAAGGCTCATATTCAAAGCCATGTGTACAAGATTTGAGGGCAAAAAAATAATTTAGCACTCTACCAGTAAAAAATGCGATCGCGATTGCGATGTGTCAGAAAATTGAATACGTTCGAGAAAAAAATTGTTGAGTATTATCTTGTCTAGCCACACTTGCTCTCGACTCCAAGATGAACTTATCTATATTCGATCAATGAGCGTTCCACGCTGAATTCTATATGACTGGATTGCTGGGACATCAACGGAAAATGTCTCAACTCAATCGCCCTCTCATTCCCAAGATAGCGTCAATCAACGCGGTAACTCCTCCCATCGATGACGTTTGGTGATGTGAAAGCTGCCACGCTGTGACTGTGATCAGAGTGTGGCAGCTTTCACTTTATCAAACGTCATGGTGTTTACCAAGCACGCAAACTAGTTACGTGGTACCAGATTTTCAGTCTCGGCACTGGCTTTTTTATCATGACTAAAGTATGTTGTAAATATTCAATTTGTGTTACTGCGAAAAAAATGTGAACATCATCATCATTCATTTTTCCCAGAGATCAATGTATGTTCTTTAAAAAGTGATCGGCGATTGTGAGCAGTCGGGAAAGTGTAAACCTTCAAGAAAATGATTTTTGTTGAACATTTTTTATTTATGGCACCATCCGCAACAACACCTCCCCCACCAAGATGGTGGCCTATTGAGAAACATTTCTATATGTGGCTATTGAGCGTTCCAGTTATCCATTTGTATGGATATTAGTTAAGGTGACCCAGCCGTCAAAAGTAGTCATGGTAATCGATGATGCCACTCAAAAAGATAAGGCAATCTTCCATGTCTTTACATGCGGCATTACCGGTGGCATGGCAACTTTAGCAACTACAGCCACTTGCCTGAATAGCTAACCAGCATCGATTTGTGTACATAAAAACAGTTGGAAACTTTATTGCACGTTGGAGCAAACGAGGGACACAGCCCCAATATCTAAAGATACTTAAGGTCTGTGACGACCCGATGTGTACAGGTTTAGTTATACTTACTTCGTAGTCTTTCTGTGGAAGTGCAGGTCTCCGGCAGGATTGTTCAACTAATGGTCTCTGAAACACACAGAAATATGTATACATTATTATGTTTCTGCTTAAAGTAACTTCGTGAAAAGAATATTATACCATGATTACCAATTCTACTATATATGAAAAGCCTATGACATAAATTTAAGCTTTATACACCAACCGTGGTGAACATGCCAGCAATGGGACTTCAGAAGTACAAATTTACACCTACAGTGGAACTACATCCAAGTTGACCATTGGTGACGTCGACCTGAATGCAACTTTCCTACATTTATCGCACGTCGCCTTACGAAGAGTCAAATGAAGGTCAAAATTATTTATTACGTTTTTAAATGAGTTTACCACATAAGATACCAAAACTTAACAAACATGCATTGTCTCAAGTTAATAAAGCACCCGTAACTCGAAATGGTGTGTTATTATGCTATTAAAATGAAAAAGGTCCCGTTTCATTTCGTTTGGGCGATGAAATTGACAGCGGAAGTACCGCCCACCGATGCTCGTGTAAACAAAAACAGATTCGCACGTATGTACGTCTGGTGTTCAGCAAAATCGAGAAAAAATAATAGCGACTCTTAATAATCTGACGATCATGGTATAAATAAAATATACCCAAAGTAACTTGGTGTACCAAATGTTCACCACTCGTGGTGAAGTGGTGTTAACCGCGCGCCGAAGGCACGCGGTTAACACCACTTCACCACTCGTGATGAACATTTGGTACGCCAAGCTACTGTGGGTATATTCTATATTGGTCACAGGCTCTAAAAATGTCTTATTTTATTACCCAGTCCTAAAGACCTTCAGCACGACATCAGTTATACTGCATCTCCGTATTCACCTCTCTGTTACTACGGTGCCTTTGCTTACGGAGCGCCAAACGCCTCGTGTACGGTTCAAAACATTATGATGAAGAGAAGTGTCACAATGTGACTTTAAATCACAAATATTAGTCCGGAGCAAAAAGTTACCTGGACAATTAACGCTCATAGTAAATTTGCATGACAAGCGAGGTTTCTTGTATTTGGTGCGGTACCTGTCCTTCCTCTGTGACTTACTTCAAATTACCGCTTTCGAGGATGCACCAGTGACATAATTAAAAATACTAATGTAGCAGACTCAAGTCACGCAACAATTTGGAAACTGCATGCAAACTGTGATTTGTATATATAAGGGTTAACGCCTAGTTGTGATCTGATTGGTTGATCCTCATCCGGGTAAAGAGCGTATTACTTGAGGAGTTTGGGAAGGATTTTCCTTAGCGTTTGAAAGAATAAAGTTCTGTGTTGTAGTTATGTCATCGTGTTCCTTCTAAATCACCTGCTTTCATAACTTATTATTGCGACGAGGATAAAACTTTACTTACATACAATATGGCTGTGAATACAATTGCGCAACCTCCTACATTTCTTAATACATCAGGTAAACCACCTATTTCTTCCAAGTCACGGAAACGAATGTTTGGCAATTACTTAGCAGCTATGAAAGCATGAAGGATAACCGGAAAAGGGCATCACTAATTTCTTGCCTTGGTATAGAGGGAAAGAGATTATATAAAACTCTTCCACTTTCAGACAATTCCTTCAAAGGTACAGTGGAAGCCTCAGAACATTTTCACTCAAAGTGAACGGTGTCGCTGAACGATACAAATTTCGGCAAATGACCCAGCAAGCAAATGAAACTATGGAACACTACGTATCCAGTTTACAAGGAATTGGTCGTAACTTGTGATTTTGGTTCAATGGCTGATGAGACGGTTCGGGATCAGATAGTTGAAAAAACGTGCGTGCCCCGAATTCGAGAACCGTTATTATAAGAACAACAACTTACGTTATCCAAAGCAGCTATAGAAATATCCACATTACTTACATCAGTGAAAAATGCAATCCATGAAGCGAAAATTATCACCTCAAATGAACCTGCTGCCGTGAATAGTGTCCGTCCGAGAACTCAAATTGATTTAACCCTTTACCTAACGTAACGGTCAAAACCGGCCAGCGCTATTCTCAAAAATCGCTAATTAATTTTCATTCTTTTTTTATTTTTTGTCTCAAAAACATAGGTTATGACCCCTCGTTGGAACGAGCTCGTCGAGCTCGTTCCAACGAGGGGTCATAACCTATGTTTTTGAGACAAAAAATGAAAAAGAATAGTTATTCAAGAATTTTTTTGCATGTGTCGTCTGCTTTTCAGGTTAGGTAAAGGGTTAAATAAAAGTAATTCTTCAGTTTCAAGAAATAAACCGTTCAAAAAATCAAAGTTCAATCAACGAGAGATTCTTCCACAAAGTTGACAAAGGTTAGACCCATGCATTGTTTTCGTTGTGGTTCCGTTGAACATCTGGCAAACAATCCCGATTGTCCAGCTTGGAATGTTAAGTACAAGAAATGTATGAAAATTGGCCACTTCCAGGGTGTGTCATTCGGGTTCACATACTGTTGGAGAGGTAACGGTACCTGAGTTTACTGTATTACACTTGAATACCAAAGGTTGCAGTCCGTCATCTGATGACAAACATTTTTGTGACGTTCAAGTTACTGTTCCAGGGAGAAATAATTGCCCAAATTTTAGCCTTTTAGTTGACTCTGGTTCGCTGTTTCGGTTATCCAGAAAAGTGAATATGCTAAACATTTCAATCGCGTAACCATACACGCTTCTGAAATTAAATTACTTTCTTATTCCAAAGAAACTTCACCCATTTCATGGATGTGTGGGTGTAAATATAACATATGGTTCAAAAACTGTTTCAACAGACATTTGCGTTGTTGAAAAGGGTACATCAATCTTACTGATTCAGTAAGTTGTGCAACCATTCCAGTATCAGTTGATAGTGACCCCAATGAACAAAATGTCAGTGATTTATTTGCTGAATTATGTGATAGCAAACGACCCACAATAGATCTTGCCAAGGGATTCCTCCATAAAATTGAAGTAAAAGATGGTGTGACCCCCAGTCCTTCAAAAATTACTTCCCCTCCCACTTTCAATTGGGAAAGAAGTGTCTGATATTTTACGGGAATTAGGATAAGAAAAAAAAATTGAAAGTGGATTTCCACTATACTTATTCGAGGGGAAAAAGGGGGTAATCTTCGAGTTTGCGTTTATTTAAGCGAGCCCAGTAAGGCCATAGTTGCTGTTCGGTTCCTCCTCTCGTGGATTGATGAAGTAATTTCAGAGCTAAGGCAATCTAAAATATTTATACGACTTCACTTGAAAAGTGCATATTACCAACTTGCTCTACGTGAATCAAGTCGTTATATGACAACTTTCATTACACACGACGGGTTGTTCCGTTTCCGTCGTGTACCGTTTGGGTTAAATTCACCGCCCTCGTCTTTCACTAAAATGATGTCACAAATTTTGGGTGATTTCCCTTGTGTTCAGTGTTACATGGATGACGTGGTTGTACACGGGCCTTCCGTTGCTGAACACGAGGAGAATCTCTCAAAAGCTTTATATAGAATCAATGACAAGGATTAAAAGTCAGTTTGGATAAATGTGAATTTCGGAAAACAAAGACAAAATTTCTTGGCTATGAGATATTTGCTGAGGGGCTCAAACCTGATAAGTCAGCTATGGCTGCTTTGGCCGAATCTGCTGTTCCATGTAGCATTCTTGAGTTGCGTTCCTTCTTAGAATCTTAGGACTGACATTATAGCACAGTAAGTTCGTACCCAATTTCGCTACAGTCGTGGAGCCTGTGCGAGCTCTTACTCGTGGAAACAAAGTTTATTACTTGACAGTACAGCTCTTACTCTTTACGACCCTGCGTTACAGAGTATCGTGTCTACTGACGCCAGCGATACTGGAATCGACGCAGTTTTTTCATCCAACGAAACCCCAACGGGATGAAAATAGAATTGCGTTTGCTTCTAGGACCTTGAACGAAGCTGAAAGGAAGTACTCATTTGTCGAGGAAGAAGCCTTAGCTTGTGTGTTGGTCGTCAAATAATGGCGCACTTGGCTTTAGGTGGGCGTTTCACGCTTCACACTGATCACCAATGACTTACAACATTGCCTTTTACTAATTGTAATAATAGTGCTAATATGAGAATAGTTAGATGGTCAGCACGATTATTAAGTTTCACCTATGATATCGTGTACGGAGCTGGTTCCAAAAATGCCATAACCGACTATTTATCAAGGAAGCCTTTAGCAGATGCCGTTTCGGTTTCCGAAGAAATGGAGGAAGTTGCTTCAATTTTGAAGGAAATTGAAGCCGTGTTTGAGAATGATTTTCTTGATGCTTGCAAATCTTGTCCAGAATTACAAAATTACAAATGTCTCGTCCGTGGGCGGGCAAAACCAAATTGGATCCTGATCTTGCCCCATTTCCCGGTGTCCGCAATGAATTATCTGTCCATGGTGATGTTATCACAATGAGTGAACATCGTGTAATCGTACCAGTTACTTTACAGCATACGTTTATACATCTTGCTCATGAGAGTCACCAAGGTATAATCAGAACAAAACAAAGACTACGGTGTGTATATTGGTGGCCTAAAATGGACACCCCAAATAGACCTTGTAATCAAGATTTGTTCTGTTTGTAACCGCCATGATAAAACTGCCATTAGCAGTACAGCTCCTTTGTAAGCTGTAAAATTATCTACTTTACCATAGGAGAAGCTCGCCCTGGATATTGTAGGCCCAATTGGACGAGCATCATCAGACTCCAAACATAATAGTAGTCTTGTAGATTATTACAGTGAATGGCCAGAGGTGGCATTTGTATCAAATGCTACAACTTCAGCTGTTACAGAATTTTTGGAAACAGTGTTTAGTCGTGAGCGTTACACGAGGGAGATTGTTACCGATAATGGTACACAGTTCACTTAGATAGAAGTTTCTGATTTTTTTAAAGTTGGGAATATTAAACACCTCCGTTCATAAGTGTACTTCCATCGCGGAAACGGACAGGCTGTGAGATTCAACAGAGTATTGAAAGATTCTCTCCAAACTAGATGTTTCGAAAGCGATCCACTCAGGTCATTTGTTAGGACGTTCCTGTTAAATTACCGGTCAACTGCTCGTGCTGCAACTGGAGAATCGCCGTCATTACTACTTTCCGGAAAAGAATTGAACACCAAATTGAATGTCTTTCGAGCAAGTATTAACAAATCTGCATTTGCCCCGAAAGCTATTCAAAGACGTGTTCGAAAATAGCAATTGAAAACAAAATTATAAACTGACAGTAAACGTTCGGCCAGGTCACGGTATTTTCGGCTAGGGAACGTGGCCAGGACCAGGAGCCCTGGAATAATCAGTGAGGGTGGGTTTCGGTATTTCAAGCCTAAAGTTATTTTAAGCCGTAAAGGCAAACACACCTACAGGCTTAATGCTGGTCGAGTCTGGAATGCTTCACACTTAGACCTTCTCTCTTGTCCCATGCAAAGCTCTGTACAATTTGCCCCTGATTCTCACTCAAGTGCAGAGGCTGAAGGAAGTGGGAATATTCTTCGTCGAAATTCATGTTTCACGTCCTCTGGTCTGGCACAAGGATTATGATACTCATTAAAATTAGATTGTTGTAGCGTATTTTTCTTCCTCGAGGGGAAATATTGTATATGTAAAGGTGAACGTCTAGTTGTGATCTGATTGGTTGATCCTTATCCGGGTAACCTGCGCGTTACTTGGAGAATTTGGGAAGGATTTTCCTCAGAGTTTGAAAGAATAAAGTTTTGTGTTGCAACCCAATCTTGTTCCTTCTGCTTCAACTGCTTTCATAACACTGTGTCCAGAGAATGGAAGGTAAATTTCAATCTATGGGATGATCATATTTCGTAGAAGTGCACAGAGGTATAGTTCAAACATCTGCGACACATTTTAGTGGTTACTGGTACTGTGTGTTCATATAAGCGTGCACACGATCATGGTTCCACAAACGTGTGCTCTATAATTTTAACCCTTTAGCTAACAAGAAACGCAGACGACACTTGCAAACAAACTTCTTGAATAACTAATTTGTTTCATTTTTGTCTCCAAAACAGAGGTTATGACCCCTCAATGGAACGAGCTCGACGAGCTCGTTCCAAGGAGGGTTCATAACCTATGTTCTTGCGACACAAAATGAAAAAATAATGAAAATTAATTGGCGATTTTTGAGAATCGCTTTGGCTGGTTTTGGCCGTTACGTTGGGTAAAGGGTTAAATGTGTACACAACAGCTAACGTATCCTTTCACGAATATTTATAGCAGTTTGTAATGGAGAACAGAAAAATATTTTTTTGTCCTGCGTCCATCTGTGTCGACCGAATAGGTCCGCAAGGCTAATCACTCCAGCAAGCCCATTACTTCCTAAATCCGCAAGCCAATTTGTCCGCGGGCAGACCCGCAAACATTATCGGTTTGCGTTTTGTTGCCGTTATCGTTTCGCGGACACATTCGGCTTGTGCTTTGCGGACGTAATCGGCCCGAGGTCTTCATACAATCGGCTCGTTTGCGGACACAATGGGATTGCGGTATGCGGACGAAATCAAATTGTGGAACAATCGATCACGCGAACCTGTTTGAAACATATCATCTCTTGAGTTGAACAAGATGCCATCAGCCACAAAGAATTGAAGATGGCGCCTTTTTCCACTCAAGGGACGAATTTATGTTTCTTGATTGAGTTGAACTGAAACGCAGTGCATATTAGGGAATGTTAATGAAACGAAGAAGCGAAAACCTGTTAACCTTTTGTCTTGTGGTGTCTTTCTTGGATGGGTGGTCTTTTTTGTTTATTCAATTTATTTATTTATTCAACTGGGTGAGGGGGTGCTTTTGTTTGGTTTTTTTCTGTTCTTTCTTGTTGGGTTATGTTTGCCATCACTTGAACTTATAGAGGACTCAAAACGTTGCACAGAGCAGCAGCAAATTTTTGGGAAAATTCTGTTTTTGAGGCTGCTGGGTGGCTGAAAATGACTGGTATCTCCATTTTTTCATGCAATTTTGCAGAGTGAAGTTTTGCCTTTGACAATAAATTTTTTCACCTACATTCAGATTATTTATTTCTACTTAGTCAAAAAGTTTCATATGTTTTTAGTGGATTTGGGCAATGTAATACATGTTACGATTTAGACAACTAAGTTACCGAATAATTGTATTTGAAGAGAGTGCATGGCATGCCATTTTAGGAAATACCTGGAAAAATGTGGAGCAGAACCTTAAGAGCATTTTGCCATCAGTGTCAATTCTTGAACCAGGAAGTTATTTATTTGTGTTTGAGTTCTAAATACACCATTTAAAAAAACCTTTTATTATTTCTGGTTTGTGTGCAATTGTTAGTGATAGTTAACATGCTATCTTATCACAACTGGAAGGAAATAAGTGGAAATTTTGAGAAATTTGTTGATGTAGCCTAATTTCGTAGCTTTTTAAAAAAATTTACGTCAGATTTCGAAAACCCATTAAGATAGAGAACTGCATTTCCCAAACAATGAGCTCTGTATTCATGATAGATATATGCAATTATGAACAGCCCAACTGTTATTGTTCACCACAGAATTGCAGTCGTAGTATGTACTTTTTCTTTTTGGCCATTGGTGCCATGTCCGTGTGTCATCCGTCCATTAAGCTGTTTGCCATTTTATATCTTGAGAGCAACACCCCCCCCCCCGCCCCCCCCCCCCCCCACGCACAAGGAAGCAATGGTTGTTACTGTTTATTGTTTTACATTTCGATTGTATTTAACAGTGCTCTTGACAGGACCTAGGTAGTCAATGTACCTGGTGGTAGTAATAAAAATGCTATCTCCAGTGGCTCAGAGCAATGTGGGGGTTGAGGAGGTGTGGTGTGGTTGTGAAAATCAGGCGAAAACTACCCGCAAAAGCTATTCGGCAGTCACAAAGACCATGCTGTATCTTTTTACTGGTTAAAAATAGAGACTTGTGGTTTTTGTTCATTCAACTCAGGATAGAGTATAGATTCTTTTGCCCGAGTGAAAACCAAGTGGAGGTCACTCTTGCTTTCTCTTAAGGTTCCGCTCTATAGTTTCGCACTATTGCACAGGGGTGAAATTCTAAACATAAGGCATATGTTGAAACTAACGCCCTGTAAATTGGGGATACATTTTTAACATCAGATATATGATTACATTAGGCAATTTTTTGGACAAAAAAATTTGAAGTTTTGATTCTAAAGTTGGAGTCTGATGCATCGGGGTAAATTATCAGATAAATTATGGGAAACAGTGGCTTCGAAAAAAAAAAAAAAATCGGCTAGTTTTTAAAATGTCATTTTTACACGGATTTGTTACCAGGCATGTAACAAAAAAATGAGACGGAAACATGGAATTTTTTCATATTTTAGACACATGGGGTTATATGCTCCAGGGTTAGGTGAGTGAGGATAGTGGGAACATTCTGCTTTTGAGGCTGCTGGGTGACTGAAAATGACTGGCATCGCCATTTTTTCATGCAATTTTGCAGGTTGGAGTCTGGCATATAATTTTTCGAAATGTCTGGAAAACTATGGACCGGAACCTGAAGGACATCCACAGATTATGAAGCGTTTAACTTTAAGTACCTGCAGTTCAGAATAAAGACTAAATATGGCCTTCTAGCACTCTATCAGTTAACCAGACTTTCTTGTGTCTTCATAAGATTTTTAGACTTTTGCCTTGAGAGGCTACGCATATTTCAATTTCACGCAATATACGAATACTTGTTAATGATAAAAAGTCAATTTCCCAAGAATTTTTATGTTGACTAGCGTCGGTTAGCCGTCTAGAGTCATTTTTTTAAATTTTGCACACTGCGTACACGTGTTGCAAATTTTATGCTTGACTGCAAGTTATATAACGATAAGGCCGATTATTTGGTTGTAGAATATGGCATTTCTTTCGGGCTCTTCTCAACTAGCCGTTTTCTAACTACAATTATCTCGTTTGTCTTCCTCAAATTTCTCATTCTAAGGAGACAACAGGAAGAGAGTCAATCTCATCTTACAGCCTCGGAACAGTGCTTTTTCATTTTCTTGCTAGAATTTAAAATTTTAAATATTTGTTGATCCGGAGCGCGGTAGCTCTGTGGTTAGGGCAATGGACATTAAACATAAAGGTCGACGCTTCGCTCCTGATCAGCGGTGACTGTGTTGTGTCCTTGGGCATCACACTTAATGCCGATTGCCCATGTGTTGGCACGGTGACGCTAAGTTCTAAGGCACACTGCACGTCGACGGTGCACTTGCTTTCAACCTCATCTAACTCTGCTTGTGCCAAGTTAGTAAGTTGGAAAGTCTGTCAGTTACTCGGCGCTGCTCGTTGATTCTCTCGGGGTACTCCGGTTTTCCCCACTCTTAAAAGTTTTCCACACAATGAGCCCGTCAGGTCGAGTTGCGATCCGATTGTAAACAATACCGAGAATCTGATATAAATTATAGGACATGCACAGGGTCATGAAAATAAGTTTATCTGACAATCCCGTTACATAAAGCCCGTTTCGCACCTTTTTCAGTTTAAATTGGGTTGAAGTTTGTCAAAATTTTGACTTTGAAGAACTATATTTTAATGCGTAATAACAATGCATATATGTGAATGCTTACCGGAAAGTGAATCAGTCTGATAGGAAATCGGGACGGGGAGGCTGACTGACACAAAGGGCTTTTTCCGGGTTTTGGGGTGAAAATTAAGTTGATTGTTAGAGAAAATATTGCGAAATCTCGACCGAGTCAGGAAAATCCAACGGAAACAGCACATGCATGTTCTCGTCGTTCATTTTCGACAGGTGGATCGGACAATGTTGTTGGAGGAAAGCTGGCAGAGACTTTCGACCAGAACGCGACTGGTTCGCGATCTGGTCCATAGTGTCTGTCGGCTTCTGTAATCATAGTACTACAATTCAAGACAGCTCGTACAGAAATTAAACTCGACTAAGAAAAGGAGAACTATCTTTTTCTGAACATGCACAGCGGCCTGTACATTTCCATTCTCTCTACAACATCTATTTTGTACTTGACTGTATATAGGAAATGAATAATTATTAACTTGTTTCAAAATCCTGAATTTACAATAATAGCTGTTATAGTTCATTCCGTGCCGAAATAAAAATAATTTGAAATATGTTAAACTGTTTATTTACCATTTCTTCCGATTGCTGTCCATCATTGTTTCGTCTCTTGCAGTGTGAAAATATTGAACATCCACCTCCCTCTTCCATGTTTACTCTTGATATGAAAACTGTTTATCTTTAACCTCTTACAATGTAACCAATATTACATTGTTTCCTGTACTTTGATAAGCGAGCGGGCATTTCAAAATAAATACTGACTGAGAATGTTAGGGGGACGGCCTGTTTATTGCAGTGTGAAAATGATTCCTGTGGTGTTATCTTACTATATTCATGATATAGTAGTTAACCCTTTAAACAACGTAACGGCAAAAACCGGCCAGCGGTATTCTCAAAAATCGCCAATTAATTTTCATTATTTTTTTCATTCTTTGTCTCAAAAACATAGGTTATGACCCCTCGTTGGAACGAGCCCGTCGAGCTCGTTCCAACGAGGGGTCATAACCTATGTTTTTGAGACAAAAAATGAAAAAAATTAGTTAATTCAAGAATTATTTTTGCAAGTGCCGTCTGCTTTTCAGGTTAGGTAAAGGGTTAAGTAATTCCCCTTTAGATGAGTCGGTGGGGGGGGGGGGGGGGGGGGGATACATGACTCTAGATCTTTCACCGTTCATGCATTTCCTCTCCCAATCGACACTACTAGTTTACATCCTTTAGACTTAAACTAACTGGGTTAGGCCTCACAAAGTAGATCTTCTGTTTCTCGGGCCATTTTTTGTAAAATTGCATGCGGGCGGGCGGACGGTTTTTTATTTTATTTTTTATTTTTGTAATTATTTCTTTTCCATTAAAAACTTCATGTTCTTGGTTTATTTTATGTTTTAGGCCTCATAAGCATTGCAAAGCCTTGTTGCACTCAAGGGAAAATTTTATTGATTTGGGTAAAATATCAGGTGTAAACCATTTAATTATTATTTTTTTAAGTTTGCGTTGGTTATAAAAAGATAGCATGTGGCAACCAAAAGGACCATGCGGAAGGGCCTTAGAAACCGATTTTTAATGTTTTTAGGCCTTATCAGAAGTTTACTCCTCAAAATAGAAAAACATAAAACCCGCGCCTTGTTGAGAAAGATCCCGGAACAAGAAGAAGTGGAATGGATTTCTTTTCCAGTTAGCGTGGCACATTTACAAAAAAATTAAACCATTCTACTGCTAATATAATTGACCATCTGCCAGCCAAATTAGAAAAATTAGATTTCTCCGACAAGCGGGCACGTACTTCTCGATAATGTGCTAAGGTACGAAATCCGCGATAAAGGAGACTGTCTTTCCGATGGAGACGGGGATTGACCCCTCCCTTACATGGGACTAATACCCCCAACTTCCATTGGCGTCAGCCCTGAAGGACAGAGGGTAATCCACGTTTGCGCAAACCTGACATGAATTTATTTACACATACCTCTGCTTCTCGGAGAGCTATTCAGGCTATGAGTTAACAATTACCGAACTTTCAGGACGGCAATGTCTTGGTAAGAGGTTTGGCAGACTGCCACATCTTTCACCACAACATTTCCGAGTGTCGTGGCTAATTTTTAGAGCTGGTCCGACTCCTATATCACCAAACAAGTAGCTACACATGTCCACATGCAGCAGTTTTATTCCGAAGTGGAGGTTTTCAGCTCCTTGTATGCTGCTGGCAGATATTCCCTCCAGTACACCAATAGTTTTGCCAATTGAAAGGGTATAATTTGGCTTCTGTTTAAGAGAATGCACCACGGTGAATTTGACCAATCACTTCACGAATGATAACTGGGCTTCATTTGTTCAAATCATTCATCAAATCCAGTCATGGCTGCTTCACAGCAGCCATGATTAGATTTCATGAAAAAATCAAGAAAATACTCAGCTGGTTAGAGGTTAAACGTACCAATAATCAGGCAATATTACTCTGCCCTACTACAGCTCGGCGATAACAATAATTTTTATGGGGTGGAGGTGGGGGGGGGGGGATTTGGTACCAATCCCAACTCAGAAATTAACGCCACTGAGAGCACCTCACTGCTTCTGTTTCATGTGTTCACTATTCCACTCCCTTACCTATTACAGTCGACGAAAATAGTATATCTCTCTGTCATAATCTTTGGTGCGGAATACGATATAATGCCTCTGCCAACTAATAATACTGGCCATCAGTAACATATTATTCCAAGACACAAGACCGCGTTTTCGCAGCTCACACATCACGACCAGCGAGTCCCTCGCCATCAAGCGATTTGCATTGGCCTTACTGTCACTTCAACTGGGTTATTCCCTGCAACAATTAGTGAGTTTTAGAATTACATTTCATAAGATTCTGTATATTATAAGTTACAGGGCGTTTACTTGTCAGGTATGGCGTCATGTGGGGTGAAGTAGACCGAGCCTAATATTGATCGCGCTGAGCCTCACATGACGCCACACTGGCGAGTAAACGTCCCATAACGTATTTATCATGCCACCAAACGAATTAAATGATAAATTAAAAGATCCGAATCGCTTCATTTTGAATATTTATCAGGAAACTGTCTTTTATTTGCACGAAAATGGGTGAAAACTTGAGGTGGAAAAATGAATTCGGAAACAAAATGGCATCCAGCAGGGGGACAGGGGTGTGAGTAGGGGTATGGGCTCATGCACGGTCACTGGCAGTGTATGGATTCAATCCGATGGTCGGCTCTCCATGGAATAACATAATATAGCATAGGCACCGATGCTATTAGAGCACGTTGATTGGTCAAATTAAACAGGTGACATGACAAAACTTCTTGCCTGCGACTGGTGGATATTCCTGCCAGTACAGTATAATAAATATACTGAAGTAAGTATAATTTTGGTACATTGAATCAAATTCCCCCTCCCTGCAAACTGAATGGATTTTTAACCAATGGGTCCTTGAGTTGAATTTAGATAAATTTTTCACCAAATCTAGTCATGGCTGCTGAACAGCGGCCATGACAAGATTTGATGAAAAATATCTTGCAGATACTCAGCTGGTTAAGAGTTGATGATCCAAACGGAAAATACATTTACAGAAATCGAAATAAAAAAAAACATTATGAATGAACAGAATATCGGAAATTTTAACTTTCAGTAAAGGAGGCGTGAAATTGAAGGCACGTTATAGGAAGGGGTCATGGAATTTCAACACACGCCAAATTTATCTATTTCCAACTTGAAACAGATGATGGACAAACAGTTGTTTTCGGAGGTGCAATTTCATTTTCTTCTTTTTTTTTGGGGGGGGGGGGGGGGCGGGGGTATCTTTTCCCTTTTGAACACAGCACTGGTCCTATAAGGGACTGCAGGGAGTGGCGTATATGCACAGACGGCGCAACCGGGGGTCACAGGGGACAAGTGCCCCTCCACTTGTTTCACAGACATGTTATGCGGTTACATAATGAGTTAAAATGGACGTATGCGAACGTATCAATAATACTTTGGTCGCTTCGGTCCGTTTCTTCTATTTCAACCATCTCTCAACCCGGAGGCTAGCCTTCGGGTTGAGAGATGATTGAAGTAGAAGAAATGGACAGGAAGGTGGCCACATACACGCTAAAAACTAAAGTGTTAAAAACTACACTTGAAGTGCTGTATTTAACACTTACTAAGTGCTGAACTAGCACTTTGTTCAAGTGTAGATATCCAAGAACTTGACAGGTGTTATAATAATACCACTTGACAAGTGTAATGTCGCGACACTAGAAAAGAAACAACGCAGATGACGCGGATCGGGCTCGAACTCTCGAGCCTGATCCGCGTCATCTGCGTTGTGTCCTTTTAATTATGTACCCACCAAGCGCAAATCAAATTATGGAAGATCCTGGAAGAACCACCAATGCTAGACATATGTGAAGGGCCATCCATTCAAGTTTCAGATGTCTGACGATTGTAATGTCTAAGTGCTTAAAGCATTGCACTTTGAGTGTTAAAATCAAACCCTAAGAGTTAGAATGGGTTTAACACCTTGAAAGTGTCACTTTTAACACTTTAGTTTTTAGTGTGTAGCGACATGCTCATCTTAAAGAGGGACTATAGTGTGCCATGCTACATCTACCGATATATACGATTCTAACTTTTCATGGTTGCCTTGAAAATTTGTGCCCCTCCACTTTTATCGAGCTCCCACCGTCTCTGCGTATATGGTATCATAACCAGGGAAGTGGCCACGGGGTGAGGTGGGGGTGTAGGTGGGGGTGTCACTCCTCCATCCTGGCCAGAATTTCCTATAGTTGGAAATTCGGAGCGCAAGTCATGAGCAGTTGGAAATTCCATCTATCTGGATTTTAGACCTTCTTTGGTGATGCTGATGTCTCCTTTACTTTCCAAAATCCCAACTCGGTTTCAAATGGGCAAAAAATCTAGCTGTTACTATGTACAACTACAGTGTACGCAATATCGAGCTTCATAAGTATGCATTATGTCAATCGGTACGAGATTTCTATCGTACGTTTACTTATCGTAATAAAAAAAAAAATCCTCAAAATGCACAAGAAAATCACATCACGTAAAATCGTTATCCTGAGTTAATTCCATCATTCACAGTTACAAAAATGATGAAACATCGAAAATTGATCATTCCTGCATAAGATCTGATTTAATGAATTGATCAATGTGTTGGCATTTCAGTTACTAGAATCAATTGACTTCATTTTCTAAATTTTTCTCGGTAGTGAAGTTCCAACTGGGGGAGGGACCGGGAGGGGGGAAACTCCCTCCCGGTCCCTCCCCCTAGTTAGAAATTTACTACCCTACCCCCCCCCCCCCCCCCGCCAATCGGAAGCATCTAACCACGCCCCAGATCATAACTATCATAATATTTTCAAAAAATGCCACTGCAATATCTTGTATAAGGACAAGAGGGTGTCCAGAGTTTTGTAACGTTGGTCCCGGAGTAATAGTTTTGCTGATCTTTGATTTTTCAAAATGTTGAAAATGGGAAATGACTAATAGTTCTCAGGCGCCACATGAATAATTGTTCCGTAAAATAGAATGGCTTGTTGGTAATTATATAGGCTGATTTAGTGGGATGGGGTTCTAGCGGAATTGCCTGTAAATTCTCCAAGAATTATGCTGCAAAGGAGTGAAATTACCGATTAAGACCACGCGTGTCACAGTGACGTCACAATTAACGCGATACATTTTACCCCAAAGGAAGACTGATATATTAAGTGAAAATCATACACACTCCCTTGGGATCGCAAAGACGTGGGTTATTTTTTTGAAAATCTAAAAGCAGCGTTTGTTTTCATTATCTTATGGGCCTCGGGGCCTGGGGTTTATTTGTGTGTTGAGGAAGAAATGAACGCGGAGAATGAATATGAAGAGAGGTAAGTAAGAAAACAAACAGTATCTTTAGATTCCGAGAATAATTATTTAGCCTTTATACTTTCACATCTTAACTCTTCATCAGGCATGAATTTTAGACGAACATTCCATTTTGCCACAAGGTCTTGTGCGATAAGTGTGGAGATTTATTTATTTATTGGGGTTTAACGATACATTCAATAGCCAGGGTCACCTCGTGTTGGACAGTTTTACGGGTGGAGGAAGCCGGAGTACACGGAGAGAACCACCGAGCAACGGCGAGCAACTGTCGGACTCCTCAACGTACTAACTTCACACAAGCAGGGTTAACATTGGATGAAGACAAATGCACCATCGACATGCAGTACGCCTTATATATATAGTACACAACGCCTCCCGCCCCCACCCCACCCCAACGTTGGTAAGTGGGATTAAGTGTCTTGCCCAAGGACACAACGCGGTTGCCGCAGGTGGGATTCGAACCGAGGACCTCTCGGTTTGCACCTGCATCTCTACCTACTGAACCACCGTGCCACTAGTGTGTCACCGCGCCATACAGAACAGTTAAGGCCGATTTGCTGGGAAAAATATTTATATGACACACCTACAAGACGACACTCACATATAAAAAAAAACCTTTCTGGTGTGACAAAAACTTCATTTCTAGCCTCCTAACCCTTTACCTAACGAATTTTGCTCATTCACCACACCCCACCCCCACCCCACCCGCGGAATTTACAACCTGAGCAGTTGAAAAATATTAATTTTCAACAAAACCATATCAGGTGACCCCTCATTGGAACGAGATCTGCGAGTTCACTCCAATGCGAGTCACAAGCCATTGCTTGGAGGCAATCGCTGAAATAAAATTTGAATGATAAGTTTTGTGAATACCGCGTGTTCGATATGGCCATTACATGAGAGAAGCCTGAAAAGGGGAAACGGAACAAAATAATAGCTATTTTATAACTTTCACTGTATTACACCATCTCAAACCAGAAAAACTATTCCAAACTAGTCATAACATATCTGATGTTCAATGAATGAGCACAAAGAACTTGCTTTTGTCCTAATTATCTGGTTTTGGTAGATGCAGGTAGAGGGGGCGCTTATTACTTCGAATGCTTCAATGGAAATGTTCTCGGAATATGAAACTACAAAAGTGGACGTGATCAAGACCAAACGTACACTATTTTTAAAACTATTCTCAGCGTGAGGCTTCAGGGAGCATTTTAGTGTTGCTGCAAAGGGCGCGGTAAAAGAGAGAAGATTATAAAGTGGAGAAATACTGGATTGGGGGGGGGGGGGGCAGAGTTTATTATTTCACAGGGCCTGTTTACTAAAAGTTTTAGTAGCGCGGTCTAGTTAAAGAAAACGATTGAATGAAGACTGCGTTGTGTCAGCAATTTGGCTTCCACCGCCCCCCTCTCCCCGCCTAGTGCTCTCCTTCGAAAAAGGATAAGCCACCCGCAGAGCTTCCTCATCCACCCCACCCTACACACATCCTCTCTAGTAGAGTACGATGCAACTTCATCGAGCCAGTGGAGAGCGATAACATTTCAGTTATAAATAAATGACCCTTGAATCTCCCCACCATCTAATACCAAATAACCCTTTCCTGCACAATAGTTTACCAAGTCCCCATATGTTCGCATCGATCGCTTCCCTTAATGTTATTCATCCCAACGTGCACTAGGGCTGCACGATATTCAAAACTGAATACCGGTATGGGTATTCAAAAAAAATACCGCGGTATACCGGTATATCTAAAACTATGCAGATATATGAACACAAGTACCACAATCGAGACTCGAGGCATCACAGTCGGAACGAATTAGCATGCCTTGATGATGCAGTTCAAAAAACCTTTACCCAACGCAAACGATATCAAAATTTATTATTTTCAAAATTAGTTTATCAGATTTTAACCAAAGATTTCAACAAAACTATATCATGTGACCCCTCATTGGTACGAGCTCAACGAGCTCGTTCCAATGAGGGATCACATGATATAGTTTTGTTGAAACTTTTGAAAATTATTTTTTCAACCGCTGAATTTGTATATTACAAGGGCTCAAGCAGACGATTCCTTGGTTAGAGGGATAATATTATTCATTCGGAGCTACAGTTAAAAAACTCAAGACATCTTGAAAATTAAATTGAGGGTAAATAAATAATGACGATAAACCGATATTTTTATAATTACACCGGTATTCAATCGATATTGGTTTAAATACCGGTATATATCGGTTTATCGATATACCGTGCAGCCCAAACGTGTACTACCACAACTGAACCCGATCTTGATTCCGCTACAAAGTAATCTGTCGGAAAGAAATCGAATGCCAACATTTTCTCTGAAGGCCTGTGGGGGCAGGTAACTGATCAGCTAATTTATCTGAATTTCCTCACGTTGTTTGACCTGGACAGGATTTCGCCTCAATAAGGCCTAAACAACTGAAAGAAAAATCTGTTTCTCATTCTCTCTCGCATGTTTTTTTGGCTGCCGAATGTTCTCTTTTTATAACCAATGAAACCTTAAAAACATAAGAATTAAATGGTTTAATGTCTGATATTTTACCCAAGTCAATAAAATTGATAAATTTGTCACTTGAGTTAAACAAGGCTTTGCAATACTTTAGCATTTCAAACCTTCTTGCACTCAAGGGACGAAATACACCACCACCCGTGCTATTCTGTAGATTATGAGGCCTAAAACATAAACAAACCAATAATATGAACGTTTGATGCAAAGAAATAATTACAAAAATAAAATAAAAAACCGCTCGCCCACATGCAATTTAACCAAAAAAGGCCCAAGAAACAGAAGTTCAACTTTGTGGGGCCTAATGACAGGTTATTTGGTTAAAGGCTGATCGTCGAGATCCGTAAAAACTGGTAGATTCGCTACACATATAAGTTTATGAAAATCAAGTAGTCATTTACACGACAAAGGTTTATTTATAATTATGATTTTAAAGAATCACTTTCGTATATTATTGTTTGAAAGAAGTATATTGGGTTTTGTTTCAAGTTGGTACCGCCGGTCAACGACCTTGAAACTCTCGGAAATTTTAACTCTCGTCCCAGCAAATAGGGAAATGTTGAGACCATTGTTTCGGCCTACAACCCCCCCCCCCCCTCCCCCACCTCACACACACACACGTCCACCACCACCAAAAACACAAAACAGTCGGATTCAGAATATCCGGAACATATACTATCCTGAAGAACCTGTCCTGTATAATGCTACTCCCGCCACAACTATATTGTTTCTAGCTGTCCTTCTATCTGTCCACCATATTTCTATAACTGGCCATTCGTCTTCTTTGATTGACATATTCTTTCACCAATCTGCACTCATTAACCTTCTGTTCTTTTGTCTCCAATGTTCTCATCGACTGAGCTCGTGCTTTTCCACCGATTCTATTCCTCTCTTGTCCGTCCTTTGCTCTCCCACCTCAAATTGTTATATACTGCATCCACATCCGAGCAATCTGAAAAAACAATGCAAAACTGTTTCTCACACTGTATCCTCATTTATTCCGAACCGCTCTCTCCTCTTCACCTCCTCCGCTGACTCCATTTCGACTGTCTTTTTATCCTCTCCTTAACCCAAGTGTATACATTTACCAAGCCTATTTCTGCACTGATCCCCCTCCTTTATCCGACGAGCCTTCTTACCGATTCGTATCTCTTCATCACCTACATTATTCACATCAAACGTTATACACCCGCCCCAAAATTCCCTCCTCGCCCCAAAAACTTTCCAACTCTCTTTAAATTATCTTCGCTGCTGTTAAAACGCAGACATATTCGTACACCCCATTCTTTGCTTTCAAATTTTCAATCTCTTTCCCAAACCTGGTACAAGCCTAGAGCTATACAGCAACAGAAATTCCCGTTCAATTTCCGCTTCTTGACTGTCCATCATCCCGCAATCCCAACAGATCATCGCACAGTGCCCACAGAGCTCATATCGAAACTCTTTTGGCTCCTGGACAACTTTACTAATCCGATCAACTTGGTGCCCAAACCCATAAATCCAACCTCATCGCGGAACCATCAGTCGGAACAAACCTTTCCATTTTTACAGGAAAATTGCCAATCGAAAACGACGAAAACTGGAAATGTTATTACCTTTACACACCCAGACACAACAAATAAAAATATACATAGGATTTCAAACCAAATAGAATCCAATTCAAAACACGACAGTATGATTCAAAATAAAATGGCGCTTAACCATTTACCGAACCTGAAAAGCAGACAACACTTGCAAACAAAATTCTTGAATAACTAATTTTTTTCATTTTTCGTCCCAAAAACATAGGTTATGACCCCTCACCCTCATTGGAACGAGCTCGTCGAGCTCGTTCCAATGAGGGGTCATAACCTATGTTTTTGAGACAAAAAATGAAAATTAAATAGCGAATTTACTTAATAGTGTTGGCCGGTTTGGGCCGTTACATTGGGTAAAGGGTTAAAGAGGAAACTCTATAACAAAAGAATACTTATTTTCGCATGCGGTGAAAGGTTCTGTTCGCAAGTGCTATTCACTTGTTAGAAAATATTTTGGATATACTAAGAGAAAAATGCTCCAAAGTCTCCTTTCCCCACAAACTACACATCACATTTGACACCCTTTATCCATCTCTCACTTTTTGAACGGCAGTATCCCATTAATCCCCACCCCTGAAATCTTTCCCTTATGTTCGCTTTGAATGATGTTTTCTTTTCATCCCATCAGCTGCACAAATTATGAAGCCTGAACATAAACATTTCTTGTCTTGGACTGTTCTGTTGAGTCCTTGTTTTGCTTGCAGTCCCCCAGAACTCAGACTCAGATTTCACCTAATATTATTAACTGGTAGAGTGCTAAATTATTTTTGGCCATCACAACTTCAACACAGGTCTTTGCCCTGTTTCAATTTATGGGAGAGTGCCTGTGGGCACTCTCCCATAAATTGTAACAAAGCAAATCCTCACAGACTAAATAATATCACTTCAAAGATAATACAAAGCACATCCACCGAGTGTGAGCCTTGAAGCTGTGGTACCGGCACTTCAGAATAAAGCCCAAATATGGGCTTCCAGCACTCTACCAGTTAAATGTCGAAATGTACCTCCATCAGTTTGACTGGTTTATCTAATAGGTAAGACGACACAATCTCCGATATGTCCTTTCTCTAGCCCTTTACCCAATGAATCGCCCGCATCCGCCCGCATAATATGCAAATTCAGCAGTTGAAAAAATATTATTTTTCAAAAAATTTCAACAAAACCATATCATGTGACCCCTCGTTGGAACGAGCTCGTCGAGCCCGTTCCAACGAGGGGTCACATGATATGGTTTTGTTGAAATTTTTTGAAACATTTTAAAAACTGATATTTAAAATAATAAATTTTGATATCGTCTGCGTTGGGTAAAGGGCTAGTCGGTATCAACCCAAACTCTCCCCGCTGTTTCGAGTCGTGCTTCACTATTTGACCCTCTTCTCCAACTACATGAAACCATGTACAGAATCTCCAAACTCTTCACATCTATTTGGTCAGGTATTTTATACTAGACATACCCACCTGGGCTGGAATCACCGCCAATTAATGAGATACCTCTTTTCGCAGTTACCGTTTTCTCTTGCTCTTCTTAATTTTCAAACAGTGGCGTCATGTCGTCTGCGGTCAATAAACTCGAGATCTTTATCCTTCAAACAGATACCCACGGCCCCAGTCTCCATCAGATCGTCTCCAAAATCGTTGATGTACAATGCAAACTGAATCCGTAAAAGGATACATCACTGCCTTTTTCCACAGTGACATGTCTGTAACATTTTCTAGCCATAGTTTATTCTGTTCATTTTATAAAGTGCTTCCATGACTTCCACAGAGTTATCACCCGGACACTCTCTTCCATGCGTTGCTATATACACTTGTGTAACTTTTGAAGAAAGCACAGAAAGCACATTGTTTTTTATTATATGCTAGCCTGTGAATTATCGCAGATTATCTAAAAGATATTTCTCGATACATATTAGATATCGAGAAATATTCCTCAGTAGCTTCCTAAATGACGTCACGCTTTGGCGCATGACGTCGCCTTGAAGGAACAACCAGCTGGTCTTTGTTGTTGTTTTGAAACGTACTCATTTGGGGTCGGATTGGGCTGAATATTGTACAATAAAATGTCTCGTAGCATATAATACCAAAATAAGGTTGTTAATACAAGAAAATTCACATCTTGAGCAAGTGTAGTCTCCAGGAGCACACTATAACCTTTGGAAACTGCCAAGTAACAGCCTCTTTTACTAACCGCTCGTCTTTCCCTATTAGCATATTTATTTAAACCATGGTTCCTCCTCATAGTACTAGGAACTGTGGGATTCCAATCTTCCAACCCCCTCCCGAATCACCATTCAAACACACTGCCTGAAAACTTATAGTTTGCTTCTATTCACTGGGATTTAGAAGTTTTTCTCCACATTATGTTCTTGAAGATGTTAAAAAACAATTCCTTCATTGAAAGAGTATTTTGGAACAGAAATTTGGGATGGGGGGGGGGGGGGGGTGCTACAGTGGAAAAAAGCATAATAAAGTAGCACATGTGATAGAACTAGTGCCGTCATGGTTGCCATGTTACAACACAAAGCTACAATGACAGTTCTGAAATATTGTTCAATGCTTGCACCAAGTCACCCTCCCACCCATACTGAACCTCTCATCTGATGGGAAACATTTGGAAACACTGTACAGAATGTTTTTGTAGACTGAATTTACCAAACTGAATCGTCGGAACTTGAAAAATCACACGCGGGCAAGCCAGAAAATAAGCAGACTGACATCTGCAAAATGAGGTCCCCAGTGGTTGAATTTAGAGATGCTACCCTGAATAGCAGGGTAGCATCACTAAATTTACCCTCTGTGGACCTCAATCTGAATCAGGGTCCCAAAACGAAACAGAAAGGGGTACCCAGAGGATAAATGGCCCACTGTATGGAATATCATCATCAAATTCACCATCTGGGGACCTCATTCTACAAATGTCAGACGGCTTATTTCCAGGCCTGCGCGCGGGGGTACCGGTCATTTTTGTGAGAATGTGTTCATTTTGTGGATGTACCTATAGGAAATCCAGCCTACACACAGAAGTAGAATAGTTCACTGTTATTTCTAAAAAAAATCTGAGGTCCGATTCTGTGTGGATTTGTCTTTAAACGTAGAATTTGTTGACTTGACTCACGACAATATTTGTATTTTTTTGCGAACGAGAATGTGATAAATGATATCGAAATACAAAATCGGTGACGTTTTAAATACAATTTGGTCTCAAAATGCTTAATACAGTCACTTTCCTCTTCAATGGGCCCTTCACACAAAAAAACTGCAACACTTGAAACGTAAACCGGGCTCATAACTGGGGTCACTGTCGTCTCCCTGACTGTACGACTAATTAAGAAAACAGATTTTCTAACTGTACGACCAACTGCGTTTGCGCTGTCCGACAAACTGCAAATTGTTGTAAAGGAATTGAAAAGATTTCTTGGAATAAGGTACGTGAACGCTTGCTGTCCCTCGTCATTTTTCATGTTACTTACGAGACAGATCTTACCAGACAAGTCGTACCCACAATTTGACAACTCCTATCCATTTTTCGCCTGGACAACTCGCACCCACGTTTTGACAACTTGAACCCATTCAAACAGAAATGGATACGAGTTATCCACCCGTGGATACAAGTTGTCCAGCATTGGGCTCTAGTTGTTCCGACAAAAACGGGCACGAGTTTTTCAACTGAATCGAAGTGGAAAGGTTATCTTCACTGTCAATGACCTCACAACATATTACGCCCTCCTCCACCCCATTCCGTTGACTGTACAAACTCGCCTACCCCATCATATCACACAGAATCAACCCAGTGCCCTCTTTTGCGCTGTTGTTGTGAACACAGTTCATGTCCTCACGATACAGTCCCATAAAAACGCCCATGCAACCACCCGCCTTTACCCAACGCGTGCCCTAAGGCTAATTCAGGCTACGTTCTACACACACTCTGTCCACACTAAACGCCACCCACCTTAGCCCAGGTTACTGTTACGTTGCCCTAGATAACTGTTCCCAGAATATTGGCCCATAAAACGCTAGACACTACCGACTCAATTTAGTATACGTTAAAGAAAACATATGTTAGGTAACGGGTTAATTCAACTTTAAATTTCTTCACTCACAACAAAAAGTGTTTAGTAACAACTACATTTCAACCAAATCATGTTGTCTTCACGATGGAGTGATTTGGTTGAAACTTGGTAACACTTAAACAATCTTTATTCTGACTAAAAGAATTAAAACTTTAATTAAGATCGATTCATAGCTTGGGAATTATTTTTTTTTACAATACCTTTTCTCTTGGTCTCACACTTAATAATTCGCAAAAACATTGTATTTAAAACAAGTCTCGGGTTCACTCTTACAAAACTTTGAACAATATATACCTTGCAAGTTCATAAAAATGACCTCCGTCCCACCCCAACCCCGCACACAAAACCAAATAGAGTCAATAGGGCAAGATTGCGCTTAACACAAAATTTGTCTAATACCTTCAAAAATAATTTTAAAGCAAAATTAAATTACACAATGACCCATTGACACCCCCTCCCCTACCCGCAGAGGGGAGGGGTGATGGGGCCCTTGGGCTTATTAGCTCACCTGACTGAAAGTCATAATGAGCTATAGTGATCACTCTCCGTCCGTCATCCGTGAAGTTTGTGTTCGCACCTCCTCATCCAATACAGCTGAACAGATTTCAGTTAAATTTGTGGTGAATTGCTTGTTCTGACATCAACTTGCCAAGCCTCATAGGGAGGGAAGGAGGAGGGAGGGATGCTCCAACATTTTTTTTTAAAAAATCGACTTCTCATGAACCACGAATATCTCTTGATATTTGGCATGGAGCTTCGTTTTGAGGTGTTGGTTCATGTTTGTTAAAACGAAGTTCGTGAAGCAGTATTTGCCCTTGTAATGGGAGGGGCAAGATTTTGACCTCGACCCGAATTTCTATTTTCTGAACTGATGGTCCGATTTGAACCAAAATTTGGTATGTGGTATTACTGAGTCATAACTACTTGATTCATGCGAATAAAAAAATTTCCGTATCCCCGTGGGAACCCCAAGAGCTGAAAATAGAAATATTTTCAAACGCCCATTTTCCCCAAACCACACGGAATATAGAACTGTTATTTGGCATGAAGCATAGTTAGGGACCGTAGAATGGGATGGTATAAAAATGCCATGGTGTTTTGTTAGAGGCAACGAAAAAATGCCGAGTCAGCATATTTGCAAAAAAAAGATAACTTTTTTTTCTCCAGAACCACATATCAGAATCATTCGATATTTGGTATACAGCATCCATAGGGGAACAGATACAAGATTCTTAAAATTAAGCCTCATGGTTTATATTTGGGCTCAATACAGGAGCCCGAATTTTAACTTCAGAACCACCGATCTGAATCTTTTGTTTGGTATAAGAGGAATAATCTTTAAAACTTTTCTTCTCCAGAAACTTCAGTCAGAATATTTTAATATACCGCATACAGAATCCTTACAGGGGTTGGATTCAATTTGTTCAACTCAATTCCATCGGTTAATAACTGGGCTCTCTAAGAGAGCCAAAATTTTAACTGAGTGGATTTATAGGGAATAATCTTTAAAAATCTTCTTCTGCAGATCCACCAGTCAGAATCTTTTGATAACTGGTATACAATATTCTTAGGGAGGTCAGTTTTGTTCAAATCAAGTCTCTGAGTTAATATTTGGGCTTCCTATTGGAACCCGAACTTTAACTTAGTCTTAAACCAATATGAGGAATAATCTTTGCTTCTTGAGATACAATCAGAACCTTTTGATATTTGGTGTACAACTCCCTTAGAGAGTTTCAGATTCAAATAAAGTCCCCCCCCTCCCCCCTGGGAACACAAAGTGCAAAACTGGTAATATCCCCAAGAGTTTATTCCCCAGGACCATCAATTAGAATCTTTTCATATTTGGTATACAACATCCTTCAAGTGGGTTCACGTTAAAGTCCCTAGGTCGATATTTGGACTCCCCAGGTTTGCATTACTGAAAATCTCCGCATTTCTATGGTAGCAGCCCAATTCAAGAATTAATTATAAATAGTCAAATAACATCATTTTTCTGTCGTGTAAACTAGCCGAAGATACTAATTAAATCCTTCTATAAGCAACTTTGGTCAGGTGAGCTCCTCGGGCCACATGGGGTATCTTGTTGTAACAAGTGACCTTTGCACCCACATACAGTTCTGACTATATTTTATCACAATCCCAATAAATCCATTCATGGAAAATTGATCAAAAGTCAACTTTTCTCCAACACTCTCTCTTCTCTCTCTGTCTCTCTCACTCTCTCTCTCTCTCTCTCTCTCTCGCATACACACAAACACACACCCTCTCTCTCTCACACACACAACACATACTCTCTCACTCACTCTCACTCTCTCCATCCCGTCTCTCTCTCTCTCTCTCTCTCTCTCTCCCTCTCCCTCTCTCTCTCTCTCTCTCTCTCTCTCTCTCTCTCTCTCTATTTCTCTCTTTTTTTCCCTAATCTCTCCCGTCACCGCATATCTCTCTTCTTCTTTTTATCTCGTTCTCAGTGAAGCCCTCGGGTTACTACTACACATCTACATTTTCATACAAAAAGATGAGTTTCCAAATAATTAGTGCTCAAATACAAATCAGCTTTTATAAACACCATGGTTTGTATTTCGTTCACCTTAGTGAGAAGCCAAATGAGAATACCGCTACATAACACGTGATTAAAAGCAAGATTTTCACCGAAATATAAGTCCTGTGTTTCCCGGGGATGTTCAATGAATATCAAATATTTCACTTGTATGTTTCAGTATGACAGAACTAGTTCACATTAGCAAGTAGGCACTACCGAATTTTCAAAGATTCCAGTGGTACTATTGATGAAATATGTATTACTAGTGTTTATGAAATTAATAACTCAATATTCTACCAGTGTGGCATGACTAATCTGCAAAGCAGAGAAGCACTACAACGAACACTGGGATTCTTACAGTTATATTGCAACAATTATGTGGTCAAAAAATATCATGTACATTTCAGTTAGTCGGACAGGTACTTCATAAGTAGTCGTACAGGCAGGGAGTCTACAGTGGTCCCAAATATGAGACCGGTTTACTATTCAGTTGTTACAGATTTTCCGTATGAAGTGCCCAATGAAGTGGAAAATGACTCTATTAAGCATTTTGAGAGTAAAAAGTATTTAAAACGCCACTGATCTTGTATTTCGATATCATTTATCACATTCTCATTCGCAACAAATACAAATGTTGTGAGTCAAGTCAACAAATTCTACGTTGAAAGACAAATCTACACAGAATCGGATCTCAGTTTGTTCTAGAAATAACAGTAAACTGTACTACTTTCTTTTTGTAGGCTGGATTTTTCGTTGGTACATCCACTAAATGAACACATTTTTACAAAAATGGCCGGTAACACGCGTGAATGTTTCAATTTCCGACGTTTCAGTGAGATGAGTCTCGCTGGACAGCTCACAATTTCCGTTTCAGCCTACTGTCCGCTTACACCCTGTGGTTTTAGGCATTTTAGCAGTGTTATGAGATACCACAGTAGAAGTACTGGTCATATTGTTGGGAAAACTCTGTGTTTTAGGTTTTGGCAGTGCCATACCAATGACTCTAGGTGCGTTAACTGAGAAAACTGAAGTTTTTTCTTAGAAAAATTGCAAAATATTGATCAAACACAATATGAAATGTCTTCAGAAGACATAATGCAATTTATAAATTATCACACATGGAAAATTTAATATCACAAGAGTTTTTTTTGTATCAGCATCAATTATTTATAAATCATATCATAGTTTTTTTTATGAAAATGGGCATACCTGGGGGCGGGGGCACATTCAGGGCTACGTTTTGAGCCAAGAGTTGAATTCTAATGCCGAAATGACTCTTTTATCTCATGGAATTGGAAAAAAGTAACTTTGGCAGGGTTGGGGATGATTATAAGTATCGCAGCAGGACATATTTGAATTAGAGTTACCCGCCTTGAAATGTTGCATTCGGAAATGATGGAATCCCCATAAATAGGCAGTCTTGGGGAAAATATATTGTTTCAATAAACATTTGAAACATTCTAATGAGATCTTGCATCACTATGGAATATTCCAGATAAATAAAGAGGGTGATATGATGACTTTTGGACCTAAAAAATACAATTGATTTTCGGTGTGATTTTGTTGGGAATTCCCTGAAAAATATGTGCTCGTGACCGGTACTTCCATTTCTGTCAGTTTTTACTCTTATTTGTTGCAATGCCCCCTGTTTTCAGCTCAGGAAACGTTGTCTGAAGGGCTATACTTGACAGAGATATTTGAATGCCAAAGTTAAAATGATGCGATCATAATTGTTTTCGCTCGAACGTTATAGTGGTTCGTCTATGGGAAAATATTTAGTACTGTGATACATATCGTAACTTGCAAATTTGCTCTCAGTTTTGATACTGACCGACATCTCTTTGTCAGGTCGGAAAATAAGAAGTCTGACATTTGCAGAATGAGGTCCCCAGAGGGTGAATTTGATGATGCTATCAAATACAGTGGGCCAGTGTATTCTCTGGGCACGTGTTTCTTTTAGTTTTGAGACCCTGACTCAGATTGAGGTTCACAGAGGGAAAATTTAGTGATGCTACCCTGCTTTGCAGGGTAGCATCACTAAATTCCCCCTCTGGGGACCTCATTTTGCAGATGACAATCTGCTTATTTTCTGGCTTGCTCTTTGTTTCTATTATGTATACGATCAATTCTATTTTACAACTTTTTGTCGCGTTTCTGTGAGCACGGTTTGTTCAATAATAATATTTTATTTTAAAGTGGGTATTATTACGTGTGTTACCCTCTTGAGAAGTGCATTCAGAATTGTGCTGAGAATGTATCGGGCTTGGGTTAAGGACATAATAGCGTCACCATACCTATATGGGTTTTTATATCGAGGTAAACGTTGGTTTAGATATAAAACAGACCATGTATTCATTTTAGTTCTGTCGATTTGAATGAGCAGAAAAGTATCACAGAAATATTCATAGAAGAGCATCACAGAGAGCAACAAGTGTCAATAAAGAGAACTTGCTGGAGATTTCTGAATATCACGGCAGCTGCATTCAGGAACTGCCTTTGTAAGTCAATGTTAGATTAATGTTTTTTTTTTTTGGGGGGGGGGGGGGGGGTGAATTTATGACCTACGAGTGTAATGCAGCCTTCAAAAATGCCAGATTTCATTTTTATAAGCAAATAAAGTTCATCAAGCATTTGATATGTTGTACATGTATATATTATTAGTTACACAGTATGTTGGTGGCCTAAGATGGTATATATGGTGTCAGTTAATTCCATATTGCACTCGAGCGTCGCTCCAGTCCAATATGGAATTAACTGACACAATATATACCATATTAGGCCACCAACAAACTGTGTAACGAATATATCTTACCGACTGCTGCATCGATGCACAGAACTAATAACTACAGTGATCTAAATCAGAATTCTCACAATGTGTTTACGTGTCTTTGCCTTGTTACAATTTATGGGAGAGTGCCTACAGGCAATCTCCCATAAATTGTAACAAGGCAAATTCATACATACCAAACAGTTTCATTTCGAAGGTAACATGACACACATCCACAAAATATGAAGCCTTTTAAGTTGCCTAACCTGCACTTCACACCAAATATGGGCTTCCAACACTCAATCTTTGAACTTGAAGCGTTTATCGGCTGCCGCCGTTTTGAATAATCAATGAACAAACTGTCAGCGTATATTGATGTTGACAGGCAGTGTATGGTTTTATATGGAATCTGCATGTGACGTCTTTGAACCAATGAAATTCTCAGATACTTGTAGGAGGTATGATATAAATAAATACCTTACTTTGACCCTTTATTCAACCGTAAGCTGATGTCAAAATATCGAATTTTCGAGCAGCAATTTTTTCCATAATGCAACGAGAAATCTAACTAATTCAGTCTTGTTTCAGTCTTTGAGTTCTGTCAAACAAGACTGAATTTGCTAAATTTATTGTTGTATTATGGGGATATTTCGGAGTTGAAATTTTGAAATTTCGACATCTATATGCCGGTGGTTAAGGTAACGTCCATTTTTACACGCTATAATCGCAAAACTGCAATTCAAATTTCTAGGTTTTGAAATATTTTCGCTTCTAAACATGGCTTATGACCCTGCAATGAAATGAGCTCGTCTGGGAAAATAGTTTTAGAAAGGATCATAATTTTATAGCATAATTTTGAATACGAATTTGGAAGAGGATTTAATTATATATTACTTTTCAGAATTTTGTATAGACCAATACAGTACGTGGAGAGTGGATTGTAACTAAATCACCCGCGGAGTGGAGTTATCATCCAAGCTATAACTTTCAAATTTTGTACATATCGACAACCAGCATCAGCAATGTTTCAGCCAATGGACCTCCGGGTTTAACCCGGAGGTCCATTAGCTGAAACTTTGCTGGTGCTGGTTGTGCTTTGCAACAAATTTGCAATTATTGCTCCTGTGGAATCTCCACTCTGCGTGTGATTTAGTGATAATACACTCTCCACGTACTGTATATAGCGATGAGTCTCAATTAAACTCTCATGTATCATAAATATGTTATTCTTTTTCAACACTTAATTTCTAATGAGATACCATTCAGTCCTAATTTTCGAGGAAGTTATGATCAAGGACATTCGTTTTTACATATACTTTGAATGGCTTTGACAGGTCTTGACGTCAACTGTATTGAAGAGATGAATATTTGATAACTCGCAGTCTCTTTCATAAGCAAACGACACGACGAAGATAACTTAACGCCCTAATAGATGGCAACAATCATGTAAAGTAGCAGAATTGAGTTGAATTGAATTAATTTTTATTGCACATCCATAAAATTTTAAACCCTTGTATTTAACGGAATCGCCGCTATGACATAAATGTGTCTGTATTCAACAGGTGGTGTACAAGCCGGAACTTTTATTCCCAGCACCGTTTATACTTGTTCTTCTCCAGTCGAGTCATTAGTTACGCTTCGAAAAGTTTTCAAATTTCGTTATACAATAAGCCCATTGCCGATTAGCCATCTTTGACGTTAATGATATGCAAGGTCAGAGGTAGCTTCGGGTAAACAATTAGATCAGACTGTCTATCAAGACTGTCATGCATGCGATAGAAACAACCAAAATGTTTCGCTTGAAACGAGAAAATGTGCATTTTCGATTTAATACTAATAAAGACAGAAAATATAGTACACTTTCAACACTTCATTTAATGGACAGGGCAAAATAATATTGATTTTTTCGTGAAATGAATACCGCAATGAACCCCTTCCCACAATTGAAGGTAGACTCGGCATCATGGTTTTGTAGTGTTGACGATTGACAAAACTGCAGATATATCACTGAAATGACACAAAAATGTCTGCGTGAATGAAAATGCAAACCCTGGGTATCCAAACAACCAACCCATACAAATATTTTCAAGCATAACACACGGATGTTCCAGATGGAAGAGGCTGGGGGTGGAGGGGGCGTGGTCCCTAAAAAGTTAATGAAAATCGTCTGCTAGTAGCAGTGTCGCGTGTCTACTAATAATAGTTTGTCCATATACAGTACAAGTCAATATGAGTTGAAGAATAACCACAACCGTTTGAGAATCGCACTGGCCGGTTTTGCCGTTACGTTGGGTAAAGGGTTAATAACTAGAATAGAGAATAATACAAAGTTGTATTTTGGATGAATTTAGTCATTATGTTTCCTTATTATAGTATTAACCCATTACCAAACACGAAAAGCAGACGACACTTGCAAAAAAAAATTCTTGAATAACTAATTTTTTTTTATTTGTTGTCTCAAAAACATAGGTTATGACCCCTCGTTGGAACGAGCTCGTTCCAACGAGGGGTCATAACCTATGTTTTTGAGACAAAAAATGAAAAAATAATGAAAATTAATTGACGATTTTTGAGAAGAGCGCTGGCCGGTTTTGGCCGTTAGGTTGGGTAAAGGGTTAATGTATGAATATATATTATCATATTATAGTATTTGATTTTTTTTAATTCGATCAGTTTATTTATCCCAGTGACAGGACCACCGGATAATAAGATTGCCGGAGAAAGAGAGTCATGGCGACATGAGTGTGTGGAATTAACCGAAACATTCGGGACAAGTTAGGTTGGGGTAGTTATTGTGGATGTGATATTAGTTTAGGAATAGTTCGATTAATGCTTACTTGCATGAAGTAAAGGGGAGGATTCTTGTCATTGTGTTTACAGTCATTCAGTCATCTGGCAAACTAAAAACAATGAATTGTCGTTGAGAACCGAGAGTGCGGTTTGCATGCTTTTAGTTTTTCACATAGTCTAGTATTCATGCTGGAATGTTTTGTGTAGCCTTGAAATGTACTTTCAAAACTGACTTGAAGATTGTTATTAAACTAGCCATCCACGAATAGGAGGGAATATAATTTGTACAGATCATTGAGATTTAGACTTTTCAAACGTTTGAAACGAGAGTCCACTTGTGATTTGAATTTTTTATTTGCTATGATGGGCACAACCTTTTGTAAATTAAACAAACACTTGTTTAGTGGCTGAAGTGTTGCCCCGGATCTGAATTCCATAAATTATGTGACTTTCAGTTTGTAAGAAATATAGTAAACTTAATCTCTCGAGAGTCAGGCATTTTTACTGAACTTGGGAAAAAACATTACCCCTGAAAGTTGTGTACATGTTGTGGAAATATGTTGATTAAATTTAAGATTCTCGTTCATGCTTATTCCGTGAAATTTTATGAATTTCTTAGACTGATTATTGCCTGGTGGTATTAAGTTTATATTATTTATTGAAATGTGGGATATCTATGCTGTTTTATTTGTTCTTGGCCTTTTGAGGGTAGAAAACTATGTTTAATGTTTCATTTGCAATTACGACAACTTTATTTGCCGAACAACCTACTCTACATTAATACTAGATAATTTGTTGCTTGCCGCCTCTGTTAGTGTGTAATTGTTTCCAGAAGTGTCGGCTGTGGTATCAATTGGAAATGATATAATATTCATGCTCGTAGACTCAAAACTGCGGTTTGTAAATAGGGTAAACAATTGGGGTTCAAGTATAGAACCTCTGGGTAAACCTGTTGTGATATTTTGTATCTCTGAAGAAACCTTTAAACGTTTGTTTGTCATTCCTTTTGGCGATATCCTTCATAAGAAGTATTAATATATGCAATGCTGCATGGATTTTTCTGAAAGCGAACTGATAGTTGTAAACGTCGTTGTTGAAGAAAATTGTCTGCGTTTTAAGCACTAATTTTTCTCAGCAGTTTGGAGGAATATGAGGAAGATTTCTTAATGGACGATAATTATCGAACGACTGCTTAGCTACGGAGTGGGATTAGGGCTACAGCTATGGACACTGGTTTGTAATAGTTAGGGGAAATGTTGGCCTGGTCCGCTGCGGTTTTTGTTGGAAGAATTTTTACGGAGGTTAAGACTATTTGGGTATTTGAGGAGGTGGGTAATGAGAAATGAGCAGGAAATGCCACACTTTATGTTATCAGAGAATTGATGAGTGAAAGTGGGATATGCCGTATTATTGGGTACCTGTTTTTATAGGTTATCCTCATGATTCCCTTATTTTTGAATAGTTTAGTTTGTAATTATCCCGTTTATGGCCACATGCATGTTGATTAAAGACTTGGAAACAGGTTTTATATCATGTAATGTTATCATTAGTCGAGAACCTAAGGTTTCTTTTTATAGTAATTTATGTTTGTTTAAAGAGGCAGCCCTGGCTTATCTCGTCATGAAAATCGACTTTCGATGAAGTTATCGCCTCTGAAAGTTTTAGACGGGCGAGGAAGGTCCAATTAAGAAGTAGTGTAATGAATATAGAACCACACTTTTGTTTGAATGAGTTACGGATTACTGGACTCGAGCGAGTGGCCCTGGTATTTCACACGAGCCTAATGGCTCTCGTTGTATCCGAGTCTGACGGCTCTCATGGTATCCTTGCGCCACTCACTCTCCCCAGTAATCATGAACTCACTTAAATATAAAGTGTGGTTCTGTATATGTTTCAGGCTTGAAGATGAACGATAACCCCTTGACCAAACCATTCCTTTTAATGGTTATGTGGTGTCAAAGACAGCGGAAGCTCAATTAAGGTATGAAGGGATGGGGGCACTAATATCTTTGACCCATAGAACCTACCATGGTTCGGCACGCCAACATTACTATGCAGCTTTTATTCCTTGGTTTGGACAGTCTTGTGAAACTCTTGATTTCCATTCTCAGATTGGCCACCACTGCAAAGTCCAGAACCCCAAGAAGAAGAAGAAGAGGATGCAACAGCAGACTGGGTAATTACAGCTCTGATACATTGCGGTCGAACAAGTTTCAGTCATATAAATAATAAACATATAGCAAAGATCCAAATGTAACGAAAAACTGGAAAAAGAACAGGTTTTGATTTTAAAAACTATCATTTTCAAACCATCTTTTTCATATTATATCATCTTTTCAAAGAAGCTGGACTTTTATTTTGAGATAACTCTTGATAGCTGTAGTACTTAACCCTTCACCAAACATAACGGTCATTACAGGTCTACGCTATTCGTATACATCATCAAACAGTGTATATTTTTTTCATTTCAGTCTCAAAAACATAGGTTATGTCCCTAACTGAAAAGACCGCATTGAGGTCGTTTCAATGGGGGGTCATAACTTATGTTTTTGAGACACAAAATGAAGATTTTTAATTATTTAATCATTTTTATTTACGGGTGTCGTCAGCTATACTTATAGGTCAAAGGTTTGATGCGTAATCTTACAATTTTTCAGACATTTTCAACATTATGGTAACTTTACTCACCAGCGAACGATAACGTGACAAGAGATAGAGAGAGAGAGAGAGAGAGAGAGAGAGCGAGGCGCGGGGCTGACAGACAGACAGACATACAGACAGACAGACAGACAGACAGACAGACAGACAGACAGACAGACAGACAGACAGACAGACAGACAGACAGACAGACAGACAGACAGACAGACAGACAGACAGACAGACAGACAGGATGAACAATTATTTAACTTAGTCAACAGTTGTAAGCTACAGCAAAGTTTTAGGGAGAAATGGGTTATATCTTGTTTCTAACTGGGTTTTCTTTTATCTCTTTAGGTTATAATCAGCGTAGATAAATTAAATCCTCACGTCATTCTCAAACAACAAGACGTCGAAGAAAGGGTGATTGTCAAGAGAGAATAACACCGCTGAAGCAGTTGTAGGAGACCAGATTCATAAACCTTTGGTGTTTGAAGCACGTTAAAACTTGGGAAGGCATTGAAAGTTCACTGATTCTGTTCTAATAGCTGAATCATTGCTTTGCTCAGGCTTCGTGTGTTCGACATTATTACAAGTAACGGTGTTTACAATTCGATGTAGTTTGCTCGGAGGTTCTCAGAATAACATTAAAAATCCACATATACCGTGAACTAATTTTTGTCCTTAAAATTTATATAAAACCGGAATAAAACAGTCTTGCAACCTCTTGTGGCAAAAAGTAGAAGCACGGACCATGAAATTTGTAGTATTTAAAAATCAAAAGTCTTTCGTCTGGGACTTATAATCCTGGGAGTTAAATTCGCAGGAGATGGTGCCCTGTGGTGAAACGGTCTTTAAACACTGAATTCCTAACTAAACGAGAATTATAATGTCTTTACACTGTTCGTGCCGCTGTTCCATAATCGCAGCCGATAGCGAAAGCCCCTACTGCCCACAATAAGTACGACTCCGCTACATTTTCAAATTCTTTCAAGCTGGCCAGTTCGATTTTTTCGCATCGATAGTGGGTTTTAAATGGTTGGGAAAGTTGGCATGTATTACTAGCACCGCCACCGCAGACTATCGTTAAAACACCTCATTCGCCTCCTCAAATAGGAACAAAATTTAGGCCAGGGACGTCCAGTTTGGCACATTTGTCGCTACTGTGCAGGACATGGCCTAAAAAATTCCAGTTACAGAATGTCCAGAGATGGCTAACTTTCCCTAATCTCGCTGAGTATTTTCAAAATATTGTTCATTATATCTAGTCATTGCTGTTGTGAAGAAGCTGTTACAAGATTTGATAAAAAGTTCATCTAAATTTAACTGCACAAATCACTAGTCAAAGGGTCTATTCAATTTACCGGGGGGGGGGGGGGGTGCTTAAATATGCTCAAATTATACTTATTTCCGTGACAAGGTATTTTGTGTCCTGGGCATGAATAACCGTCAGCAGTATGCAAGGAGTTATACAGTCACCATGCGTTGTTGATACGTGCAAACCATTTACTCATTCATCTCAGACGGGGGGGGGGGGGGGGGGGGGGGGGGGGGGGGGAGTGGTAGCATATTGTGGCGATGGCCGGCCCTTTAGCCGACTATCGCAACAATATTCCGAACGTTCATTTTAAGCACGACCACCGATGTAAAGTATATAAGTTCAACAATTTTAGAAAATTAAAAATTTCAGTGCCACGAAATAAGGTAATGTGTTTTGAGTCAGAAACACTCATCTCAACCACTCTCATCTTCGGCGACACTTCCAACAGAGATATGGCCGTGGAAATAGACATACCTCTTTGTGGATAGCCCTTTGTGGATCTAAATAATGGCTAATGGTGACTGACTCTCTCAGTTAAAAATGGTTGACAAGAACAAAAGGTTTCCCAGCATCTTTCAACGCGGCTCACAAATGGGCACTTTCTACTGATCCAGTAGACGTATTTTGTAACGGCAGCCAACCTAAAATACCCTTTCTTGGAGCCACGATCTGTAAGACTCTTCCGCAGGTTTTGTCGTACACTTTAACATGACACCTGGTTACCTGATTCCTCCTTTTCCTTGTTAAAATGCTGATATTGGGCGGTTTGATCATAAAAAGGGCTATATGTGAATGTTGGGGTCTGACAATGGCCTCCTCTCATCCCATTATAAACCCGCCTATATAGAGGGAAAACGGTGCCACTCAAATATATTTGCATGTATCGACTTTTTAGGACTTTGTCACATCCGTATATCTCATGCATGTTGTACATCACATTGACATTTTTCATTTTTTTCACCTCTCCAATGTATCATTGAATTTAATTGACTGCACCACATGCGTTTTGTTGATAACAGGCAAACTGGTTTGAAGTACATTTGTTGAGGGAATTTTATTTTAATTTATGCTAAATCCACTGTTGTATTCCAAGGTCTAACTGCCAAGTAAGATACTAGCATTTGTATGTGACGACGTTGCCCGATTAAATCTTTTTATAATCAATGATTCGTCTCATATTTTCGTCGACCAGTTTAATTGAATTCATTCGACGAAGGCGTGTCCATTTAATTTGGGAATTACGGTGCACGAATTGTGTCTAAACCAAATCAAAAGAAATAATGGGAAAATATTCTGACCTTTCTCTCGAATGATGAACTCAATAAAATCCTTAATGTCTGTTCATATACTTTTTCAGACCACGTTTTCAAAATAAATGGGCCATATGATCCACAAGCGAACCATAATGAAAATTAAATGTACTTATCTCCGTATATGAATATTTTAAGGCCTATTGTGTCTTCGAGAATCATATTTTATTCACACGAGCCTTTTTTCCGAAAATGTTTGCTCTTTTTGTACCTTGGCCATATGTGCCGACAATTTGCGAATTAGAAGTGAGTTTAAATAGTGTCGTGATCACAAAAGCGGACAACGTTTCTTCCTGTTGCACTGTAGAATCTCACCCGTCGGAAAAATGAGAGAATATTGAATCCAAGCTGCTATTTCTGTTTTTCGTAAATGATTTCAAAATATTTTATTGATGAAATCTCTACCCATTACTGTGTTGCGGCCCAATCGCTATGTGATCTAGAAAAATACTACTTTTATAATCACAGTTTTGTAGAATGAGCCATCAGTGGCGGCGGAAGTTCGATAAAAATGGAGGAGCACACATTTACAGTGCTACCATGGTTCGACCCAATGTGAGAAAGGTTACACTCATATATCGATAAATGTACCATGATTCGCTATAGTCTCTCGTTTAGATGAATATGCCGCTGTTTGGTCGCTGTCCTGCCCGTTTCTTCTACTTCAATCATCTCCCAACCCGAAGGCCAGCCTTCGGGTTGGAAGATAGTTGAAGAAGAAGTACGGACCGAAGCGACCGAAAGTGGGATTCTTTGGCTAAATATTCTTTGGATTTTCAAATAATGTTATAGGAATGCCTGCATATTAACACGTTTGCATGCGCCCATTTAACTCATTGTGAAACTGCGAAACATATATGTGGAAAAAAGTGGAGGGACACGTGCCATTGCGCCCACTGGCTCCGCCGCCTCTGGAATGAGCATTACTACAAACCTATCTAAAATTAACGTTTGCTGACGACATTCCCGAATGTGTGACGAAAATAAAGTAGTATCGCATACGTTTGTGATACACGTTTTGGCATTTTTTAAACACCAGAATGCAGCCACACATACTTTTGTGGATTCATAGACCCATTACAATTAATTGAACTTTTATTTGGATGTTGTAATGTGTGTGTTATCGGTCTATATTTCCTAGTGGGAACTCCGGGAAGTGAAGCAGTGCTTATTTGCTGTGGCAAATAAGCTCTGTTTTACTGATAAAATAGGATCCGATAACTAATACCTGGAGTGAAAGTCCTTTAAAAGTGACAACATTGATATAAACGATTGCTGAGCTTACCTGTATCTCCATATTGCGGTCATGGTGAGCCATTGTGCAGAAATATGTGACCTCAACACCGATAAATAAATAAATACATTCAAAAGAAACATTAGGGGATAACTATGTTGTATTTGATTGTTTGGGGCCGTAAACGATGGTTTTACTGTCGCACATTGAGTTTTGCCGGCGACGCGTTATCCCCATTCTGATATAATTCAGCTGAAAACGGAGATAGTATTTATCTCCCAACTATAAAACAACGCCTTGTTGAAGGCAGCAATTTAAATCTAAAAACACAGTCTCCATGACGTCATTTGGGAGTTCCGAACCAAATCACGAAATATATTTTACGCTGCCACTATACAAATAGTTCCAAACGTTTCCGTCATTTCTTCAGCAATAAAAAAATATATTTATATTTGTACTGACAACATTTATCATGTTTAAATGTTTGTGACAATCTGAAAACAAAACACGCCGGCTAGTTTCCCTTTTCAAAGTTAAGAGTTCGCCTTGTGATGTATCAGTCCATTAAAGTTGGACATTTTGGGAGCTTTGATTGGAAGCCCTTGTTTGACAGTAATAATTACTTATGGTTACAGAACAGTTATTCATTTCAAACTGTTTCTAGGAAGTGATGTCTTGTGGAATTGGGCTACTGGTATTGACATATTTGTTGCAGAACGAATAGTTCACCTCTCTCAGTGGTGGACGCGTTTCTGTAGCTGCACATATTGGTGCCACGAACGCAGGTGACAAATTAGAAAATGAAAGGACCGCTTGCACTTGATGTCGAACAATTAAATTTATTATTGCCAGTTGTCAGAGTTTTAGTTTTCTATTTCGCACATAGCGTCCATAAATTCTTCATCGTACCAAAAAATTGCTAGGTCCATTTATAAATTATAATATCACTGACTGGTATCATACGGTTACCATTAAGCCTGTCGGAATCAGTTTTTCAACTCTCATTTCATTACTCATCAGTCTCTGCCAAACCACTTCCGCATTAATATTAAACTTTCCAACTTCATCCATATTAATTACAGTTAATTACAAGAAAGATAGAAAACGTTTGTTTTTTTTACAGAAAGTCAACGCGTTCACAGCGTTTGTTTACCTTGGATACGGTAGTCAATGACTCCAAATGGAGCGAAAATGGAACGCCCACGAATACACCCTGACTTTCCCGAAACAGTTTTTGACAACACAAAATTTCCGACAGGTTACGCCGATTTTACTGTCGCAGATTTTATTGATTTACCAATCAAATTTCGAGATTTAAAGTAAATGTATTAGAATATTTTATTATGGAGTACAACATTCTGAATATTGACTGGATGGTTATAATGTGTTAAGATGGGGCATGATTCAGACAGACATGCAGTTCAAACTGTGAACAATGTTGACAAAATCTGCAAACTTCCTTTGAGTGAAGTCACATCTAATGAATGACGTCGCGCGAGCAACGTCATTCGTAAGATATGACATTACTCAAAGGACGTTTCCAGATTTTGTTAACATTGTTCATAGTTTAAACTGCATGTCTGTCCAAATACAAAACAAAAAACCTATAGCACGGACTTTAGTGAATAGTGAGGGCATAGTGAATAATACATTCATTTCTCTTGGACGATAAGGATTTTTGTACGCGGAATGAATCATCAGCGACAACCATGCTTTTGACTCAGATCTTAACTTGGATTAAATGTCACCAAGTTTAATAACCACAGTCACACAGCAGTCAAAAAGAACATTAGAGTTTTTAATATTTCCCGTTGAAGCATTTTTTTTTATTTTATTGTTCGTTGTGAAAGAACGGTGGTTTTTAGTATGGACCACATTCACCACTCACGATTGGTGTTATAAAAGTGAGACATAATAACAATAACCGAGGATGCACTCAAAGTGTTTCAGTTTCATAGAATCGGCATGTTTCATCGATTGAAGCGGTGATACATGGAAACTTATGAATGAAAGTTTAAATAGTGTGGGAAGTAAAATTAAGACCGATTGTGAAAATTATTTTTGATTATTTTTTATTTCCTTGACGTCTCTGGAGGACTGGTTAGTTCTTACTTCGTTTTACAGTAAATGATCTGCTTAACCCTTTACCTAACATGAAAAGCAGACGACACTTGCAAAAAAAATCTTGAATAACTAATTTTTTTTCATTTTTGTCTCAAAAACATAGGTTATGACACCTCGTTGGAACGAGCTCGACGAGCTCGTTCCAACGAGGGGTCATAACCTATGTTTTTGAGACAACAAATGAAAAAAATAATGAAAATTAATTGGCGATTTTTGAGAATAGATCTGGCCGATTTTGGCCGTTACGTTGGGTAAAGAGTTAAGAAAACTGCAAACGTATGTAATAAATACACAACTTCATAAGAATTCCAATCGGTTAATGTTTATCGCACGAGTTTGGTTGGGCGGAAGAATACCACAAGAGGCGAACTGTCTATTTATTATCAAATCGTAACTGGACTGCAGGTCATCATGGGGCTTACTGGGTAAGTTGGTTGGTCTTAAGATGCAAAAGGTGATAGGATTCACAATTTAACCATTTTATCACGGGGTATCAAAACGATTGCTTCCAATAGAACACTTTTGAAGTAGAATGGGTAAATCCATTTTGTGTTGATAGAGGGGTTCGGAGATAAGTTTTTTTACGAGTGTATTGATAAATAAATAAATAAATGGTAGAGTACTGATTAGTGTTGGTTGTTAGACCTGGTTCATATGTGTTAGCTTTTGGGCGTGTTTTATGCACAGCATTTAGGCTAAGAGTTACGGTTCCAAACAGATGAATTTATAGTACAAAGGAACGACTGCTTGTATCCGTTAGTTTTGATGCTCCTGTGGCTGTTGGGAAGTATTCAGTAAGATGTCACGGATGTCTCCGTCTTCTTCGATTGTAATGCATGCATTGGTTGCTGAATGGAACGATTCTGAAGAGTTATGTGTTCGTTGCCACCTGAGAGGGTGAGTAATATCACTGTCACACTGACAATCTCGTGAATTTCTGTCGTGTATAAATGCCAATTTATTATATGCTTTCTCTAGACTGCCACGGAATTAGGTAATATTACTGAAACAAATTCGTATCTTCCCCAGTGAAAGATATAAAGATGAATTTTCTCTAATGAAGATACAGGCGATATACCTCTGGAACAATTTCTGACTTGAACTGATTAATTTCTGTTCGTTGTTTCCAATTGTCTTTCAAAGTTATCATATTAATTTATTCTGTTAGTCCCCCAACAACATAACTGCTATAAGCGCCCAGTGTTATTCATAATAACTGACCTTCAAATTTTAGTATTTCATCAATGTGTGCTTCCATAACATAGCTTATGACACCTCATTGGAACGAGCTCGTTTCAGTGGAGGGGTATAAGTAATATTCTGCAGGCAAAACCTGAATTTGTTTCAGCACATAAGAAGGTTTTTAAGTTCTTTCCTTCTAGTCGTGTTAGTTATGGAATTAAAAAGAGTATTCTTTAGTTTACTTGTAGGATTCATATATATTGTGTATATTATATCCACATTATGTTTGCAATATGCTGTAACTAAGCGCCGATTAGTTCTGTTGTCCAAAATTGCGAGGGTTAACTCACTGTTTTATACAAACCTTTTAATTAATCTTCGTATTTTAACCTCCCTGTAATCCTTTACCCAACCAATCGGCCACATGTTCCCGCGTAATATGCAAATTCAGCAGCTGAAAAAATATTACGTTTCAAAAAATTTCAGCAAAAGCATATTATGTGACCCCTCTTTGGAACGAGCTCGTCGAGCTTGTTCCAATGAGGGGTCACATGATATGGTTTTGTTGAAATTTTTTGAAAAAGTTTAAAAAATGATATTTAGAATAATAAATTTTGATATCGTCTACGTTGGGTAAAGGGTTAAGGGCTTTGTTAAAAACGGCGTCGAAACCTACCAGATGCTCATTACAAAGTATCAGGCCCTATTAAATATTTAAACTTGTGCTGTCTTGAGGAATACAGAAAATCTGCCTCACATACTAAAGCGGCTCGAATTAATACCCCTTACCATAAGCTTTACTTTGGGATTATCTAATTTGTTACACACCATAAGGAGCTGTTTGACAAGAATTGATATAAATAATACAAAATATAAATATTTAATTCTTCGGTAAAAACTAAGCGGATACACTGGAAATAACTAGAGTCCAATGTCGTGTAAAGAGGGTCTACATGTTACCCAGTCTATTTCATCTAACCTCCGAACCGAGTCGGAATACGGGAGCCTCAACCAGCTTTGAAGCGGTGTGGACGACTATCCGATGGAGAAACCGCAATTTGAATACCCCTTTTACGGCATTATCAAAATGAACTTCTAGCAATACGTGATCTACCTTGGCTTAACCCTTTACCTAACATGAAAAGCAGACGACACTTCAATTCTTGAATAACTAATTTTTTCATTTTTTTTTCAAAAACATAGTTTATGACCCCTCGACGAGCTCGTTCCAACGAGGGATCATAACTTATGTTTTTCAGACAAAAATGAAAAAATAATGAAAATTTAATTGGCGTTTTTTGAGAATATTGCTGGCCGGTTTTGGCCGTTACGTTGTTAAAGGGTTCAAGTGTTCGGATTCAAACCTGATATTGAATAAATGTAGGCCACATCCGCCATTTTGTTTTTCGATGATAAAACTTCAGCTTCATATTTTCCAAAACACCGCGTAACTTTGGAGTTTGGTTTTCTCCAAATACATACAAAAATGTTAAAATATAATTTCCACTTGGTCGACATATTCACAAGAAATAGATGAAAACACATTGCCTCGCTGTTTTGGCGTTCTTAGTACAATATAGACAGAGGCGGCGGTGCCGGGGGGGGGGGGGGGGGTGCAAAGAGGGCATGTGCCCCTCCACTTTTTTCCACAGATATGTTTCGCAGGTACATAATGAGCATGCAAACGTGTCAATATACAGGCATTCGTGTAACATTATTTGAAAATCCAAACAATGTTTATCCAAAGAATCCCACTTTCGGTCGCTTCGTTCCGTTTCTTCTATTTCAACCATCTTCCAACCCGAAGGCTTGCCTTCGGGTTGGAGGATGATTGAAGTAGAAGAAACGGCCAGCACAATGACCACACAGTGGCATATTCATCTAAAGGAGGACTAAAGTGAGTCATGGTACATTTATCGATATACGATTGTAATCTTTCTCACATTGGGTCGAACCCTGGCAGCATTGTGTAAATTTGTGCCCCTCAAATTTATCGAGCTTCCACAGCCCCTGAGTATAGACATGAGAGAAGAAAGCATTTCGAGCTTGGTATGGAGTCAAGGCCATAATAGGGCACCAAGAGGCTAATATAATCAATGGTGGCTCATGTACCACAGTGACATGGTAGGAATACAATACACAAATCTATGTTCTGAACTAACACACCCCAAGATTGAAGGGATAGTTAGCATACGCGGAGCGATTTTACGCCCCAACCGATAGGACGGTGCGCTATGACAGCACCAACCGCCCAACTGATACTTCCATAGTATTCGGACACCAAGTGTATTTTTCCGACCACGGATATGTACATTAGTTTACCCTGTTGATTGTCCGAACATTGTTACATGCTCCCGTGGCATCCCGATCTATGTATTTACTATCATTGTTACAAATTCCGTTGGAGCAATGACGACTGGCGTTTTAAAGTAGGACTTTTGTGCATATTTACGAAACGTGTATGTCACGGCTGCTGTGAAACAGCCATGTCGGGAATTGATGAAAAATTCATAAAAATACAACCCCCAAATTATAATTTACTTTCGTAAAAGATTATTTGGTTAAAAGTGCTTACATTATAATTATCCTAGCGGCAAGAGATTTATTGTCCTTGGGGAAATTATTTACCAGCTGCGTGCAAGGAGTTAACATTCCTCATACTTTTCAAACCAAGTGCTGTACCATTCTATAAACAGTAATTTTCTTGCTGGCGAAACAGCGCGCCATTCACTTTTGAAAGTGCGTTACCGGAAAGCGTATCAAACGACAAATCATGGAGTGCCCATTTCTGTCAAGTGATGCGCATGACTTAGTTTATCGGTTTAATGTACTCCTGATGTTCAATTCTCGGGTCCATAAAGGTTAAAAGCCGAACCATGCATGAAATAAAATAGCACCCGCTTTTGGGATTACTCCCCGCATACCAGCAAATCGGTTTAAGATCCGTCAGTTCCCATTGTTATATTGTCCATGGGTAGTCTTTGTTATATACCAGCACTCAGTGCAGGCAATTCCCTTCGCTCCCTCTTTTGCAGGGACATCGTGTTGCGAGGTCGGTCACGATATTAAAGTAAATGGCTTTGATTACAAACTCTTCATTATGATGGTAATGGGAAGGAAATAAATTAATAGCATCTTAATGAAAGTATAAAATGTTTTGAAAAGCCGTGCTCGTTTTTGAGTGAGTAATGCATTTGCCTCACCCCGCTGGACTCCGTTCTCGTTCGTGAACATAAAATGACTTTACAATAAAATGGCAGCAGGAATCGGAGAAGCAGCGGGATTCGTCAACATCTGGTTAACAAAGGGGCTTTCTGTATTTTAATAAATCTTCATAACTTGTCATATTTAAGCTAATGTTTTCAAACAAATTCATATTTTTTCTCCACCTTTTATGGAGTTTAACATGTATATATAATGAAGTCTGCATGAAGTATGTTACAACTATTGAGGGCTTTTCCAAATAATTGACTAACAAAGCTGAGCGAAATTATTGGTATATGAGATTATAGTTTTTTTACAACATGAGGGTTGACATCTTCACTTTCCTTTGGAGAATGTGGTTTAAAAAATGTCACTATCTGGTCGACTGTGAGAACTGACTGTTGCTTGGGTCCTGAACAGAATTTAACAGATAAAGCGTTTTCCGTAAAGTCACGTTGAAGAATATCACGAACGGGTTGTTGAGGAAATATCCGTTATGTTTTTGATCGATAGCACACCGATAATGATATAACATTTCTGTAGTTCTTAGTGACAGTCAGTGGTTATTTTGGCCATTCGTTAGGGTGTATATGATTGTGTGGGGAAGGGTCGCGTGGTGATGTTAACACCATCAAATAAAAACAGGATCGAGAATCGTAACCTCCAGAAGTAGATTTAGCACAGAACGCAGGGGGGGGGGGGGGGGGGGTGGGGGGGGGGGGGGGTAAGTGGTCTGTCCGGGCCAACTAAACCTGTTTAGGAGCTATTATTTTTAGGAGGTTAGTCGAAATTAGGGTAGTATTAGGGTTAGGAGAGGAGTGGGGTTAGGGTTAGGAGTAGCTCCAGGACAGGGCTAAAGGTTGGAGGGGGGTTAGGACCCAGGGGGTGGGGTGGGGTCAGGGGTGGGGTTTTAGTTCTTATAGCCCTAAACCCCAAAATAGCCCCTAATCCTTTTGGTCTGGCTAGGGTGGGGTTAGGGTCAGGGGTGGGGTTGGTTTAGGGTTAGGGGTAGCCCCAGAGTAAATCTTAAGGTTGGGGAGGGTTAGGTCCCAGTGGGGTGGGGATTAGAGTCAGGGGTGGGGTTTTAAGGTTTAGGGTCAGGGTAGGGTAGGGTTAGGGTTAGGGTGTGTTTTTTGAGTGGATGGGGTGGGGTTAGGGTTAAATATAAGTTCTAGGGCGGAGGGGGTGGGGTTCTGGTTAAAATAAGGTGATGGACATATAAAATGTTTTTTTCGTAGCCCTTAAACCCAAATAGTTGGAACGTCCGTCCGTCCGTCCGTCCGTCCGTCCGTCCGTCCGTCCGTAAACTATTGGTTTTGGACCAGTATGGTTTATTTCCTATCAACCAAAGTTGGTATGTGTATTACCCAGCTAGTAATAAGGTCAGTTCGAATATGGGTTCCGTGCAAGTATTTTTAAATGAACCCTTTTTTGACTTTGAATTCGATTGTCTATCAACATTTTTGCTTTCCGACCGATAATTCCAGTTTGGATTATTTGATCTCAACCAAGGGTTGGTATGTATATTTTCCAGTTAATGATACTGGCCAAGTTTGAATATGGGTTCCGTCCAATTATTTTTACATGAGTTACGGCCCCTTGTCGACTTCGAACGAGCGTATTTGGCCACGCCTGGCGGTGCTCTTGTTTACAGTGTATTACATTGTAGATATACCACCTAAATGTGCCACAAGTTTGGCTTTGGCTAAAATATGTGTCAACTCATTGATGAACACCGCTAACGCTTAAGTATAAAGGATTACTATCAGTCTTACCACACGCATTTAAGAGAGACAGGTGAAGGTTAGTATAAAGATATTGCTATAATGTAACATAAAATAAATAAAAATAAAAGAAATCCAATAAATTTTAAAAACAAATAAATAGACACTCGAGTGAATGTGTTTTGAACGCCAGTCGATGGAGTTTCGTACGGTCATCACCGCATGGGGAGCGTAATCAAACACGAGTGCATTTGTCACGCTATTTGAGGCCAAGAGTTGGGATTACAACTTTATTATTTTTTGTGTGTAATTTAACTGGACTAAGGTATATGCAAGTTCTAGGATTTGTGGAGAAACCACAGGTCACAGTAATATAGCGAAGATTGCTGGCGAAATCTATGGGAGCCTTCGATTAAATAATATTTGTTTGCTTGTGTCACGCTATCTGGTTAAATGGTCAATTAGAAATAATGCGTTCAACTTAACCTCTAATTGGCTAGAATATTGTTTTGCGTTTTCGAAGCAGAGATAAGTTAGCGTACACGTGTGGAACATCGCGAGCGATTTTCTCTTTATGGTTACACTAAACCAATGTATCATCCTGTCCATCGTGGATTTGAATTAGCGATTGTTCACGGGTAATTTGAACGTAAACAGTTTAATCCTGTTCTGTCCGTTTCAGACAATCATTAAAATGTCTAGTTGTTTCAAAAGAGGCATATCTTACCAAGCCAGGAGAGCTCCGAGATATGTTGCCAGACATCACAGAACTCGAGCTAATAGTAATAAAAGTGTCCACGAAATGTCAAGCGAGTCTAACTCCAAAAAAATACGCATTAATATCTCTATCCATATCGAATTACAAAGCACTCGTTAAATCAGAATTAATATGTTTAAACTTTGCGTTCCGACTGTATAAAGAGTGAAGCAGAATTCTAAGGTGGGCAGTTGGCCTGACAGCCCTCAGAGAAGGTCCGAGTTTAGCCTTGGCCGTCGAGGGTCATAGGCACCGAGATTGAAAGTCCGCGTATTGTCGTAACCCTGTGAGGGCTGTAAGGAACCAATAGTAGTTCGTCAACGGTTGCGAACCGTAGTGGCATAGTAGCCAAAGAAGTAAAAGCTGTAACGCTGAGGTCTAGAAACTGTATTAAGGGCTTGAGTAAGCGCTTGAATAGCTCGCGAGATAAGATAGTTTTAGGCGGTGCGAGAATTGGTGATGTTGAGAACACTTTGCAGAATATTTTTATGTAAGCTTTGTAAGTATATATCTGAAGGCGAAGAATAACTTAACCCCGTGAGAGCCAGGCAAGGCGCAAAGTGGCCGTGAACTGTGGTAGACGCCAATTGAATTGTGATTGAACTGGGAGAACGCTGATAGAGTCACACAAGCAGAACATTATATATGTTAAGCCCGAATGACTGTGAAGTTAACCCTGAAAGGAGGAAGCAACGGGAAGTGAATAGACACTTTGTATGTATCACAAACCGTGAGAAAATGAAGATGATGTGAGGGTGATCCAGCGGACACAGCTAGCTGTGGGAGACGTCGAGGGCCTTAAAGACTAAACTTTTATCCGCGTAATTAATGTATTCTTATGGATAATTTTGTGAGTAATTTGTTTCATATTTTATTTCTTCGTACATGTAAATAAATAATCTTTTCAGTGAATGATCGTTGATCACCCTTTGGCGTTGTAAGCCACAGGCACATTCAGGAATCCTAAGAGTCCCAAGCGGACATGGCATTGATAAGGTGGCAAGGTTTACGTTCGAACTGGGGTTCAGACGACAGTCACTGGCTGTCAGCCGAGCACTGATAAGAACATAAATTTTCCTCCATTATTTCGAACATCAATTTTACCCCTGTAATCCTGCGACAGCATTGAGAACCAGCGAAACTGTACTTTAATATCGATTAGTGCTATTATGGCGTTTCCGTTGCCCTGTTACTCGATTCTGGTGCTTGGCGGGCACGGCGTGGCAGATCAAATGAAAGGGATTCGTTGAATATAATGACTTTCTACAGTCAGAGAAGTATCTAAGGAATCGTCACAAACTGCTCAGGACTATTGAAAAGACACAAAACAAAATCGGTTAATTTATAACATGACGTTATAAGATGGCTTACCACCCCTCACTGGAACGAGCTTAAAAGGTTCTTTTCAGTGAGATATCCTAAGCAGTGTTTTGTAGAAGAAAAAGAAAGTTTCAAGTCAGTATTGTATGTACGTACTATTGTCTGTCATATAAGTATAGTTGTCTGTAACATACGTACTGTTGTGTGTAAATTGTGTTGGGTAGAATAGGGTGGGTTCTCAAGTCGCCTCCATGGATCCGTCGACTCTAACGAAAATATCACGTATGTCTTCTGGTAAGTTAAAAATCTACAGCATTGATAATGAACAATTGAGTTCTCTGTCACATGGGAACAAAATTTCACCCTGACACGACGTTAATATTTAGATACCTGCCACATGCTTTGGTTTGGGTGAAACGTCAGTGTTCGACATACGAAAAAAGGGGAAACTCGTATAAAGTACTGCGTATCACATGTTGGTGATTGCACTCAAAATATGCATTTTAAACTCTTCTCATAACCCTTTAATCAAAATAACGGCCAAAACCGGCCAGCGCTATTCACAAAAATCACAATACAATTTTCATCATTTTTGTCATTTTTTGTCTCCAAAATGTAGCTTATGACCCTTCACTGGAAGAACTCGATGCGTTCCTATGTTTATAACGCCAAAAAGAGAAAAAAAAGTAGTTATATAAGAATTTTATATAGAAGTGTCGTATGCCTTTCGTGTTAGGTAAAGGGATAACGCGAATAGAAGGCGACATATGCACAACAAATTGTCGAACAACTAAATATTCTTATTTTTTGCCTTGAAAACACCACATATGACCCCGCATTAGAACGAGCTCCTTGTAGTGAGATGATCATAGCTATATCTTTAAGGTAGAACAGTAAAATAATAAAACTTCAATGATGATTTTGTGAATAGAGCTGACACGTTTATAGGCTGTGTTAGTTAAATGGTTAATTAGAGCAGTCAAACTATCTCGCAGACTGATATTTCTGAGCAGCCTAAAAAGAGAGATGGATGATAACCAGAAGGAAAAATAAGAGTAAGTGGAAGTAGAGTCAAGAGAGACAATATTAGAATAGTTACCAGTGAAATGGAAGGGGGAGGGGTGTCACAAAACACACAAATAGAATGGCGATTGTCTCCTTTAGATTCGCAGTAAAACACAGTTATTAATTATATTCGTTAATTAAGTAATTATTGTTTTCTTTACAACACTTAGAAGCTATTAATGCAACATACTCAATGGTATTTCAATTGAATTATAAAACCAATGTTGTTAAAGAAAACAGAATAAACCAGGGTTTTGCTATGTATGATGTGTCTCTGATTGGCTTTACCCAACGTAACGGAAAAAAAACGGTCAGCGCTATTCACAAAAATCACCATTCAATTTTCATTATTTTTTTCAAATTTTGTCTCAAAACCATAGCTTATGACCCCTCATTGCAACGAGCTCGCCGAGCTCGTTCCAGTGAGGGGTCAAAAACTATGGTTTGGGCGCAAAATGTAAAAAAAAATTAGTTATTCAATAATTGTATTTGCAAGTGCCGTCTGCTTTTCGTGTTAGGTAAAGAGTTAATCAGTAAGGAAAAAGTTAACACACAGTCTTTCCCTTGGTATCAAGTGCCCCAAAATTAGAAGAGAAAAACCTCTTGGCCTTCATGTATTTGATTAGAAATTAATTATATAGTGATGTATGTATAGATCAATAGCAAAGTTCACCATCCATAGAAAATTATATTTACATCAGAGATCTTTTTTTCTGACTAATCCATTATGACGGGGATATCGCGGAACACGATCCACAGAAATAAAATATAGCACAATATGTGGATAAACGAGGTGATAATTGGAATTTACGCTCCGGCCGTTACCAATAATTGTCAGGTTGGAAATCTCTTTCCTTCTCAGACACGTCAACAACGCGAGGCTGCGAGATTGAATTTTGCGCAATTCAAATCCCCGGATGTAGTAATTAAATTCGATCGCTTAATGTCAGGCGTGTTATTGTCTGGGTATTAAATCCGTTGCAGTGTCACTTTTATGAAGTCAACCGTAATTACCGGGTCTAAATTATATTTGGAATAACATCTCTTTTATTTATACCAATTGTTTGCTTTGATCAAAGGAATACCACGGAAGGCGGCACTGCTTTTCCAACGGAAATAACTGAGATAACCGGATGAACGTCACATTTATAAAGGGACATAACTGAAATAAACAGGACATATAAAATTACCAACTATTTTAAGTTTCCGTGTCTTCGTTAAAGTTTTGCACAGCTGACCTTCAGCTCAGTGATGAACTCATTCAAAGTTGCAAACAGCTTATCACTTGGGTTTATTTATAAAAGTTTGTCAGCTAAACGTTGATTCATCTGGTTTATTTAGTATCAGTCCATTACTCACATCATGGCTACTTACATTGCTTATGACAGCAGTAACAATACTAGATTATTTTAAAATCGCAAAGCGAATTTCCAGACGTCATTGTCAACGAAAGTGGGTCGATCCACCGGGTGAACCCACGGAGAGGTTAAGCTGACTGAATCTTGAGTACTAAAATGCATGTTAATTTCAACCGTTTGTCGTGAAATTTAATACCAACGTTTTCCTAGCTTTAGTCACCAATAACGTTATAACGTTAAGAATTTCCATCAATTCGGATGAAACTGCACAATGTTTGACCTCAACTGTTGCTCTTGTCTTGTGTGACATTATTATAGTGGTATGTTATGTGGTTGGGGGGGGGGGGTGGATAGGCTGTCACCATATCGTCCCTTGAGTTCCAATGTGTTCTATGTGCCACTAGGCACATAGAACACATTGGAATTCAGGGGACGATATGGCAGGGGGAAAAGCTTGTTGGTATTCACGTCATACCGCCGGTATTTGATTGATGATTTAAGAATGTTTGCAACTTTTGATTTGGGATGATGAGAACATATTTATTTACTAGGGGTTAATAATAGTTTCAACAGCCAGGATCACCTCATGTCGGAAATGATTATGAGTACTAAAATTTCACTTGATTTCAACTTTATGCAGTGTAATTTGATTTTACGTTTCTCCACCCTCGATCGCCAATAACATGATAGCGTTAGTGGCGATTGTGTGTTGCATAGCTTATGAAGTTTGGGGTGTGTGGGGTGATATAGCTGTCACCAAATTGGAGGTAGAACGCCCGTCGGGGCACGGTGACGTTGTGTACTAAGGCGTACTGCACGTCGATGGTGCACGTGTCTTCAACCAATGCTAACCCTGCTTGAAAATGAAAATCCGTTCCACACACATGTGCCGGACGGAAATCGTTGAGCAGACGATTGATCACTCGAAACGGAACCGATTGCGAAATAACTACATAAAATGTCTATAACTTAACTGGTAGAGGGCTAAATTATTTTTGGCCATCACAACTTCAACACAGGTCTTTGCCTTGTAACAATTTATGGGAGAGTGCCTATGGGCACTCTCCCACAAATTGTGACAAGGCAAACCATTACAGACGAAATAAAATCACTTCAAAGATAATACAAAGCACATCCACTGAATATGAGCCTTCAAGCTGTGGTACCGGCACTTCAGAATAAAGCCCAAATATGGGCTTCTAGCACTCTACCAGTTAAGGATATGGCGAATTTAATGTGTACGAAAATAGCGAAGAAGAAATAGAGTCGATTTATGAAGGGGATAATGAATATCCAGAAGAAGAGAACTATGAGTACGTAAATTTTCTCCTCAAAATTTGGATGGTGATAAAATGTGTTCTTTTTGTTGATAGTTGTCAAATGAATTGTTGAGTGTCCTTCTAATAATGTTTTTTTGTAGACTTGAAGGCGTGTAATAAACACAGAACGACACGCGCGTGTGAATGGGTTAATTGATATGGCACGAGTGCCAGCGCGGAAAGATAAAACGAGAGGCCGCAGGCCTCGATGCTCTGTGTATATTGTGGTATGTTATGTATCTTTGGGAGCAGAGCATATGGAGGTGTAACGCGCGGCGGTACTTCGTCATATCTCCAATATTTGACGTCGGATTTTCAAGATTTTTCCAACTTTTTATTTGGGGCCATAAATACTAAGAGTTCCCTTGATTTCAACTTTATGCAGTGAAATTTAATTTTGACGTTTTCCTACCTTCGATCGCCAATAACGCCAACAATAATTATCCGACAAATTTGGATTTAACTGCACAGTACTCGGTGTTAATTCATTTTCCCGCCCATGCTATGACATTAGAGCTGCGTTATGTACTCCATGGCTGTCATTAGAAGGGAGGGGGAAAGTCAAACCTTGACATGACGTTAAAACATTGAAAATGATGTCTATCAAAAAATTTAAAAAAAAGAGCTACCCTTTTTATTTTCTGAGCTGTACAACATGCTAAAATTTCATGAAAATCGAATGATATTTATTTTTTTGTACCCTTGGTATGAAAAGAGATGACCCGAAAAATAGGTCAGAATTACTGATGATTTCCCAGGTCGGTACCACATTTTGTTCCAAACGAATGCCATAAACTAAGTTTTTGAGGCAAAAATTGAAAAAGTAATAAAATTTTAATGGCGATTTCTGTGAACATACCTGGTCAGTCAGTGTCGTTATTCTAGATAAAGGGTTCAACTCTTTACTGCATTGTTAAGTATATTCAGCATGAGTAAACATGGATGTCATGTTTTTACACTGCGTTTGCGGTCTTGGTAAGCTGGGGCGAATGACCACAGACATAGATTCCATGCCCAGAATATTAGTCGAATCCCAAACATTATGTTTATCGTCCACTTTAGCGTTCCAAAAACAAATAACAACCATAATAACAAAAAATAACTGACTCAAGTGATTTGAAGGGCCCTGAATATTGCATTTTCAAAATGAAGTTCTTTTGTGGTAGAACTTGTGAAGGGTACTCGTATGATAAACGATTTATTTAATAGCTTGCATTCTACAATCTGTAAAACGTTTTAAAGCATTCTTGGTGGTTTCACGCTGTATAAAATTTGTTATTATTATTATTATTATTATTATTATTATTATTATTATTATTATTATTAGTAGTAGTAGTAGTAGTAGTAGTAGTAAAGACGCCGTGTGTCACAAAACGGTGAAGGTAGCACGAACTTCTTCTATTTTCATTACAATACAATTCATGACACGGAAACAGTTGTGCGATAACCAGGCCAGAAAATAAGCAGTCTGACATTTGCAGAATGAGGTCCCCAGAGGGTGAATTTGATGATGCATCCCATACAGTGGGCCAATTTATCCTATGGGTACCTCTTTCTGTTTAGTTTTGAGACCCTGATTCAGATTGAGGTTCACAGAGGATAAATTTAGTGATGCTACCCTGCTGTGCAGGGTAGCATCACAAAATTCACCTTTTGGGGACCTCATTTTGCAGATGACAGTCTGCTTATTTTCTGGCTTGGCTATAACTTAGAATGATCTCTTATCGCCATCTTTATACCTCGACCGCTGTATGTATTCAATGTTACCCGATAGAATAAGGCACTGATAATGTGTCAAGAAAACAACGTGTTGAATCCAGTCTACAGCATCGGACTACTTAGGGCGCATTAGTGGGCATTCCGCTGATGATGCAGGGACTCGTGCCAGCCAATGGAGTGCTACTTGAAATGTTTCGAGACTAAACAATAGTGTTACACTAGAAAATAAACAGAACACCGGGATGATATTTTTGTTTTAAAAGTTTAAACTTCGTTCACTTAATCCACATTTAAGAGTGGTATAAATATAGAATAATACCCAGGCAGACTATGTGTGACAGTAAAATTCGACCTTTGTTTGAGTTATTTTTTTTGTTCCCTGCGCCTTAACCGCTCGTGAAACACCCAAGAAATTCCAAAATCGGGTCGTTGATTGAGACCCCCGTACCCACTCGTCGTTGTGTTTTGTCTTAATATGCAACCCTTATATGTGGTCCAAACTGTAACCATACGTGCAAAAAGTCCACGACTGTGAGCACAAAAACTGATTGGGGTCTCGATCCGGACGAAATTCTCTGCCTCCAACCCACCCGCCAGTACTGCAGAATCTTACATGTCGAAAAAAGAAATGCAAGAACAATTAATCCCAGATGTTATTTTCTTTCGTGTTTCCTTCATTTAGTCTCGATTTCGCTATATTTGGTTTTTCTTTTAACCCTTTACCTAACATGAAAAGCAGACGACACTTGGAAACAAAATTCTTGAATAACTGATTTTTTAATTTTTGGTCTCAAAAACATAGGTTATGACCCCCTCATTGGAACAAGCTCAACGAACTCGTTCCAAAGAGGGGTCATGACCTATGTTTTTGAGACAAAAATTGAAAATATAATGAAAATTAATTTGCGATTTTTGAGAATAGCGCTGGCCGGTTTTGACCGTTACGTTGGGTAAAGGGTTAAATCCCCAACAACTGGTATATGTCCCCCTAGGGTCGCAATCTGATTGAGAAAGAAACCACCTTTTTAATTGCAGTACTGCAACATAGAAGTCTGATGACGTCAGTTTGACCATTGAACGACTCACTGCAAGAAGTGTGGACCATCATCACTTGTTGTCCGTGACATTGTGTTATGACGAGTTACACAATGGTCGCATTCGTTTTTTATATTTAGAGGTAGCCATAAATCAGTCTGCGATGTTCTGGATGACAAAGAGCCGTCTGTTGTTCGCACCCATGGTGTTGTAAATGTGTTGCGGGAGAAAGCATTACAGGGAATAGACCGCACTTTGTTGACTGTAACAAAACACGACATGCAGTTCCGCAATTCTAAATTGCTTACTGGGGGGATTTAGTTTAGCACATCGATTTCTCGATCCCTGTACAAAAATCGATAATCAATTATTTTCCTGCGATTCACTGGTTAATTCCGTCATATTTTGAAAAACATTTACTCGTGGCAGATATAGATGAGATGTGAAATTGATAGATATTGCATCAGAGCAATTCTTTATGAGCGATACGGCAGAAGGAACCATGGCGAGTGTTTCTCTTTATAACTTGTTCACTCCACGAAGCACGCCAGCAACCAGGAAATGAATTCTAAACGACACGTGGATGATATTGTTTTGCACTTCCGACAGTGCTTTGTAACTGCCCCAACTATTGCCACAAGTCCAGGAGTTTAAAGGCCCATGTGCAAAGATTACCTAAAGTGCGGATACCAACCTGTCCCCAGTGATTTATTAGTCACTTATGGAAAGTAAACTTTTAACATCTGATATATGACGCGTTCAGTTTGAGCCTTCCGGCACAAGTATTAAGCTCTCCGTGTTTGTAATACTCACCTTACAATGGTGATCTTCAATAGAAGAGTTCCGACATCAAGAGACTGGTAACACCTACATGGCATTGATATTGAAAATATTTATTATTTTACAATACGACAATCCAAATGAGACGACCAGCAGCGGCATCGCTAGACTAAATGATGTGAAGGCCAATTGTTTTTTGTGCTGACAATGGCAGCAGAAAAAGGATTTCAACACTTCGTTTCACCTCGTTTTGTGTTAAGAGTATTTTAATCCCCGTAGGTGCGGGTGCCGAGTCTTTCCCGGGGAAAAATTTACTTTCCATACCAACTGTAGCACCCTGAGTTCTGTTTGAAGGCTTAACTCGTTACATGCAGCTAGCGGATGTTCCTGCCCAGTACAGAATTTCTCCTGTCAATGAAATAAGGATAATTTGGGTATATTATTCAGATTTTTCCTCCGGTAAATTGAAAGGATTTTTTCATCAGTGGTTTCTCGAATTATGTTTAGATGAATTTTTCATTAAATCTCGCCATGGCTGCTTTGCAGCAGCCATGACTAAATTTGATGAAACATATCTTGAAAATACTCAGCGGGTTAAGAGTTAAATACCCGTAGAGTTGAGTAATAACTATAGCAAAATGACAAAAAGAAAAATACAGGAAAGAGTACATGAGCCAGTTTTAGAAATGGGAGGCAAAAATGAATATATATGGTTTACCACCCCCCCCCCCCCCCCCAAAAAAAAAAAATCTGGATGTTATGCCGCTGATGACCAGCGACGGTCAGCACTGCTGAAATGATGTAAGTCACTTGTGTTACCCACGTTTCGTTCATGCAAAACGAGAAAAAAAGAGAAATTTTATTTTTTAGACAGTTTACAATGTATTCCATCAAACAAGCCAAACCTGCAGCTTGGACGCCGGACATGATAGACGAGTAGGTGAACATCGTTTTTGACACAGGTATAAGGTAAAAAATAAGGTGGGGATATATTGAGTGCAACATTGCGCCATCTACAATGCCATCTCGCGCATCCACCGTGAAGACGCAACTGCTTAAATTTATTATATATCGGCTTTGTCAAGGAGGAATTCCACCAGACATAGTGCTCGGTCAGAGCTACTGAACTCAAAACTCCAACGTTTTTCGGAAGTTAGCCCCGACAGGAGTCGATCCCGGGTCTACGGCACAAAATCGCCTAGCCATGAATGTTTTGCAACCATACCAACTGAGCTAACGGTAAACCCCAAAAGTTTGCAGTTAACTCAGCTAGTATGTCAGTTCACCAGACCCAGACCGATATTCTAGAACAGACAATTACTGAATTTTTGGAATTGTTTTTGTGGTATTCGTAATTGTCTACATAGCGCCTGTATTTATTGTGAGATTTATTTTGTCTGTATTATGCGTAAATCCCACCGAGAGCCAATACTATAAAGCTTCTACAGTTGTATTTTCAAGAAATGTATTTCCTAACTTTGTGAATACAAGTGACTGAAATGAATCATTAGTATTTTAATAGGCGTGGCAATTTACTTGTAGTTGACTGCCTCATCTTCTGAAGCGCTAATAATTAATTTCGACCGCTGATAGTCAGTCATACAGAGAAAATACAATTTTGGAAAATACATTTGTAATTTTTTTTTAAGTATTGCCTATTTATCAGCTTCCGTGCAAACGTTTGTAACTAAATAACAACAAATGATCCCATTGGTGATTAATAACTCAATAATTAAATCTGAGAAGAATTCATACAGAAAGTCAATTCGATTGTACACAAGACGGCTTAAACCTGTTGGCGCCTAACTTACATACAGGGATTATTAGAAAATTGACAAGGTTTTCACTTTTTAAAAATATCGATGGCAATGTTAATCAATTTCACAGCAAGACACCTCAAAAATCCGGAAAATGAATAAAAAACGGAAAGAAACGAGCAACATTATTTCAATGGAGCGCGACATTTTGTCTGAAGACATATTACTTTTTAAAGGTTTCCATTGCAATACAGCGGAGTGGAAGTAATGTACTTATAATGCCTTAACGACAGATGTAGAATTTTAATAAAGTGCTCTTTTAAATGAGGGTCTTTATTTATCATTCACGGTTATTCTAAAATCGTGTCCTTGCACTGAACCACTATTCATTGACTGAGTGGATTAAGGTTTGGAATGAACTAAAAATTAACTAAGAATCATAGATGTCTATTTCACGGTCTGAAATTGACACTATTGTTATTTTTCACATCGCAGATTTCAAATCTGATTGGTACAAATGCAAGATGATTCGATTTATGCGGATTTAGTGGAGTCAATTTCCTTCTCAATAACATTGACACGCGCCAATCAAATTTTATCTTCCAAACTAAGCCGATCATAAGTCAGTAAGCTGTTACCTCTAAATAATAGAGTGGAATTGTTACTCGCGAGGGAAATAAGAAGTATTGTGTTACCCAGGCCAGTCCCTGGTGTGTTTGTCCCCACATGACGCATGCACTATCCTCCGATTTCTATGAAGAGAAAATAATTTATTTTTTTCTTTAACATATAAATTAATAGCTTATTGTATACAGATCGTTCGTTTCCATAACGAAGAATGTTCAAGCATTAACCCTGTATTGTTACTTTCCAGAGTGTGATTTACTGAAGTTTCCCGGTTTGATTATAAACGATAACTTCACAAGTGAATTATGCAATCAACAATTGGGTCATGTATCCGTGCGCGCAAACGAAAACGCTTTGCCGTGGGTGTAATAGGGACTTCATTGTTTTTTGTTTTTTTTTTAACCCTTTACCTAACATGAAAAGCAGACGACACTTACAAAAACAAAATTCTTGAATAACTATTATTTTTATTTTTTGTCTCAAAAACATAGGTTATGACCCCTCATTGGGACGAGCTCGACGAGCTCGTTCAATGAGGGGTCATAACCTATGTTTTAGAGACAGAAAATGAAAAAAATAATGAAAACTTATTGGCGATTTTTGAGAATAGCTCTGGCCGGTTTTGGTCGTCACGTTAGGTAAAAGGTTAAATAATATAATTATCATTAATAATGAAAAGTTATAAACAGAGTAATCGCTTGACATGACTGGTTACGTGAAATAAATCATTCGAGGCGAGGCTCTTTTTTGTAAAACACTCGTGCGCATTCGCTCACTCGTGTTTGTACAACGTCCCTCACCTCTCATGAATTATTTCACGCAACCAGTCCAGTCAAGCGATTATTCTCTATTTCAATGGAGGTACGTGGAAAGTGGTATTCTGCAAAAACTCCTGACGTTTGTACCGAAGTATAACTCCCACGATCTGTACACAAGATAAGCAAAATTTCAGAAAATAAACACTGGGGGTCAACCCTGAGGTTCACAACGTAAACTTTGTGCCTCTTGCTTTTTTACACGGAATGCGAGTAATTAATTGGCAGAACTCATTCGCTTATTAAAGCACTCATTTTTTGGCCTCATTAGGGTAATATACTTTCAAGTTACAGTTTGTAATAACATGACTACATTTATCAACGCAACAAATTGTTTTAACCATTAATCTAACGTAAAGGCAATGTACGACCAACGACATTTACAAACATCTCCTTTCAAATTATATTATTTTTCAATTTTTGCCTCCCAAACATAGCTCTTTCACACTGATTGAAATGCGCTCGCCGAGTTCGTTCAATAAGGAGTCATAAGCTATGTTTTGATACATTGTTGTCGTGATAGGTGACGTGTTAAAGTATCACTGAACTAAATATTTGAATTAGAACTACCCGCATTGAAATGTTGCATTCAGAAGGGATGCAATCTCTAAAAATAAACAGCCTTCAGCCTTGGGAAAATAAATTGTTTCAATAAACGTTTGAAGCATTCTATTGACATCTTGCATTATTGATGAAATTCCAGACAAAAAAGAGGGTGATTTGATGACTTTTGGGTCTAAAAAATACAATTTACATTTGGTGTGCTTTTGTATGGAATTCGCTGAAAAATATGTGCACGTGGCCGGTTTTTCCCTTGATGTCAATTTTTCTCTCTTATTTGTTGCATGACCCCCCTGTTTTGGGGTCCGAAAAAGTTGTCTGAAGGGCTATACTTGACAAAGATATTTGAATGCCAAAATTAAAGTAATGCGATCATATTTTGTTTTGTCTGAACGTTATCATGGTCGCCTATGGGAAAATATTTAGTTCCGTGATACCTTAAGGTCACTACCTATGCAACATGGAGACTATGATATTTTGATACACTGCAGAAGTCATTCATGTAGCTGGATAAAAAGTCACTCCTCTGTCCCATGGCAAAACTGTGTTTGAACATCCAGGCCTGGAAATAATAGGTTACGGCAATTGTAAAATACGTGAACGAACTACAGTTTACGACAAATAATCTAACATAAATTATATTCCTAATCCCGTATGTTTGACCAGTCAAACTTGCGGAACTTTCGCGACTAACTCGACATGAAGATTTCGCATTACATTCACATATGAATAGAGTGGCCTGGTGTTTTTTTCCGCCAACATAAATAGCAACAACTATAGCGCGATCTCGCAAGTGCGAGATCGCACGTTAGTCGTTGCTATTTATTTGGGTGGAAATATTGTTAAGACGTGAACAGCTTGCATGGCCGGCGTAGCAAAAATACAGAAAAGACGGAAAAGCATCGCAGCACTTTTTTATGTTAGGATGTCTTTTATGCTATATAACCTGCTAACGGGTTACGATGCAAGATCCTTATGTCTGGTCTTGGTCAACCATACCTACCAATGTTTAGGGAGGTAGAATAAAATCCCTAACCTTTGCCATTACGTGTGAATAACATATCATGTCATAATATTGAATACACTTTTAACATGGCCTTATATCCTGATACCCCTGGACACGGCTACGGATAAATGCTGTTATTCAATATAATGTTGGAGAAAGCTCCTGATGTAAGATTTCAGTGTGTTAGATGCTAACACAAGAGTTTATCAATTTATAAAACTAGACTGACAGCGACACTTGCAGGAGAAATTCTTGACTAGCTAAATGTTTTCATTATTTGTCTTGAAACATTGCTATTGAACGCCCAATGGAACGAGCTTGATGGGCTTGTTCATACGCGGTAGTGATAAGTGATAAGTTTTGTGGCAAAGACAGGCCTTAAAACCTATTTTGACAAGATTGGTGGCATTCAGTCTAAAACGGTAGCAATTAATTTGGTGTTCCCCAAGGATTTGTCCTCGGTCTAATTATTTTAATTATTTTTCACACGAGATTCTCCCCTCGCGGGGGTTTGATTTCTATGTCGATGATTCACATTTTTGTTGAAAATGTGATCCATCCGTTTTTTATAATATTTATAATTTGAAATAAATGTGTTGATGAAACCAGAAACCTTTATATGCTGGCGAACAAACTAAAAAAAAAAATATTGTGATGAGAAAACAGAATTCGTGGTCTGTTTATCATTGTATAAACATACCCCAGATACTCTGATATGCCCTTATTTTAGAGTAGATAGCTTCATTATTAACCCTCCTACCGCTGTTATAAACAATATTTGTGTTCTTGAAAACGGATGAGCTAGAAAAATCCTAACTATGAGTGCTAAAAAATGTCTAGTGCATTAATTTGATTCGACAGTGCTTAATTAATGCAACTCCGAAATCAACAGATTACAAACTATACTAAATTCAGCAGCTCTCGTTGTGGCTCCAACAAAGAAGAGAGAACATATCACTATAAATTAAAACGCTTGCACTCGTTTTCAATTACAGTTAGGATGCAGTTCAGACTATTTTCTTTTCACAATATGACACGCTCGAATCACGTCCGAGCTTATATTTCTAATCTAGTTAAAACATGGCGATGCTTTTCCCATATGTTTGTCTTTGTGAGAATGCTGTTCCACTACAACTTCAAGACCTGGATTGGCTTCATTTTCACGAATATCCACTCTTCTTGCTAGTCGCCATAAACCCATTTTAGCTGTGAGAAACTCGCACAGCCCCCCCTCCCCCCCCAGACAACAATGCCCACTTTTGAAGAGTTTTGGGAATAATTCTTGGAGGCATCTCATCTCTGGCTCTTTCACAACAACGCACCCCTCGGAAGCCTTCGCTACGCGTTGAGCGCCCGCGACTTCAACGCACAGCCTTAGCCGGTGCGGGTCGTTTTCCCACCCCTTAAAAAATAACTGTAGAATAGGAATTATAAGCGTGGATTATTTTTTCGGATGGACGGACGTGACACACGAACAAGCGAATTTGGTTAATAGGTTGCCCACAAGTGGTTGTGGTGACGCGGACACCTATAAGCTAAAGAGATGTTGAAATCAAAGCAGGTAAAGCAAACCGCCTCTGTAAACAGCAAATGCATCAGAACGGGAATGCGAAATACTACATACGAACATTCGAAGAAGGACGGGAATGAAACGCAATCAAATGGTAGAGTCCGACAACCTAATGTATTAATTACAAGTCTTGGAATAAGAGCAACCTTCTTCCCTAGAAGTCAAAGTAGACTAAATGGTAAAAAGCTATACCAAGTGGATTAAAAACACGATTTATCAAAAAAAGAATGCAACTTTATAAAAAAAAGTACATACAAATCTGTAAGAAGCAGACAAAAACTTCTAAAAGCTGTTAACACGTGGCGATCTCATACCATTCCTTTATATGCTAACAAGCCTTTTTGGACGAAATCAACAAGCAATCGCACCATATGCATTTATTTCAGTGCAGTTTTTTTTTCTGGGGGTGATTTTCTTTGCCAAACGTTGCTTTTAGAATTAAAACGGCATGACTAACTACCAAAACAATAAACCCCAGCACTATTGCATATGTATTTATAAGCGTCGTGTCTATGTCGGGTAATTTTTCACATAAAACACCTGTATTCATCCAAGGAAATCGATTCGGCAATTTACAGCTTTGTTATATATGGAGCTTATCCTCCGTTCTATTATAATTGTTTAACGTTTTGTCCTGTTTTTGTAAAATACCTATTACACCACATTGTTTGCAATACATCCGCACATAAAATCCGATTATCGTTGTGGTCGAAAACAACAACAATTATTTCACGTTGCTCTTGGTTAGGGAGATATTCTTATATCCTAACACTCTCCTGTTACACGGATAGGTCTCTAGCTTGTGAATGGTGTTGAAGGAAGAACAGTTTTAAATTGAGATTGGTGGGAACTATCACAAAACACATTATACAAATGCGGTAAGTTTTTTTCGTGATTTGCCACTGTCCTTAAAATATATTTCTTTCTAATCATTTCCCCATATAGTCTTTATTCGTGTGGTTTGCAAGACTGAAATTCACCCCTTCACTGTCGAGTTTTTCTTGCGATTAGCTAAGTTGAAATTCACATGCGGGAATATTCAGAGTGCAGTTGGTTTTGATCATGTTTTTTCTGTGGTTTTGCGTCTGATATTGGCAAATACAGCAGCACTGGTTGTTCCCATTTGGGAAGCGTCAGTATCGCACCGATTGTCACTCTCAGGGGCATCGTCAGTTCCTTTTTAACTACTAAGTATTTAACCCTTTACCCAACGCAGACGATATCAAAATTTCTTATTTTAAAAATCATTTTTTCAAATTTTTCTAAAAATATCACAAAACCATATCCTGTGAGTCCTCGTTGGAACGAGCTCGACGCGCTCGTTCCAACAAGGGGTCACATGATATGGTTTTGTTAAAACTTTTTGAAAAATAATATTTTTTCAACTGCTGAATTTGCATATTACGCGGGCGGATGCTGCCGATTCGTTGGTTAAAGGGTTAATTAGTTTGCTGTATTATGGCATCCTAGGTTTTCTTTGCTGTCATTTGTTTTCAATTTTTTTTCACAATATGAAACAATTCTATCAAGAACGGAAATAAATTAAAATGCCCCGATTACATCCACCGAATGTCTCGACACCGAGTCGGTTACAAAAAGAGAGATCCGTACTGAGTTCAGATTCTTAAATCCCTATTGAATCTCAGCGATCACTACGTGCAATCCGATGTTTCATAAGCTGAATGTTTGCAAGTGCTTCTTTTTGTGTGGAGTGTGGATTTTGTCAATAGTTTGTCAATATTCGACAGGTGGGAAATTCAGCCAGTATATACTCTTTGTAGACCTCCACTCCTTTCGCACTGTACATTTTCACAGTGTTCTTCTGTCTTTTGGTAAGCTAAAATATATAGTATTGAAAAATAAAGTTGAAAAAACATTCCGTGATTTGCAAAGTTTAAATGCTAAAAAATCTAAATTTATTAAGTGTACAAATGAGGCGTTAGTTTTAAACTATCTTTTTCTGACAAAATTAATCGCCGACGCTTCGAGAGCCACTTCTGCCTGCGTCGTGGTTTGAAATGCAGTTGAATCAAAGTTTGATGTCATTAAAGTGTTTTCAACTGCATTTCAATCCCAGAAACAGGCTGCAGTGACTGCAGGAATACTGGCAGCTGAAGACTTTAGTGTGAGGCTGCAGTGGCTGCTGAAACACTGGCAGTTGAAGACTTTAGTGTGAAGGCTGTTTATTGAATTATATATATGGAGAGAAGTTTTCTCCTCGGAACTTTCTGCAGTAGCATTCTTACTACTGCACCTTTATCAAAGCAAAACTCGTTTGTAAAAGAGTCTCTGAGAATACAATGTTAATGATTGATTAAAACAGCATAAAAATGTAAAGAAAAAATTATGAAAAGTCGTGAATTAGAAGTACACCCCTATTATAAATAATGCTAACACGGATATAGCACCGGAGAGAACTATTAAATCTTAATTACTATTTAATTTTTGTCATCATAAGATTATGTGACTAACGAGATTGTTAAAAGATGACACTTAAATCTCAAACTACAAAGTGTGTGTCCCTAACGGATTTGCAAGTGTGCGTGGTGATATAGCAGTCGGGGTGACGCTATACATGGGCGGATCCAGATAGAGCGCATCAGGCTCGTGCCCCTCCATTTTTTTCACACACACCAATACCATTATGGTACTATTCGCCATGACACGCGGACATCCACTACCTCCGGCGCGGATCTGCTGTGTGTCGTTATAAACTGACTTCATCTTTTTCGAATTTTGAATTAGTCTCTATAAAACTGCGGAAATATTCTGGCTGGAAAACATTGCGGACATGTGCAAAGAAGCCGGCGGAGGACCACACTGACCTCCCATTTTCCAACAGTTACCTCAGAAAGGTCCAGAATCCGCCGATAACAGTGGGCTCTGTTGCGCAACCCAAACATGGCGCTACGTGTGTCATAAGCCATCATTAAAATGTATTGTCCCTCAAACCAAGAATTTCTGGATCCGCCAATGCTATATACAAAGCGAAAATCTTTTGCGCGTCTTCAGAAAATTTCAAGTTATATAAAATAACTGAGTTTCTCGAAACATATCTGTTGTTTTATTTTTAAACTGGAACATTACATTGAGCAGGTGTAATACACCATTTGTATGCAAGTGCCACATTAATATAATAATGACGCGTTTTTCAAGAGCGTTACAATATTTATCGAACTAATATCGCCAATTAGCAGCCTAGCATTCAGTCGCAACTAGATAATCGACCTGCTAATATAAACATACTACTGACCTTTTATCTAGTGTGCTTTGACAGACCATTTTCCCATTTCCTGGCGAACCCTAATTAGTGAGGGAAAAAGTCCTGTGATAATGTGGTTGTCATATAATAAAATGAAATAATTAACCATTTAACGCAACTTAACGGCCATATACGGCCAGCGCCATTCATAAAATCAACATTCAAATTTTATTTTTTCAATTTTTAATCCTTTACCCAACGAATCGACCGCATCCGCCCGCGTAATATGCAAATTCAGCAGTTAAAAAAATATTAATTTTTCAAAAAAATTCAACGAAACCATATTATGTGACCCCTCGTTGGAACGAGCTGCTCTAGCTCGTTCCAACGAGGGGTCACATGATATGGTTTGCTTGAAATTTTTTGAAAAATTTGAAAAAAATATTTTTAAAATAATAAATTTTGATATCGTCTGCGTTGGGTAAAGGCTTTAATAAAAAGATAGCTTATAGCCCGTCATTGGAATGAGTTCATACAGCTCGCTCCAATGAGTGGCCATAAGCTATGGTTTTGAAGCAAAAATGAAAATTTGAATTCAAAAAAGGTTTCTGCAAGTGTCGTCTGCTGGTCATGTTCGGGAATGGGTTGTCTACCTGTTTGAGACTGTATGCCTGAGTGTTTTACCGGACTGTTAATATGAAATGACGAAATTAGATTTTGCATTTATGGAAAGATTCAGTTATAACTGTACGCTACTGCCTCGTAGAACTATACGATTACATTACTACGGATCTTTTTTAATAATTTGAAGTGGATCGCGTCAACTGCCGATCTTCTCTTCAGGCAAACGACCATATACATGCAGCATCGAAAGGATTAAACAAGCCCATATATGTTCTAATAAGACTAAAATCCATGTCTACTGATTGGATGAGAGCTCGCGTAGTTTTTTTTCTATTTTAACTTCTCCTGTATTATATGTTACTGTGTGGCGTTACCACGCAAAATATTTTAAATTATGCACAAGCAATAACTTTATAAAACAGAATAAATGTTTAGCGGGTATACACAGTACAAAAATTACAAATCAGTTTACGAAGTGAACTGAGATGGAGTGACCTCGACCTTTACCTGATTGATTGATTATTTGTTCATCGACGCCATGGAGTACACGAAAGGTTTATTTTCTAAACTTGTTGTCGTTAAAAGGTGCCTTGTTAATTTAACAATGTGGGTTTTGGACTATGGGGAAAGTCTTATTGGAACATATACGTTATTGTGACGAATTGACGGTAACATGGTCTGAGATTTGCGACTCGGAGCGTATGTTCAACCTCCGAGCCGCAAACCTCGGACAAAGTTAACGTCAACTCATCACAATAAATTATAGTGTTGTTTAAAATATTTGTTAAACTTCTATATTTAGTATTCCCATCCCCAGGTGTGTGTCACGAATGCGAAAGTAATAAGTGCGAGTGAAAAACCAAGGATGTTATTTCATTTATCGTAAATAAACAAATTGTTATAAAAGATTCGAGTTACAACGAAAACATCGTGTAAAATATCTCGACGAGATCATTCAACAAATGGATTTGCGATTGTTTGTTTGTTTATTTATGGGGGTTTAGTGACACTTTAACCCTTTACCTAACATGAAAAGCAGACGATACTTGCAAAAGAAATTCTTGAATAACTATTTTTTTTTCATTTTGTCTCAAAAACATAGGTTATGACCCCTCGTTGGAATGAGCTCGACGAGCTCGTTCAAACGAGGGGTCATAACCTATGTTTTTGAGACAAAAAATGAAAATTAATTGGCGATTTTTGAGAATAGCGCTGGCCGGTTTTGGCCGTTACGTTGGGTAAAGGTTTAAACAGGCAGGGTCATATCGTATCGGACATAAAAAACTGGATTATTCGGAGATAACCACCGAGCAGCGACGAGCAACTGTCAGACTCTCCAACCTACGAACTGCACATATGCAGAGTTAGCAGTGGTTGAAGCCAAGTTCACATTCGACTTGCAGAACACCTTAGTATACAGCGCCACCATGTCCCCAAATGAGAAATCGGGATTGATTCTCTTGTTGAAGGACACAACACAGTTACCGTTGGTCAAGATCGAACTGTCGACCTTTCGGCTTAAAGTCCAATGCACTAACCACTGAGCTACTGTTCTCACCGGATACCACTTAATTACTTTCGGAACAGACACAAACAGAGTACTTGTAAAAATCAGCAGAAGACGCACACACAGTCACATCCTCACACACACGCGCGAGTGCGCACCCATACACATTATCGTACGTTCACCCTTTAAGCCCGAAAGATCGCTTTTCAGGGAGGGTTCGTGATATAACCTAACTTCATTAAGTAGGTAATTGCACGGTGAATTTGTGTGGTAGACAAATCAAGATTTTCAAGGTGCAGCCCCATGGCTGCACGTTGAAAATATTGATTGGTCTTCCCCAAAGTAAGAATATAGACTCTTCGAACTGATGCCACTGAACTGGCGTGGAAGATGCCACCTGGGTTCAAAAGGTTAACCCTTTACCTAACATGAAAAGCAGACGACACTTGCAAAAACAAATCTTGAATAACTAATTTTTTTCATTTTTTGTCTCAAAAACATAGGTTATGACCCCTCGTTGGAACGAGCTCGACGAGCTCGTTCCAACGAGGGGTCATAACCTATGTTTTTGAGACAAAAAATGAAAATATTTTGAAAATTAATTGGCGATTTTTGAGAATAGCGCTGGCCGGTTTTGGCCGTTACGTTGGGTAAAGGGTTAATCTAATTAGTTGACGATGAAACACGGCGCTATTACCAAAGCATTTAACTTTATAAGTTTCCAATGTAATGTTTTCAGGTGATGCAAACAAAGAGAAATGGATTTCGAAGCATTGCCATTAAACGCCATAAGCCCATCGATTATCCACCAGAACATTTGCCTACAGAGAAAACTTGATATTCAACTGAAAATTTTTGAAAAGGATTGGAAATCTGAAAGAAGAAAAATTAATGATGTTCAGTTGAAATGTCACAAACAACTAAAATCTCTCAAACTTGAAAAACAGTTATATGAAAATGAGAAAACCAGTTCGCCGCAAGATGAGAGTCATACTATGAAGACAACAAAGCCTCAATCGCCCACACTGTTATCAAAAGCCGGAAAATCTGAACCAAACACACTCAAGCGAAATCGGAAGCTTAAAACTATAAGTAGCGATAGACACGAGGCTCCTTCTCGTCCGCAAACGTCTGTTGGTGTCTATGGTGATGGAAGACTGCAGTCATCCGATGGAAGATTACGCGCAAACAGTCCATCTACTGGACTGGACACTGTTCGTAGATCGAGATCATCTCTGGGATTTAGTAGTTCGGAGCAACCATCTACATATAGCAAAACACGATCTGAATCGAACCCGTTTCTGCAAAAAGGTATTCCCCTGAAACAAGACATTCGTCAGTCTGAAAATCCTAGTAGTGTATTATGCCCTATTAAGGTGAAAGAGCAAAAGTCCAACCACAAAGTTTCATCCACCGAAAAACGCGCGCCTGCCATTTTAATTACAAATCATGGAGTCGATACTACGGTCGTAGATGAACCAACCGAAACCTCAGCGAAGAAAGTCTGGCGACATATCACTTGGCCGAAACTATTTTCTATAACTCCAAACAAAACCGATGGAAACAATTCTCAAATCGACGGTAAATCCGTAATGGCGGGCACAAATCATAACTCTCATTCTTGCAGACGTCCTAGCACCGCCAATGGAAACAATGGAAGACTACAGTCAATATATACTGTACAGAATAAAGAAGTTGACTCAGTTGGCGCTAGGCCCATGTCCGCTCCCATTCATTCATCCAGCGCTATAAGATTTACAGGGGTTTCACGCGTTGAAAAAGCTGGAATCAAGTCGGACGCTATAAAGAAAATTGTCAGTACAAAAATTATGGTGAAGAAAAGCAAAAGTTTATCCAAATACGTTCTGAGAATAACAGACCCTTACGTGGACTGACAAGCAGATAATCTATTACTGAAGTTGTTCACATTAACCTTCTTGAACACAGTTATTCATTAACCCTTTACCTAACACGAAAGGAAGGCGGAACTTGAAAACAAAGTCTTTGAATGACTATTTTTTCATTTTTGTATAACAAATGTAGGTTATGGACCCTCATTGGAACGAGCTCAACGTACTGGTTCTAATGAGGAGTCGTAAGCCAAGTTTTGGAGAAAAAAATGAAAAATTATATGTTGATTTTTTGCTGGCCGTTACATTAGGTAAAGGGTTAACAAACATGAGTAGTATATTTATTTCAGATAGTTTCATTATTTAACATCTTCCGATACGTCTTTGTTAATGCTAGTAACCAAGCTTTTTTACGGTACAAAATTGGTTTCTTTCATGATCGATCGGATCCCGATGGCATCGCGACACAAGCCTGTGGGTTAAGATTTCATAATTAAAATATTTTGAAATCATGCAAAAACAAACAAAAAAAAGTATATAGGCATGAATATTCTCGCCTTTCTATTTTTGACAGTAGTGTAGTTCTACTTCCCCTAGCGTGTTGAAGAAAGAAATAGAACTGATCAAAGTATTTTACATGCCATTCACCCTCCATCGAAAATCACCCAAATCCACTAATCTGTATCGAAATTATATCCTACAAGATTCTAGCTACCAATAGTTTACGAGCATTTAGGTGATCTCTTCACCATGTAATGAATCCATACTATCTTCCCATCCCTCTACCAACAAAGAAAATTCAAATTATGTGATGATAACTTTTATCTAAACCATAGCATAAGACACCTCACTGGAACGAGCTCGATGATAGAAGAACGTCAACAACATCGGGATCATCCATTCAAAAAATCAATACATCGATGTGTTTTTCTTTAACTAATACTGAATTTTATCTTACAATAAGTATATACTGAGTCCGTAAATACCCGAATACATAGTGTATCACGGGTCTCTGATACCAACTCGGTATCTTGCAACAACATAATACAAGCGCGTGCTTGATTACGATTTGTTTACGTTTATATTTATAGAACATTACAAGCTTTTTACAACACGTATCCATATACACAAAGAAAAATACACTTGTCAAAAGAATAATTATTATTAAATTATGGAGACATATTGCTTTTATGCTTTTGTATTCAAACTGGAACATCGTGCAGTTACACGGTTGCAGCCCTCAGTCTTTTCGGAATCATGAACGTGTACACGTTCAATAAGTTTATCTGAGGTTCGCAAAAGTTCAAGGCAGCTGCATGAAGTTTCAGACGAAATAACAGGCATTTTATGAGCCTTAAAATGAAATCAGAAATTAAAATGCTAGTTAACCCTTCACCCAACGCACACGATATCACAATTTATTATACGCTAAACGATAGATTATCGAAGAAATTGCTGAAAAGATAGAAATCGTATCCCCCACTGTGAAGATATAGAAATTTTCACTTTCACGGTATCAATCAAAATGGCGGCTTTCAAAGCATCACTTCAGGGAGAATACAAGTCAAATTATCACTCGAAATTATCAATTTGTTCTAAAAACGTATAATGAAAAGTAAATCTAGTGTTTTTGAGTGGATACCGATCATTTCCAGCAATATTTCAACACGTATTCACCTTGAAATGATGCATGAGACCCGCTAGTCCAAACATGGCCTGAGTGTCTGTAGTGTAAGTTTATGGTTTGGTACGTCCTTTAAAAGGACGTACAAAATCAAAAACTTATATTACGAACTTTCGGGCCATGCTTGGACTAGAAACCCGCCAACTGAATCAGATAGCAGGACGCTATCTGTTCCGAGTATCGATCAGATCACTTCCGCGTATCAATGATTCAAGGCGCTGTTAACTTTCATGCTTCATTTCAAGGTTGGAACTAGTGGAATTATCAGATTCTTATAAGAACGTATAATAAAAAAAAATCTAGTGTTTTTGAGTGGATACCGAAAATTATCCCCCTTGTGAGCGAGACAAATGGTTATTTTCGTTCGCGCAAGCGCTCGCGAAAAATAAACAAACATTTGTCTCGGTCATTCATGAGATAATTTTCGGTATCCACTCAAAAACATTATACATCCTCTATTTAGTATGCTACAATTCCCAAACGTTTCAACAAAACCATATATTCCTTTGGGGGTGGAGAGGGGTGGGTCACATGATATGGTTTTGCTGACATTTTTGGAAAAATAATGTTTTTTAACTGCTCATTTCGTAATTTACGTAGAAGGATGCGACCGATTTGTTGAATTAAATGGTTAACCCTTTACCTAACGTAACGACCAAAACTGGCCAGCGCTATTCTAAAAATCGCCAATTAATTTTCATTATTTTTTTCATTTTTTGTCTCAAAAACATAGGTTATGACCCCTCGTTGGAACGAGCTCGTCGAGCTCGTTCCAACGAGGGGTCATAACCTATGTTTTTGAGACAAAAAATGAAGAAAATTAGTTATTCAAGAATTATTTTTGCAAGTGTCGTCTGCTTTTCAGGTTAGGTAAAGGGTTAATCAAGTTATTACAGTTGAGAATTGCAAGTCGAACTTGGAGAGTGAAATGAACAAAACAAGTGGAATGTAATAGCTAGCTAATTAAACCGTATAACTTATGTTTAACAGATTAGAACACTCCACATATGCTGCGCGGGATTTGGGGTTTTGCCTCAAACTAACGTCCGTGGACGTACTAAATACGTTAACATCAATTTGGCTACTTTTCATTCAAAATATTCTTAAAAACCGGATGCTGTTTTTTTTATATTAGCTGCATGTGCGAGCCTCGAGTAAGCAAAATTGATTTTGAACTTACAGGTACTTTGAAATAGGCAATGAGGTTTCATTTATTTGTTTCTCAGGTAAAATAACTCTGTTAACATATTTTCAGTGAATGTTCGATGCAGGGAAAATGATTTACTTCGAATGGGGTATGAGAATAGAAATTCTTTCTGGATCAAAACATTAAATTCGTTGAATAAAACATCACAAGCACAGTCAAGGATAAAACAAATGGAACTGCGTGTTGGAAACGGGAGTCCATTGATTGCTAGTTTTTCGTGCCTTTTCCGGGGATTTGGGGAGTTGACTTTTTGTATGTTATTTCGCAGTGTATTTGTGCATATGACTTAACACCTTAACGATTGCGGCTGCATTTTCATGCCCAGAACGCAATCATACTGTGATATAATAGCTGTGTAATCCCTATTCCTGTTAACAAAATGTATCTGTATACATAGGAATCGTTTTCTTATTAATGGTTTCTTTATGGTAGACGCTACTGCATTTTTCAACAAATCGAGCCATGGCTGCCCAGCAGCCGTGAATTGATGTTATGAGAAATGTAAGGAAATTTTAGTATGTGAAGACCAAACTGTATTGCGGGTAATAAAGAATACTATGGAATTTAAAGGAGATAATCTGTTTCGGGATTTTTAAGATTTGTCGTAATTTAATCCTATACGACTTTTAGGGATTTATTGATAATCCTGTATGATTAGGTAATTATACTTAACCCTTTACCTAACATGAAAAGCAGACGACACTTGCAAAATAAATTCTTGAATAACTAATTTCTTTCATTTTTTTGTCTCAAAAACATAGGTTATGATCCCTCGTTGGAACGAGCTCGTCGAGCTCGTTCCAACGAGGGGTCATAACCTATGTTTTTGAGACAAAAAAATGAAAATATATTGAAAATTAATTGGGGATTTTTGAAAATAGCGCTGGCCGGTTTTGGCCGTTACGTTGGGTAAAGGGTTAATAAGCTGGGTGTACTCAGAGTCTCCGAACAAGGGCAGCAGTTTTCAATTTCAAGCTGATGGTAAGATATGAAATCACCTAATTTTGGAAGAACAAAGACTGCTAAAGATGTACAGGAATCCATAATTATACCACGATTGCTCTGTATATTTATTACAGACATTGAGAAGTTGGCTAGATACACCACGAACGGAATCCGTTCTATGTATAAGAACGTCGTTTAAGAAAGCATCGAATTGGTCGTTACGCATTGACGTTATGACGTGACGGATGCTCAGACACCAAACAGTGTCAAGCAAGAAAGTAAACAGTACGCCGACGTGAAGTTTTTCTTTAAACATATCAACTTTCTTCACTTAATTCAAGTTTTTACTCGTGGTGTAAATGTAGAACAGGACTCGGAGAGAATATGGGGGACAGGAATCAATTACCCTTGTTGGAGTTATTCCTGTATTTCTCTCACGCCTCGTTGTGTTGTAACTTAGTAACAAACTTCATTTGATAACCGTTGTTCACTGCACGCAATTTTACAGTACGTACCATTCAATTTCCTAATATGTAATTTAATGACTTTACAGTTGTGTGTGTTGATTTCTTTAGGCCCAGACCCTCGGTGGATCAATACACACCAGTTTAGTCACCTAAAGATTGAAACACATAGGTTATCCGATTTTGCGGCTTATTGGTTATGACAACGTCTCGTTTTATTAGGCATTATTGTTTGATGTCAAGTTACTTGGTACAAAAGTGTGAGTTAGTGAGAGGTCGTGCCCCCGGTGATCACTCCCCATGTATATATGTTGATAAGCCGGCTAACGGAAACAACAAACTATTTTCCCTAATTCTTTTGACCTCGTACTGGGTTACAGGGTTGCAGACTCGGAGAAAATTTTGATTTTGCGAACTGAACGAACGCGACGCTGCTTCCTTGCATATGAGCGATCAGTGGCAATCCACACAGAGGACATTTCCATGGCATTTTTGTTTCATCATTCTCGATCATTCGACAAAACGGTTCTACCGGGGGTGGGGCAGTCCCATCGGGAAGACCATCGGAGAAGATTTGGATTTTTTAAATTGAAGGAAGGCTGTTTCCTTTAATCTGGGCTATAAATGGCAGTCTAGAATGCTGGTATATCGATATGTCCTCTATGTGGACTGCCATTGGCAGTCCACATGGAGAACATTTCAATATACCGGCAGTCTTTGCAATCAGATCCATTTCGTCTTTTGGTGATACCGTCAAGTGTTGGGCTGCATCAAGTGTGGGGCCCTGGGGGGTCCCAATAGGGAGTCCGCCTCTGTCCCCAATGCCTCGCAATCGCCGATCGCTTTTTGAAAAATATCCTTTGAAGGCTTTGAAAAATTAATATGTTGTGATGATGTGCACATTTTTCGAAAGAATATAAATTAATATTTACAACATACTTTAATTATTATAGAAAGAAACAAGTGACGAGATTGGGAAGTTTATGCCCTGTAAGTAGTTTTCGGGTTGGGTAAACAACGTGACGTTTGATGAAATGAAACCTATTTCGCCGTGACTGCAGCCATATAGTAACAGCTTCCACTTCACCTTGCAGTATCTCCATCCACCATTATCAGTATTTGTCTGGAATAATGTCGTGATAGGCTGCACATACGATACGACTCAACTTTCTGTCGGTGCACCCGGCTTGAGGCTTTGTTTCTCCAATCTTGTGTGCAAAAACAAACCATTGTTTATTTTCCGAATTAGTATTTTACTGAGCCGCATCCAATTTCAGAATTAATCCTTTCCAGTTTTGGTAATGGATGACAGGAGGTGGCTGGTAGTAAATTGCTTCTTGTAAAATTCCAGTTATTGTACCCTGTCCCGTAGAGGAGCAAGAATAATTTAGTGTCGGAAAGCTGTACCTGGATGCAGGGATCTTGACTGGCGTAAGCGATTTAATGATACTTTGAACAATTTGATGTAATTTTGATTTTAAGACTGTCAAAACTGGGTATGTTCCAATTTTTTCGTGGCAATTTGTCTTATTGCAGCTCGCCATTTCCCGATTCAGATATTGATTTTTCGATGTCCAGTTGATTAACTTTGGTCAGCACACCGAATCGACACTGTGGACTGTGTAGAACAATGACTCTGTTTTCGTGAATTCGAGAAAATAGTGTCACGTGTGCACGCAAGCGTGAAGCTAGTGGTTTGCATCACGGAATAAGGCAATGCAACGTTCAGAATTCTAATTAACCCACTACCCACAATACCTACTGGTTACCTTCAAGCGCATATTAACTGATATTAACCGTTTACCCACAACTGTGTATTGACTGTGTATTAACAGTGTTATTTAGAGTACAGTTAATACCTGACTGACTTTGAAGATTCAGAATTAACCCCTTAGATTCTCCCGACCGGTAGTGGCTTTTATAGATACGCTCGAAATCCCTCCGAAATTTAGCTTTTGACTGACCGATGGAACGAACTCGACTAGGTCCTTCCAATGAGGGCCCATAGGCTATGTTTGTTAGTCAAATTAAAAAAAATAATGAAATTTGACTGGCGATGTTATGAATAGTGTCAAACGGGTGCGGCCATTATATTAGGAAATGGTTGTGTTTTTTAACTGTTTACCCAACGCCAACTATCAAAATTTATCTAGTATTTACGTAAAAACGCAATCGCAAACAGCACTATCATTTGCGATAAAAAAATCGGTGATAAAAGATCCTGTGTCGTTAACGCAGTAACAAGACAAGTTACAAGACGTCGCGAGAAACGACCGCTCGAGCTCTTGTCAGACTATTTCAGTGTTGCAGTAAGACATGCTATTCTCTTCAAAAACCCACAACACTGCGTCAAGATTTTGTCAACATATAAGGCTTCCGTACATTAACAATAGACCATGCCGCTTCCCAAATCGCAGCAATTAAATTTAACAGCGAATAAATTTTGAAATGTAAAGTGTTTGACGTCAATCTCTTTTGGCTTGGAAGCTTCTAAAATTAATGAATGAAGTGACGTCATACATTTAAAAATATCCTTGCACACTACAAAAATATAATTCCCTGGTTGTTTTCTCAAACCACCTATCCGTTGGACGGTTTTATGAATTGAAATGAATTTGATTCAAAATATCACTGTCCGAGGGAAAAAACATATTTGGGCTATGTTTGATTTTTTTTTATCATCACATAAAATTTCATTCATGTTGAAGAAATTTCTGCATTTGTCGTTGGGTTGAGAGAAGAATTTAACCCTTTACCTAACATGGAAAGCAGACGACACTTGCCAAAAAAATTCTTGAATTACTAATTTTTTTCATTTTTTTGTCTCAAAAACATAGGTTATGACCCCCTCGTTGGAACGAGCTCGTTCCAACGAGGGTCATAACCTATGTTTTTGAGACAGAAAATGAAAAAAATAATGAAAATTAATTGGTGATTTTTGAGAATAGCGCTGGCCGGTTTTGGCCGTTACGTTGAGTAAAAGGTTAAACGGAGTCTCATTGTTTTGATCAGTTGAGTGTGGCGTTTTGTTTGTCAGTGACTATTTTCGGGAAGTCGCGATTATGATTTTTGTTGACTGAATGGTAGATTTACTTATTTACTGGGGTTTAACGACACTTTCGGCAGCCAGGGTCACCTCGTGTCGGACAGTTTTCGGGTGGAGGAAGTCGGAGTACCCGGAGAGAACCACGGAGTAACGGCGAGCAATTGACAAACTCCCCAACGTACTAGCTCCATGCAAGCAAGGTTAGCATTGGATGAAGACAAGTGCACCATCGACGTATGGTACGCCTTAGTAAACAGCGCCACCGTGTCCACGCGTGGGCAATCAGGATGAAGTGCCTTGCCCAAGGACACAACGCTGTTACACCTGGTGGAGATCGAAACGAGGACCATTCGGTTTGAAGTCCAATTCCATAACCACTGAGTCACCGCGCTTCCACTGAATGGTAGATAAACATGTAATGTGCTCATTGAGCTTGCATACAACCTTACATCTTACCTCCTACAAGTATCTGGGAATTTCATTGGTTCAAAGATGTCACATGCAGACTGCATATAAAACCATATACTACCTGTCAACATCAATATATGCTGACAGCTATGGGTAATCTCCCCTTTGTTCATTGATTATTCAAAATGGCGGCAGCCGATAAACGCTTCAAGTTGAAAGATTGAGTGTTGGAAGCCCATATTTGGTCTAAAGTGCAAGTTAGGCAACTTAAAAGGCTTCATATTCTGTGGATGTGTGTCATGTTACCTTCGAAATGAAACTGACTGATATGTATGAATTTTGCCTTGTTACAATTTATGGGAGAGTGCACTGTGTAACTAATATGAAATTTAGGCAAACCTAAAAGCGAGCGAAAGTGATGCATTAGGCATAAAGTGTTGTAGGCCTACATTTACTGGTAAAGAATAGGGGACCAACCAAATTTCGAGATAACTACTTTTATCTGCGTTTTGATTGGAAGATATTATTTTCCAGTGCTCTGATTGAAAGATAATTTTATCATTGCTTTGACTGGAAGATACAATTATGGCGTCGTTGTTTTCCGGAATTTATCCGAGGAGTTACGGAAATTGCTGCTTTCATTTTTATTTTTTCACAAATAGCGTGTAGCATTTATTGTTACTATTACCAACTGTTAGTAGCCATAACAAGAAATACAGCAGTGCTGTGCAAAAAAAGGACGATGATAACATGCCAATGCAGTTTTACTGAAAAGACCATCATTAAAATAATAAGACTGAGTATCACAAATGTAGTTTCATGATTCGGACCAGATTTTTATATAGGACGTTTCGGCCTCAGATCTATGGACGATTCGAACCATATTTTTGGCCGATTCGGACCAGACTATTGAACGATTTGGACCATGTTTGTGGACGATTTGGACCAGGTTTCTGGGCCATTTGCCCAACAGACACACAAACTGCACAAGCCAGCAGAGGCATACATACTTCACAAGACAACACAGACTTGTCTTTTGAATTAAATAGGCCGAGAGCTTTATGTGCCAATTTCAATAAGCCATTTTCAATAATTTCACTGACAAAAATACCGACGTACCGGTATTATTTGTAGTTATCACAACAGATAATTCTGAGAGTAATTATGAAACAGCTAATGCTGTGCTTCTGGGTCATGTCAGGGAAGAGGAAAAAGGACGTGACATCAACATTGACCTGCCTGTTTTTATTTGCAATGCATTTTGGGCCCGTATATCGAATTTGGTCAAAATCGGCCCACTAGTTAGCCCGTTGCTAAGGGGCGCTCTAGTTGCTAGGGAAGTCACGTGACATCAACATTGACCTGTCTGTTTTCATTTGCAATGCATTTTGGGTCTGTATACCAAATTTGGTCAAAATCGGCCCTGTAGTTAGCCCGTTGCTAAGGAGGAGCTCTGGTTGCTGGGGAAGTCATGTGGCGTCAACATTGGCCTGGCTGTTTTTATTTGCAATGCATTTTGGGTCCGTATACCGAATTTGGTCCAAATCGGCCCAGTAGTTAGCCCGTTGCTAAGGGGGCGCACTGGTTGCTAGGGAAGTCACGAGACGTAAACTTTGATCTGTCTGTTTCATTTGCAATGCATTTTGGGGCAGTATACCGAATTTGGTCAAAATCGGCTCAGTAGTTAGCCTGTTGCTAAGGGGGCGCTCTGGTTCCTAAAGAAGTCACGTGACGTCAACATTGATCTATCTGTTTTCATTTGCAATGCATTTTGGGTCCGTATACAGAATTTGGTCAAAATCGGACCAGTAGTTAGCCCGTTGATAAGGGGGCGCTCTGGTTGCTAGGGAAGTCACGCCACGACACCATTAACCTGTCTGTTTTCGTTTGCAGTGCATGTTGGGTCCATGTATCAAAATTGGTTAAAATTGGCCCAGTAGTTTGCCCGTTGCTATGGGCGTGCTTTACTTGCTATGGACGTCACGTGACATAATCAGTGACCCATTAGCCCCCCTCCCCCCCCCCCCCCCCCACACACCAGTATATTAAGGGTCCCTTGACCCAATGAGTGTGAAAGCAATGGTGGAGACCATCACTTGTTCTAGCGTCCGGGAATCCTTGAAAAAGTGTAACCTCATTTGTCCCCGGTTCCTTTGGGAAAAATCCCTAAAAGTTTAATCAGCCAGAGTCATTCTCGTGAAGTCTCATCTCGTTAACTACTTTCCTACGAAAATAAATCATTTCTTCAATTGCGAATGTCAATTTCCGCCATGCGCAAACATGTCAGCGTCCTGGGGTACCACTTCCGTTGAAAAATTTTGAAGTTGATGCCTTTGAGATGAGCTTGGCTTTGAGTTCATACAAACGGTACATACGTGTTGCCTAATAGCTTGCGAAGCAAGCGATCCTTCGGATCGCTAGCACGCGACCCTACGGGTCGCTTTCACTCGCTAATATTATCTCGACTCGTTTTGGGGAAATTATAGCTACTTGTCGTGCAAACGCGACTCGTAGCAATCCGGTCCAAAAAACGAGTCTCTTCGCGATAGAAGATTTTATACAAGTAGAATGTGCACATAACACGTATTTATTACTTTAAATTGTATTTTTTCAAATTTAAAAAAAAAATCTCAACAAAACTCTATCATGTAATTCTCTTGGTTGGAATGAGCTCAACGAACTCGTTCCAATGAAGGATCACATGATATGATTTTGCTGAAAATTTTTGAAAGGTACTCTGTCGATTGCAATATTTTGTATTTTACATGGGTGGATACGGCCGATTCGTTGGGTAAAGGGTGAACCGAATGTGAAACGTATTGTATTGTATACGCAAAATTCTTGATTGAACAAGGTTTCTGCTAAGCATCACCGGCTTCCTGCAAATGATAAAAAACACCATGGGTACCACAACTGACGAACGACCACTGAAATACATTTTGTCAAGGACTATCACTGCAATAAGTTTCATGCAAAAAGTTTTAGTCGTTTTTTCCTCCAAGCAGGAGGCACACACATAGACATATACCCATGGACAAGGAAATCACCCGGGTGAACTAACCATGCTCTGTCCCCGTGGACGTTAAAGGGTGAAACTGAATTCTGCTATAATAATCTTATCTGAACCCTTCACGCCATGCATGGTTTTGTTTATTAAGGATGTACTTTGGGAATTCTGAACTTGCTCAGAACTGGATCGCGGTGGCTTATTAGTGAGAGCATTGGACTTCATATCGATAGGTTGAAGGTTCAGTCCTGATCCGCATCATATGTGCTGTGTCCTTGAGGAAGACACTTGATCCCAAGTGGCCAAGTGGGAGCAGGATGGCGTAGTGTGGTAACTCGTTCTGCCAGCCGATGATACACATGCCGTCCACCGATGCCGACCGCTGCTCGGTGGTTCTCACCGGGTAATCAGGCTGTCTCAACGTGTGAAGCTTTCAGACACGATATTATCCAGGATGTTGAACGTAAATAAATAAATAAATTTATTTAAATAAAAAAAAATATTTAAAAAAAAAAAAAAAAAAAAAAAAAAATAAATAAATAAATAAATAAATAAATAAATAAATAAATAAATAAATAAATAAATAAATAAATATGTTCCAACATCGGTGTGGATGGATGGGGTTGGTTTTCAGCTTCGTTTTTAGGCAACAAGTGAAAATTGTTAGTTACTGAACGAGTTTCTTTACAAGTGTCGTCGTGTTGGGCACTGTTTGTGGAGAGTGTTTTATCACTAAATCACTCATAGAGTGGAGATTCAACCCAAGTAATAATTGTTAATTCGTTGGAAGAAATGCCAAGCACAAGCTAAGTTTCAGCCAATGGATCCCGGTTTAAACCCAGAGGCCCATTGACTGAAACATTGCTTGTGTTTTTTGTGAATATGTACATAATTTAAGAGTGGTGCTTTGGGTGATAACTTCACCCACGCTCCACGGTTGATTCAGTAACAATCCACTCACCACATACTGAGTGTAGTTAAATTAGTATTTATTGAGAAAAGTGCATATCGAAATATAAGAAAATTCGAGCTGCACGCGACCAATCGTATACCAAGTGAGACAACTTTAAATATAGTCACTGTCGTCTATGTTAAAAATCTTTTATCCATTTTCTCACTCCACGGGTTTCTAATGTGCAGAGCATAATTTATTATTGAGAAGATCAAAGTCCTTTTCTCGCATACCAATCTACAGGACACCATAGTCAGTAGCAAAATGAAACTACACGGTGCTCTGGCCCTCAACTGGGCAGCTGCCTCGCAATTCAGACATCATCAACTAAATGAGCCATTTTACAGCCATTTTACTCCGCAAAATCGGTAATTCACTTCTTTCCGCTGTTTATTTGACTACAGAAACAGTGACGACTCCGTTCAAACTTCTTGACTTAATATAAATTAAATGATGCATTTCGTCACATAGCAAAAACTCCTTCACGCCAAATTAAGTTATTAATATAAGAATTCAATCAATTGAAGCGGTCTTACTTTTATGGTTGAATGTGAATCACCCGGACATGATTAAGGAGTCATAAATATGTTACGTGTTTGTCGACTGTGATAAGTGACGCTTTTAACAAAACAGAATCATTTTCAGAGGCATATTGTGGGGTGTTTGTGGGTGGGGTTTGATGTATGTGTGTGTGCGGAAATGTAGGATGTTACTACCAGGTCCTAATTCGGAAGTTTGAAGGGGTAGGGGCAAACCAAAAAATCACGTTGGATGGCAAAGCCGCTTAAAATTAAATTCTAATGCCAACGGCCTGTTGGTTGAATCCTTTAATGAGAGTTATGTACCCCATCACTCATTTTCAATCTTTGGCAGGAGATACTACCATCATCGTCTTGAAACGGATGAAAGTGAGAAAAATTCTGCTGGCGTCGGGTAAGCTGAAGCCGCTGGACATAATTTTTCAATATGATTCTTTATGTCATTGGACTTGGTGTGTGATAATAAAATATAACTGTCAAAATGGCCAATGCTATTCACCAATAAAACGCCATAAAATTTTATTAGGTTTTCAATTTGTTCCTCAAAAACATAGCTTATCGCACCCTCATTGAAATGAGCTCTTTCCATCTCGTTCCAGGGTTATAAGCTAAGTTTTTATGAAATAAAAAGGAAAATTGTTAGTTATTCAAGAACTATATTTTTTCCAAGTGTCGTCTTCCATTCGTGTTAGATAAAGAGTAAACGTGTTTTACTTTTTTCGGAAAAGGTTCATTCAGTTCAGTGTTCGGTATTGTCCAATATATTAGATAAACACATGGTGTTCTGGTACGGCATCGTCTTTCTATAAGTCAATTTATCGGGAGTTGGGTTATCATCTAGGTCTATTGCGTGGGGACCATTCTCAATGGACACAAAATAGGTGTAGGTAGTGACAAGGTGTGTATGTGCCCCTCATGTTCAGAGACAGAGGGTAAATTTGTAGGAAAAGGGTTAATTTAGTGATAATAATTACGTCCGTGGTGAAATGTAAGATCTTAATTATAAGTTACTATAAATTTAGGTCTTCCACGGTTGATATAACCTACCTTGTATTAACCCTTTGAACTCTAGTGGTATCTTCCATGCCATATCAATGGCAGCAATTAGAAGAGTCCATATTCATTATCTGGGGTAGACCAATCAGTATTTTCAACGTGTAGCCTCGGGGCTGCACGTTGAAAATATTGATTGGTCTATTCCACACATTTACTGAACAGCCACCCTATATAATGACGTTATGACGTATCATGTTCCTGGCCAGAAAAGCGGCCGCTAGTGTTCAACGGGTTAACTGTTTGGGGTGTCAAGGTGAGGTGGTGACAATTCAGAGGTAAGCCCGACTAGAATAAAGGGGCGCGGTATTTCAAACGGATTAGCGATGTGACAAAGTTTTGCAAATTCGTGTGATTTGTAGTGAACATACCTTCGTTGCATATATCAACGACCTTGCCAGATGTACGCTTACTGAACGCTCATGTCGATGCAAATGGTTGAGAAAAAACGTAACCCTTTAAACGCGAGAGGCCTTTGTTTCGGTCTTGGAACATGATACGTCACACTTTCATTAAAATGTTGGATGGTAAGTAAATGTCTAGGGTAGACCAATCAATAATTTTAACCATCAGCTTTTTAATGTTAATTGGTCAACCCCTAAATAATGAAAATGGACTTTTCCAATTGCTGACATTGAACCGACATGAGATATGCCACCAGTGTTCAAAGGGTTAAATGCGTTCATATGGCAAAAATGAGTTTGGTTAAAAATAATCAGTTCATTTAACCTTCTGAAGATGTATTTTTCTACATTGTGAAATTAAGCGTGCTGAATAGTTACTAACATAACCGTTTGGGTTTTTTTTGGCACGGACGGGGATATATTAACCCTTTACCCAACGTAACGGTTAAAAACCGCCAGCGCTATTCACAAAAAATTGCTGATTAATTTTCAGTATTTTTTTCATTTTTTTTGTCTCATCGAGCTCGTCTCAATGAGGGGTCATAACCTATGATTTTGAGACAAAAAATAAAAAAAATTAGTTATTCAAGAATTTTCTTTGCAAGTGTCGTCTGCTTTTCATGTTAGGTAGAGGGTTAATTTAAAATGGGTTGTCCCGATTAATGATATGTAAGAGATCACATTCAGGTTATCACAATCTAAAACGTTAGAAAGCATATCGTCCCTTTAGTGCTTGAAGACGCATTATGCAATGCTGAGCCACCCCCTCCCAAACCATTCCCAACCAACTTCGAGTTCGGTGCTCGCATGTTTTGTTATGGTACTAATTTGAACGTTTGAACAACGTCTATATCTTTGTACAACTGGTGCTTTAGGTTGAATGGTTTGTGTTCGAAGAAAGTTAGATCACGAGGTGTCTGTGGGGTTTTTGTACGAAAAACATATAACACAAATTTAACAGATACAATGATTTAATTACATTAAAAATTTCTGGCACATATATTTACACCGATATAATGATAATAATAATAATAATGATCATTGAAATGTTAAAAATTTACCAACAGCCTTGCGACTGTTGCTTCGAACACGCAACAGAGAAGTCTTTCTTTCCTCTTTTGCAAGTGGTGTTGTAAACAACCTCTCTCCCTCCATCACACTCTCTCTCCTCTCTCACTCTATCTGTCTCTCTCCCTATCTTTCCGTCCATACACAACATATAATATTTCATAACTTAAAATGATGTTTGACACTCAATAACAAAAGTAATCTTCATATAACAACAATATTTAACAGATGTGGGGTTCGTAAGTTATTGCTTTAATTACCCACGTCCCCTTTCGTTTGATCAACACAACAGAAAATTGCAGGATAATTTGTTCTTAAATCGTATATTTACCCCTGAAAAGGCAAATAAAACAACCCAGGAGCCAGTACTATAAAACGTTTTCAATTGTATTTTCTATAATTGTACTTTCTACCAATAACTGTGTAAAATGAATCATTAGCATTTTAAAAGATATGGCAATTTGGCAGCTGGCAAATTGCCCCAATCTTGAAAATGCTAATGCTTCATTTCAACCCATTTGAAGTGTTAACTAGAAAATACAATTCTAGAATATACTATTGTGAAGGTTTTATAGTATTGGCCACTGCCAGGGCAGACACGATTACTCGCTCGACTGAAGAAAAACTATATTATTTATGTTATGGGCGTATTTATGTTGCATCAAGACAAATAAGCAGTAGACTTTCTAACAAATCATTAACTGGCACACGTTGGCGAAGGCAATACCAAATAACAAATAAATCTATATTTTCTCTCAGGTTTTTGTACAGTTTGTGGCCTCTCATCGGATAACGAAAACACTAGCCCGTTCCAATGAGAAGTAAAAAACTATGTGGATCAACCAAGATATGATGGGGCCAAGAACAAAACCGTTCTTTTAATTAATTCATTGCCCTGTTTAGAAAATAAACACACGACACTGATTTGATTTAACCCTTAATATAGTGTAACGTGAATAAACGGCTAGAACTATTTACAGAAATCGCCAATTATTATCCTTTCGATTTTTACCTTCAGTGAGTAGCTTCTTATTACCACACCCCTACCCCATTGAAAAAAGCTTGTTATCTCGTTCCAATAACTGGCCATAAGATATGTTTTGAGGGCAAAAATTAAAAAATAATAATCGAGAGTTTTTTGCCAAGTCGTCTGAATGCAGTTACAGGTAATTATGTCACGGGAATAGCGACGTCTCATTTTCTTACACTGTGAACAGGAAGCTAAATAATATTCATGCAATTTTGTTTTTGCGCATATTGTGACGTCATTGGACAGAAACCATTACATCGTAGCCCACTGCAATACTGTTCAAATAACTATCGTAGTATGTACCCAACGTAACGGCCAAATCCGGCCAGCGCTATTAAAAAAAATCGCAAATTAATTTTTATTATTTTTTTCATTTTTTGTCTCAAAAACATAGGTTATGACCTCTCTTTGGAACGAGCTCGTTCCAAAGAGGGGTCATAACCTATGTTTTTGAGACAAAAAATTATAAAAAAAATTAGTTATTCATGAATTTTGTTTTCAAGTGTCGTCTGCTTTTCAGGTAAGGTAAAGAGTTAAGGAGGGAAATTGTTCACTTGATACAATGGTCATTTGATGTGGAGGGTTAACGAATACGACTATATCATTTTATCTCAGTTATTCAACTTGGCCCCGACTCATTTTCTTCTTACTTCCCCTAGTCGAGCAAGCGCGCCCTGTAAGCGAAACGTTCGACTCAGATGGATCCTGTGCTGAATTGTGTCTTTGATTTGATTTCGATACGCCATTTGTCTTAGTTTGTGTACATTTCTTCTGTAATTGTCAACAAGAATCACAGAATAGGTAGTCGTCAATGTACTTTCCCTGAGAATAAGACATAGAGCGTCTTAATAAGATTTTTTTTAAAACACTTTGTTAATTTAATAATTTGTTTTTATCAACGCACACACTAGAAACTGCTGTAGGGTCTGCACTGTTCAGGACTTTGTAAGAATCCCATTGCTGCTGTATGTTCTCTGGACCGCATTCGTAACGTTGCTAAACTTTCATCAATGCCGAATTTGTCAGGTGTGTATAATCCTGTAAGCAGAAGAGAAATTGTTCAAATTATAAAAAGGTGAGGAGATAATATGCTGAATGTAATGACTATCATATCAAGATGTATATAAGCTAAAACATCCTAACTGACAGTACCATCTTTGGACACGGATTCAATGAAAGGTACCCCAGATATCTTTTCAAGAAACTGACACGAGACTTTGGTCTAATAAAAATACTGAAAATGAACTAAAATTGTATTATTATGAGGGAATTTGCATCAAAATCATCCATTATACCCCAAAATTAATGATAAACAGTTCAAATGAAGTGAGTAAAATTTTTATTTTTTTAAATTTTGATGAAAATGGTCTAAAAGAATTTTTTAGACGAAAAAATCGGAAAACAGACTGAAATCGGATAGAAAACTTAAAAGTCTCACCCCCGACGATCAATGTCAGGCCGTATAATGAGCAAACACAAAACTTTTGTTAGAATTCACCATATAACTTATTGCATGTGCTTGTGTAGTTACACGAAAATGTGGGGACAAAAATTTGAAAGTGGCATTTTAAGGCTGAGAGATGAAAAATAATTGAGAATATCATATTTGATATATGTGTTTTTTGAGTGTATTTTGGTACCCTGATAGGTGAATGTCCTTTGTCATCCCCGTGAGAATTTCTTTAATTTTCGATATAGATAAAAGGACTCAGAACTTCACAACTTGAAACATTAGTCCGAAGAAAGGCCCGTAACCCCAACTCTCAGATCCTCACCAGCTCAGGACGTCGGTCTTAGGAATATTCCTGCAGCATTTGGATTTTGGACCATCATCCTTCCCAAATTGGACCCACCCCCGTCAATTTGGAGTCCTGGCGCCGCGTTATCAAGCATACCTCTTTCTGCATAGGTGTTGATAAGGCTTGATAACATTGGTATCTTGCTGATATGGCTTGATCACATTGGTATCTAGCTGAAGTCACGTTTCTTAAAAATGTCACATAACTGTGTCGTTGGTTGTCAGATATTTTATTTCTATGAATTCAGAAAAATGGTTCACAGGCCATTTTTTGTAAATATTTATGAGAGAGAGAGAGAGAGAGAGAGAGAGAGAGAGAGAGAGAGAGAGAGAGAGGGAGAGAGAGAGAGAGAGAGAGAGAGAGAGAGAGAGAGTGACTTCACAGCCGTATTGGTCTTCAATTTAGGCAGTATAGTGGTATAACTTCTAATACCTTAATATACGCATGAATTAGTTATGTCGAACTAGCTTTCGGCTTGCGCCTTCATCAGGTTCAGATGGAGTGTGTCCGGGGGTTACCTTAGCGAATTCAACGATCGTTTTGATGAGTACCTAAAATACTCAAATTATGTTTTATAAATATTTACAAAAACTTTTGTTTTATAAATATTTACAAAAAAAAAATGATTTATGTCGAATAAGCTTGCGGCATGCGCCTGCATCGGGAACCTGATGAAGGCGCAAGCCAAAAGCTAGTTCGACATAAATAATTCATGGGTATATTAAAGTGTTGGTAGTTATAACACTATACTATAAATATAAATATAAACAACAGAGAAAATTCCTTTAGAAAATTCGACGAAACAGGTTAAAGGTAACACAGACTGTTTGACCATTCAACCCGAAAAGTGTGCATGTTGACTCGATATGCACAAGGGATGGGAAATTAATCAAGCAACCTAACGAATTTATCGTATTATAAATCAGCTGACCAAACTAAGACAGGTCATTGAAAAAACAGAAGATTAAAAGATCCAGCTGTGTTTATAAGAATGGAGTGGAACTCTGTTTTTGGAATAGCCACTTTGCCAGAGAAAATCTTCATTTAATAGGCGTATACAATTAACAAAAAAATTATTTTCCTGTCTTCTAATGATAAAACTGAGCATTCATTCTATTATATCTTATTTGACAGAGCTCAAAGAGCTCTGTCAAAAAGATTTAATAGATTAAATGCATGTAATTGATATACCGAGGTCAAAATAGGCCTATAAACATGAGGAAATTAGTGATTTCCAGGGTAATTCTTTAATAAATTATAATGTTTGTTAATTCAATTAACAAGAGTTTACTCGATAACCTATATACAATAAACAGATCAAATTTTTTTTGAAAGTATAGCAAATGGTTTGGTGTTTGAAAGTTATGTTTAATTAACATGGTCATTCAGTTAGGGGATATCCAGTTAAGTTTTCTCCACTGTACTTTGTTGGAATGATCAGCGATCATAGTTACAACACATTTCTGAATATTTGTTTCATCCGAGTGATAGAGAAATGTCTTCAGGATGAGTAATATCAATAGATTCTTACCTGATGAAATTTGTGGAATACTCGCAGAGTAAGTTGTTAAAGGATCTGTGTGAGTTTGCTGTGATGCTAATGATGTATTTGATGATCCCACTCCGAAAGCAGCCAAAGCACTAGATAAGTTGGACGATGTCGACATGTTTTGTGAATTGAGCACCTGCAAAAACAACGGGATAACCGTAAAATTATTCATAAGCTTAAGAATATTATAGAAAGAGTCTGTGGGGAGTTGATTATCTCCAAAATACATTATTTCCTTTTAGGAAACATGGGCGCGGATACTCGATGGTAACACATGAGACTTCTGATGGGGAGGTCGTTTATTGAACATGTACAAAGTCTCCCTACGTTCTGATCTTGAGCAAGGCACCTAACACTACTTGCGAGGGTGGGAACTCGGTGTTTCAGGGTGTTGCGGCGTGTGACCCATTGGTAGTGAACATGCTTAATAAATAAATAAATAAATAAATAAATAAATAAATAAATAAATAAATAAATAAATAAATAAAGTTCTCCGATGTTTCATATATCATTTGGCTGAAATTGCTCGATCCGATTTAACTCTTTGCCTGCTGCAGGTGTATTTTCCTGTCAAGTTTAAATATAATTAATAACACGTTAAATGTATAATCCTGGTTCATGGTAATAAAATATTCCACTCCAGATATGAATAGTCTTCTTATCAATGGTATCTTGATGTCAGAATCTTCTGAATTTTTCATCAAATCCAGTCATGACAGCTTCATAGCAGCCACGACTCGATTTTATGAGAAATTCAATAAACTACTCTGCAGTTTAAGCTTTAATAGATGAATTTTCAAATGACGACATGGTCAACCTGAATAAATCGGAATAACAATAATTTGTTTTTAGGTTGCAGGAGTATTGTCCCTTTAAAAAACAATGTATCACAGAGATCAGTAAACTTGTACGAAAAACGGTTTCGTGCTGCGAAAGTTGAACAATCTGTTTGATATGTATGCTAAATATGACCAAACTCTTTAACTACCTTCGTTTCGGCACCCCATAATGCATGCTTCGAGACTCAATATGCAGATGACCCCAATTCAACAGCATTTCTTGCCCCCGAAGCAGGCAACAATAGTTTCCGAAACGCCGACAGTTGGAGATTTTAGTACAAAAGTTCCTTGCTGAATTCACAAAATGTTATTGTTACACCTACATGTGAAATTGGTTAATATTATGATCACATAAAAGCTTTATTTACCGATTTCGTAAAATATTAATATAACACCTACCTGTGGACTTGGTAAATAATATGGTCGCATTAGAGCTGAATGAACTGGTGTTTGATATGAAGTATGGGACAAAGGAATACTGGGTGATGTCTGTAGAGATGGCATGTTCCATGGATTGTCTGAAACAAAATAAGTAATGATGAACCTTCGCATGCCGATAGGTTAGAAAGCTGAGACGTATTGTTTCTTTCGGACAAATGATATGTACAGGATATCTAGTGTTTTTGAGTGGATACCAAACATTATCTCATGAGTGACCGAGACGAATGATTATTTATCGCAAGCGCTTGCGCGAGCAAAAGCACCCTTTTCCCTCGGTCACGATTGAGATACTTTCCGGTATCCACACAAAAACACCAGATTTTCTTTTTATTATACGCTTTTTATAAAAATCTGGTCATTCCTATCCATCATGATTCCACTCGTTTCAACCTTGAATTGATGCATGAAAGTAAACAGCGCACATTGATATGCGGAAGTGATTTGACCGATACTCGGAACAGGTAGCGTCTTGCGATCTGATTCAGCTTGCGGGTTTCATGCATCAATTCAAGGTGAATACGTGTTGAATTATTGCTGCAAATGATCGGTATCCACTCAAAAACACTAGATTTTCTTTTCATTATACGTGTTTAGAACAAATTGATAGTTTCCAGTGATAATTTGATTCGTATTCACCTTGAAGTGATGCTTTCAAAGCCTCCATTTTGATTGATACCTATCATTTAGCGTATAAGAAAATGTCATAATATGTATTCAGCAACATTTCTTTTGTAACAATTTATTTGGGAGATCCAACAGGCACTATCCAATAAATTACTACAAAACAAATCTGTTATAATAAGGATATATTTCAAAGAAGTTTGGACAACATTTCTATCTATAACACAGAACTTGTAACAAAAACGAAACAGTCCACACACCATTCATAAAAAATGTTTTACAACCTATAAATCACTATTATTTGTTTTCAGTGCTGGTCAGTTTTATACTTTCAAATGAAGATGCTAGTGAAAGTGTTTTTAATAAACATGTTTGTCGATCAAATACATAGATATTAAAGTTACTTAATCCTTTATAGCAGAGGCCGCTATTCCGGCCTAGGGACATGGTACGTCATACTTTCATTAAGAAGGATGCCTGCTTAGTTAAGGGTGGGGTAGACTAATCAATATTTTCAACGTGCAGACCTAAGACTGCACGTTGAAAATATTGATTGGACTACCCCCAAATAATGAATTAGGACTCTTCTAATTGCTGCATATGAACTGACATGGAAGATACCACCAGGGTTCAAAGGGTTCATAAAACATTTAACATTCCATTCACTGACACACTCAGGGCCAGTACCATAACATTTTTACAATTGTGTTTCCTAGAATTGTATTTGCTTCCTATTAATATAAGTGACTAAAATAAATCAGTAGCATTTTAAAAGATATGGCAATTTGCCAACTGGCAAATTTCCACATCTTTGAAAATGCTAATGATTCATTTCAACCCATTTAAAGTTATAACTAGAAAATACTATTCTAGAAATACAATTGTAAAAGTTCTATAGTATTGACCCCACAGACCGTTTCTCGACCATGAAACTCGTTCTTTAAAACTGGTAAATTCAAATCCAATAACGCTATTGAATTAGGTCGGGGAGTGAAATTTTTAAAAATGTACGACAGTTACTCAGAAGACTAAACAACAAAAACCTTACCCGGTGCATCATTTAATGAGTTTTGAACTGCAGTTTCAATAAAATTTTATAATTAGATGCTTCAAAATATATACGTAATTATGGACTATTTTTTTGGCTCAACCATACGACACGTTGTTTTTAACCCTTTACCTAACGAATCGACCACGTCCCCCAGGGCCGGGAGAGGAAATGGAGACTGCTGGTGGCTTTTGGGATGAAAACTCAGCTTGTTTTTGGCCGTCAGAATGACGTTTTTAGCAGCATGTTTCATATTTGCAAGTTCATCAGTGAGTATCCAGTGACCCAGTGACTGCACAATTCTTGAGGTGATAGCATTATTACGTCAAGTTGATTTAATAAAGTTATCTCTTCAAGAATCCTGCAGTCCAAAATTACAACCGTTGGACATGGGTAGAGCTCCATACGCGATACAGTTGACTTCTTTACTGTTGGCACATGAGTCAGAACTTTGGGGAAAGCATGGCCCAAGAATCGTGGACTCCTGGGCGAGCCGGGCTCCCAAAATTAAAGGCAAGGCCCCGGGATTACTACCCTGGGCCCCCACCCTTCCCCGGCTCTGACATCCCTGCGAAATTAACAAACTGAGCAGTTCAAAAATAATATTAAAAAAAAACTTCAACAAAACCATATCATATGACCCTTCATTGGAACGAGCTCGTCGAGCTCGTTCCAATGAAGGGGGTCACGTGATAAGATTTTGTTGGTTTCTTTTTAAATGTTTTTAAACAAACGAATTAAAAAACAAATTTCGATATCGTGTTCATTGGGTAAAATATTTAACAACATAATTCAAGTCCTTATAGGGGGTGCTGTTTGTTTCGCGGAAGTTTTATGCACCTTTACTGAGTTTGGGGATAAAATGATAAATAATATCATCTACTCGCCCCAATTTTACAATAAAAGTTACAGAACTCCGCCAGCAAATTAGGTCTGTACCTCTCCAAAGATGCGAGCAAGATCTAGTTTAATGAAATCGTATCGTATAGATCACGCTAAACTGGGAACTCCTTAGATGTCCTCCATTAAATTTTACAGATGGTTAATAATCTACAAAAATTGGGGGAAAAAAACCTATAATCCTTAATGTCCATTACAATGTATTTATTTATGGGGGTTTAACGACACTTTTGACATCCCGAGTCACCTCGTGTCGGACAGAATTACGGGTGGAGGAAGCCGGAGTACCCTGAAATAACCACCGAGTAGCGGCAAGTAACTATCATACTTCCCAACGTACTAACTCCTCACAAGCAGGGTTAGCGTTGGTTGAAGACTAGTGCACCATCAACGTGCAGTACGCCTTAGCACACAGTGTCATCGTGCCCGCACATGGGCAGTCGGAATTAAGTGCCTTGCCCAAAGACAGCAAAATAACAATGGTCATTCAAGGTCAATTTGACAGTTTGATCGAAAAGTACTAAGCCAAAATGTTGAAGGTTCTATGTCGGAACGCCTTTCTCCATCCATACTTGATAGATTTCTGTTTGTTCTTTGAAAACTCTATCTGTGGTCCTTTATTAGAACAAGAACAGCGAACTAACAAAAATGTGATCGAAGTGGAAGGCTGTTATGCCGTTCTAGAATTACTAAACAACTATCGTAAACTTACCGTGGAAAGAAGGTGTGTAGGGTGTGGTCGGCGTCCCCGTTGGTAATACCGATGGTTGTTGTGAATTGAGGAAGTAATCTGGAGGGGATAATTGATTACTGGAAACCTGTTTCCTCCATCGTGCCCTTCTGTTACTGAACCACACCTGCACTCGAGCTTCCGTAAGTTTCGTTCTCTGCGCTAATTCTTCGCGCGTGTATATATCTGGATAATGAGTGCGCTGAAATATTCTCTCAAGCTCCTCGAGTTGTTCTGCTGTAAATGTTGTTCTACTTCTTCTTTGTTTTCGTTGTATTCTTAGACCAGGTTCTGATTCAAATTCTCCGTCAGATTCATCTGAAATATAAAGTACAAAATAGTGGTCACCATGGAATGGTTTCTGCTCGTGAATGAACGTACGTGGCATTCAAGGTGTTATATATGGGATGACCGCTCCTCTATCCCCAACTGATATGGATAGAAAATCGAGGAAAGACCATGCATTGCCATTGAAGTTTGGAGATAATTCCAACCATTTTCCATCAAGTTGCTGAACTCTTCGCACAGTATAATTGAAGTTAAAAGCCTTGCCTCTTAACCCGTCGGGTATCTCAAAATATTATTGTCAACTCTAGTCATGTCTGCCTGTAAGCAGCCATGACTACATTTGTGAAAAATTTAGAAAAATTCAACAAAGAAAACTGGAGAAAATTTCGTTAAATATGCCCAAATTAGACTTATGCTACTGGCAAGAGATTTGATTACCAAGGGTCGAATATTCACCCGATGTTGCAAATCGTTAAGTTAGTTAGACACATGAATTCATCCATGTAATCGCTTTCATTTAGTTCTTAGATTCATAGTACAGTGGACTCCGCTTAACTGGACATCTTTTAATTGAATAACCTGTTATATTGAATGTAACACCCAAACTCAAAACCATTTACTTTACAGCAATTTCAAATTTGACCTGTTAATTGCATAAACGTTGTAGAGTCAACTCCAGTTAATTGAATAAAAAATCTCGAAAATTACCCGAGAGGTGACAATCATCAAATTCCTCTTTTTATAGACATGTTTGGCATCAGCAATGCAGTCCAGGGATTTAATCCATTATATCTTTTTTAACAGAGCTCTATAAGCTCTGTCAAACAAGATTTAATAGAATAAATGCTCAGTTTATCTCTGAAATACAGGAAAGTGGCAATATCCCTGTTAATTGAATACTCCTGTCAACTGAATAATTTTCAGTGGCGAAATTGATATTCAATTATTAGGGTTCCAGTATTCAAATACTCACCATCTTCCTCTTCTTTGTTCTCAAATTCTTCCTCATCTTTTTCTATAATATCTACCTCTTCATCTTCGCCATCGTTGGAGAACTTTCCTCTGAGTACTCTACTGATGGAACTTACACTTGGAACTGTCGTTCTATCACACGTTCCATCCTTCAACAGTTTGTCTCTGATTTCCCAGCTGAAAATGCCAGGGTTGTCTTTTTTGTACTCCTCGACTTTAGTTTCCACCTCGGGTGTCGCCACCCTCGGTTTACTGCCTCCAATTACACCGGGTCGAATACTTCCTGTTTCTTGGTATCTCTGCAGAATCTTACTAACACAGCCATGTGACACTCTAAGCTGTCGACTGATGACACATGGTCGGACACCCTGTGCGGCCAGTTCAACTATTTTCAATCTGATATGGTTGGGTAACGGTCGTCCATTTATGAATACTCCACCCAGCTGGTTTACTCTACCTTGCCCTGAAAAATAAAATAGACAATTTATTGCAATAACAATATTACCTTTTTTTTGCTCGGTAACTACTTTAACACTTTACCCAACGTAACGGCCAATTCCAGCCAGCGCTATTCTCAAAAATCGCCATTTAATTTTCATTATTTTTACATGTTTTTGTCTCAAAACATAGGTTATGACCCCTCATTGGAACGGGCTCGTCGAGCTCGTTCCAATGAGGGGTCATAACCTATGTTTCTGAGACCAAAAATGAAAAATAATTCGTTATTCAATAATTTTTTTTTTTGGTTGCAAGTGTCGTCTGCTTTTCATGTTAGGTAAAGCGTTAAGCATTAATGGATTGTGAAATAATCAAAAGTAATACAGTTTGAACGATAAGTAATACAACCTGAATGGTGAGTAATACAACTTGAATGATGAGTAATACAACTTGAATGGTGAGTAATACAACTTGAATGATGAGTAATACAACTTGAATGATACGTAATACAATTTGAATGATAAGTAATACAACTTAAATGATAAGTAATCCCACCTGAATGATAAGAAATACAACTTGAATGATGAGAAAGCTCCGCGTAAGGTCATTCTCAAAGATGCCTCCACTTCGTGCATGCTGTTGATGAATATTCCTACCCAGGATAGGAAATCTCTTACCCTAAAATAATTTGAGTACTTTTCACCAAATATTCCTCTGTAAACTGAACCAACTTTTTTATAAATGATCACACTGAGTTAAAATTTTCATAAATTTTTGTCAAGGCTGCTTCCTAGCAGCCATGACTAGATTTGATGGAAACTATTTCTAAAATGCTCAGCAGGTTAAAAGTTACAGAAATAAGATGCGCCACTGGAGACAGACGAAAAATCTGTGGTTAAGCTTCTGTTTCACTCGGCGTGTTTCTCAATCATTTTAACATTTTCAGTCTACGTACAAGTTTTACTTAGCCTTGATTAATCAGTATTAAAAGCCCAATTACTGGGCACCTAAAAGACAAATTCTCCTGTGTACATTTTTCATCTACATCAAACAGAATACTCCCGTTGTTAAGTCCCGGTGTAAAAGGAATGGAAGTCCGTAGGAACGTTAGTCCCTCTGGACTATTATTCCGCGGAATTATAGTCCTAGGTCTAACATTTCTAGGAATAGTAGTCCGCCGGACTACTATTCCGCCGGACTACTATTCCTAGAAATGTTAGACCTAGGACTATAATTCCGCGGAATAATAGTCCAGAGGGACTAATTTTCCTACGGACTTCCATTCCTGTTACACCGGCAGTTAACGACACAGAAATGAAAATATAAATGAAATTGACATAATACACCGAACGCCTTATCAGATGGTAGTTGGGGGCGCGGTTGTGTCGCGGTAACCGGTTCTCGTCAGATCACCGAAGTTAAGCAACGTCGAGCGCGGTTAGTCCTCGGATGGGTGACCGTCTGAGCGATCGATTCGGACTCCCGCGCTGTGTCCTTGGGCAAGGCACTTAATCCCGATTGCACACATGGGGGCACGACGACACCGTGTACTAAGCGTACTGCACGTCGATGGTGCGCATGTCTTCAACCAATCTAACCCTGCCTGTGCTGCAGTGCGGAGTTACGATGTTGGGCAGCTGGCAGCTGCACGTCGTTGCTCGGTGGTTCTCTCCGGGTACTCCGGCTTCCTCCACCCGTAAAACTGTCACGGTCATGATTAGTCATTGTGCATAAGTATGTGACCTTAAACGCCAAGAAATAAATATCAGGTGGTAGTTCATTAGTTTATGTACTAGAACATATATTTTATTTCTTGATTAAATACTTTTCTGGTTTAGAATCTGTTGAGCGTGAAAAAACCGCCCCTTCTGACAGAAATATTCCTGAGAGATCGACTAATCATGTGATTTTTTATTAAAACACGCAATCAGAAACATTTCAAAGCCCCGATGGTACTAAACAATTCTCCTACATTATTGTATAGTTTTTCTTCAAACTAGTGACGTTACCTAACTACAAATCGATCATATCCATAAAACAAAGCGTACTAGTCCTTTACCTAATCTAACAGCAAAAACCTACCAGCGCTGTCCACCACAATCATCATTCATAATTCTTTACTTTTTTCAATTTTTACCTCGAAAACATAGCTTGTGACACCTAATTGGAACGCGCTCCAGTTTTCGAGGCAATGAATAACTTAAGTTATCCAAGAAAGTTTGTTTCATGTGTGATAATCTGTTGGCGTTGTGTGATTTGTTAGCCCTTTACCCAACGTAACGGCCAAAAACCGGCCAGCGCTATTCTCAAAAATCGCCAATTAATTTTCATTATTTTTTCATTTTTTGTCTCAAAAACATAGGTTATGACCCCTCGTTGGAACGAGCTCGTTGAGCACGTTCCAATGAGGGGTCATAACCTATGTTTTTGAGACAAAAATTGAAAAAAATTAGTTATTCAAGAATTTTTTTTTGAAAGTGTCGTCTGCTCTTCATGTTAGGTAAAGGGTTAAAATCTCAATGTTTTACTTTAAATTCATATCTTTCTCTCTCTCTCTCTCTCTCTCTCTCTCTCTCTCTCTCTCTCTCTCTCTCTCTCTCTCTCTCAGACCACGCCCAAATCGAACCGGCTTTTAGTATGTAGCTGTACTTTGGTCAAATGAATATATATTTTTAATACATGTTGAGCTGTCGTCAGCAACAACCGCCGGGGCTATTGAGACTCTACTTTATAACGACACACAATACAATTCCTGTAAATTAACGTGGCTTTCAGATCGCTTTTATGTGAATTTATATAAACGAAAATAGGAGAAGTTTGCGAATGTATTGTCTGAAATTATTTGATTTTTCATCTCCGACATAAAGTAAAGTGATAAGGGACATCGCAGTAAAGTTGCGAGGTCAAACAGAACCGGCTAAAAATATATCTCCTTGAAGGTTTCGTGCATATACCTCATAATGTTCTATAAAATGTAGAGAAAAATAGTTTATACTTTTAATTGACTAAAACTATTTACATCTGTTGTGCGGGAAAGGTTAATTTTCAGCCACTGAAGATTTTGTTACGAAAACAGTGAGAAACGTTATTATATGAATAGGATCGCTTGATACTTTACGACACGAAAATACGCTTTGGCTCTGATTTTTAGCGAGTTCGTTTTAAATTTAGTTTTTATTCACTCCTACTACTTTATTTTCGCGTTGAAATATCATTCAATTGAATGGAAATCACGAGAGTAGTTGATTGAGGATAAAGGTCCATTATATCGGCCGGTACAAATTAACTTTTTCCGCAAGTTTCAGAAAAAAATGGCGACAGGTGTTTACAGATCGTGAATAGGTGATATGCCCCTCCTTTTGAGGAAATTTATTATGCCTGGGTGATTTTCATCATCAATTCCATCCCAACTCTATTAAATCTCGTTCAAGTTATTCTAAGGTAACTGGTAAACCCCTTGGATCGATAACATTGCACACTAACTTATTGAAACTCCACAACGCGTTAGTTTACACAAAACAGTTCGACAAATATATAAATTTTCGAATCAGGTTGCTACAGTTTTGTGAAATGATTCAGAGAGAAGCTTTGAGATTTAATTTTTTGAACATTTAATATTTTAAATCGACTCTTAACCGAGAAATTACCTAGTATTTTTTTTTCTTTTTTCAACAAATTTGATACTTTTTAGTAAACACTCATTTATACTTTTAAAATGTAGTGGTAGTCTATTACTCCTGGGTGGACTGGGGTGGGAGCGAAACTACGGGATACTGTTTGAAAAAGTCATTAGGCTAAACATTCAGCGCAATCGACAGGTTTAGGATAATTTCTACTAAACCATTGAAATGTTTACCGAATATTTTGGCGCTGTTATGTAATGAGCTATGGCAGTTTTTACGTACATTACTATCATTACAAAAGCAGACAGATTATTACGACCAGATCGCGATCCAGTCGCGATCTGGTCAAAGTCATCTGTGCACTCTTCTACCCACAATATCGAAAAACCACCTGTCGAAAAAGAAACCCGAAAAACACTGCTCCTCAAACACCACGTTCGATTGAGGCTTCTTTTAACAGTGTTTTATTCAGGGAATTTCGGTCCACCGGTGTCAATGTGTCGCGTTCCGATCACACTCCTATTGCGATCATGTCTAGAAAGGGAAAGCTTTAGCGATCATAGTACTATAAGTTCTTTGGATGGCATTACTCCTCTACCTTTGTAGCACAAACTTTTCGCAAAGTGTTTCTTATTCGACCAAACTTTTTTTTTCTATTGGATAAAAGTACGTATCTCAAGTGTATCCTCCACCAAGGATTTTGTTGCAAGTGTGAAGTCCTATCTTTTTCCACTTACATGATAATCTATTCATGCTGCAAACAATTACCAAATGACAATCTGAGTCTAGCAGATTATGCCCATTAACATCTATTGTTTAAATGGTTCAAGTTAAAAGGAAGGTACGTAGCTCTCTGCCTTAACAAAAGGTGTTGTAATGACGGTGTAAGTTCCGACGGACGTTACCGATACTTTGCATCGGTAGTTTCTGTCCGAAATGTCATGGTCATGCTTCTAATTTCTCGGCACACTTCCTCAGAAGCTATGATCGCTATCGAACATTGAAAGATTAATTTGTCTTCCAGCGTACCCATGAAAACAAAACTCGACAAAATGCAGCTGTCTATAATGGGCCTTATTGGCCATTTGTATTTTATAGGCCATGTTGACTAGCCGGGGCATAACACATTTCTCCATCAGTCAAATCAATCATTGTTTTAAATGTTTATGAAAGAAGTAAAGATTGAGTAAAAAGTGAACTGAACATCGAAAAACAAAAACATTCTTAACCCTTTACCTAAAATGAAAAGCAGACGACACTTGCAAAAAAAATTCTTGAATAACTAATGTTTTTCATTTTTTGTCTCAAAAACATAGGTTATGACCCCTCATTGGAACGAGCTCGACGAGCTCGTTTCAATGAGGGGTCATAACCTATGTTTTTGAGACAAAAAATGAAAAAAATAATGAAAATTCATTGGCGATTTTTTAGAATAGCGATGGCCGGTTTTGGTCGTTACGTTGGGTAAAGGGATAATGAACTTCGTTATGTAAAACTAGACAAGAACTTAAGCCAATTGTTGTTTCCCCGACTCCTCGCGACTTCTTTATTTTTCCAGTTACTTCACTTCCCAGTTTTTTTCTTTATACAACAGTGGCAGATTAAAAATACCAGAATCGTAGATAACAATAAAACAAAGCGTGGTTGCGGCCAAAAGAATGGAGTTTTACGAATAAGCTAAGATTCTTCAAATGTTCATGTTTTATGTCCAAAAAATGGAAAGTACCAGAATATGAGGTAACGTATCACCTCAAGAATATTTTGGGCCGTTCGCTATATTTCAAACGATATTCAACTTTACTTCGGCGCTTTCAAGAATGATGAACATGAAATATCTCTCGACGAGCACATAATTCCATACATTTAACATAAAATTCAAGAGTGGATAATGTAGAAATAAAAGGTTTTTAACTTTGTTTCAGTGTTTTATTTTTGTGAATATTAGTGGAACTTAACTCAGCCAGCCCATGCTCCTATAATTAAAATAAAATACTTTCTTACAATTTATCGGCGATTGCCTACGTAGGTACTCGTCAAAATATTATTTTAAAAAGTTACCAAAAAATAAACTGAAATTAAGATAAACGTCACTTTTGGCAACAGGCAAAACGAAAATTATGCAAGTTGAAAATGAATATTACAAATCAGTTCTATCTCAACCAGTCAAATCTTATATTTTTCTGACACATTTATATAAAAAAAAATATTTTTAAAAGAACTATGTTAATGATTCAAGTATTGCATGTGCATGCACTGTTTTATACATGAACTTATTCAAACTAGCAACACATACCTCGAATTAGCGCTTCAGACTCTATACGAGAATAATCCATTTTATCGCCAAATTCACCTTCACTAAAACTAACAAGTCTACAAATTAATTCGGGCCACACAATTTGAGACGGTGTGTCGAATTGGCAAGGAAATCACAAATGAAAGGGTAGGGAAAAACAAGCCAAATTTATGTATGGTCAGAAATATGTAACTTGAGTATGATATGTAAATGAGATCGTATAACTTATTGTCTTGCGCCGAGAAAGTCAAACGAAAATTGAGACTGGAAAACAGGTGGAGAAATGGGTCGCGATGGGAGCATGCCCGTGTTGTTATCGCCCATCTGATGCTGCAGCAAATGGATGGGGTCTATAAATCTGTAAAGATCAAAAGACTTCCAGACTTAGCTAAGCACCTGTTAATTGAAACACAAAGCGACTTCCTTCTTTCCAATTTGGTCCGGTAAAGTTCAATGAAATTACCGAAACCTCTGGTCTTATTAAAAAAATTAACAACTGGTTCTACGAAACTGAACACTCAGCAATACGGGTACGGTAGCTGTAATTACAAAGGTAATTCCCAAATAGCCCGAGTGAATGTATAAGTTTAGAAGTATATGGTGCTACATTCAATATGGACCTTTCGTCACAGTTTCGCTGACATCGTACTAAGAATCCGCATAGTTCCACTTGCATTTTTCTTAAAACTTCGCCATAATTACTGTAACAAAATATACTCTTTGAACGTAACACAGAATATAAAATCTGAGACATTCAACTTTTGAGGGCAAAGAAATTTAAAGAGAAATATAATGCTCGCACCCCACGCCTAGAATTACCCTTTACCTAAAGCGAATAGAATTTATTTATTTATTGGGGTTTAACGACACTTTCGACAGCCAGGGTCACCTCGTGTCGGACAGTTTCACGGGTGGAGGAAGCCTGCGTACCCGGAAAGAACCACCGAGCAACGGCGAGAAACTGTCAGGTCCCCCCAACGTACAAACTCCACACAAGCAGGATTAGCATTGGTTGACGACAAGTGCACCATCGACGTGCAGTACGCCTTAGTACACAACGCCACCGTGCCCCCACGTGGGCAATCGAGGTTAAGTGTCTTACCCATGGACACAACGCGGTTGCCGCAGGTGGGATTTGAACCGAGGACTCTCGGCTTGCAGTCTCCATCTCTACCTACTGAGCCATCGTGCTCCCAAATAGAAAACTACACAAGAAAAAAAATGTCAGTAAATATTATTTTCCCCAAAATATAGCTTTTGACCCCTCATTGGAGCGAGATCGTTCTATTGAGCCGTCCTAAGTTTTGTTTTTAGGAGAAATTGAAAAAAATAAAAAAATAATAAAATTTGAATGGCGATTTTTGTAAACAGTCTTGACTGGTTATTGAGTTACGAATAGCGTTAAAAGAGGAGAGGGGGGGGGGGGGGGAGGGGGGTTAGGTCGAGGTGGCGTAATTTTTGAAAGTAATATAAAACGAATTAAATTCATAATTCTTAATTATTAATGCCAACTCGTGTTTTGAAGCAAGCAAAATGTGATATTTTCGTCACAAATATTTAAAGCACATGAAATTTTCTTTAGTGTAAATGTGGAATATAACTAATATGCCGTTAAACAAGAAAATATTGTACTGTTTGCAAACAATTAGAATACTTTTGGGGAGTAACCAGGGACAATGACAGAAAAATATTTACCAGGGCTTCATTTCAGCTTGTGTTGGGTTCAGAGGGCGTAAGTCAGGGTCTTCCCCAGAGAAAACAGTTCACTTTTCATGCCAATTGGAGCACCCTGCGTACTGTTTGAAGACTTAAGTACAGAGAAAGTAAAGGAATAAGATGAGCATGATGATCCAAGAAATATAAAGGTGAGATTATTATTATCTCTAGTGGGTGAGGGTGTGAGATGGGGAAATCTCACTCGAGGGCAAGATATTTGGGCCAGACACGAGGCTTGCCGAGTGTCTGGAACAAATATCTTGTCCAGAGGATGAGATTTTCCCATCTCACACCCATCCCCATCAGGGATAATTCTTCTCCCCCACCAAAACACCCTGACGTCATCAAAAGTAATTCATGGGCACGTGCAGCTATATCGAACAATTTTGTTGTCCGTTTCTGAAAAAAACTGATTTGCTTATCGGAAAAAGCGCACGAAAGTTTTGTATATACCACAGGTATATACCTCAAAATTAAATCCAATACCGGCAAGATAGGGGTTAACCCTTTACCTAACCTGAAAAGCAGACGACACTTGCAAAAATAATTCTTGAATAACTAATTTTTTTCATTTTTTGTCTCAAAAACATAGGTTATGACCCCTCGTTGGAACTAGCTCGACGAGCTCATTCCAACGAGGGATCATAACCTATGTTTTTGAGACAAAAAATGAAAAAAATAATGAAAATTAATTGGCGATTTTTGAGAATAACGCTGGCCGGTTTTGGCCGTTTATGTTAGATAAAGGGTTAAAGCGTTGTAGCGAAATGAACATTGTCACATTCTGAACATTTTTATGAAATCTACAATGTATTTGCAGAAGTTTTCGACTGGAATTTCGTGAAACTTTCTCCGCTCATAATGGCGTTCACTCAAAAATTCATATAAAATTTGCGGTCTGAGATTTTATTTCTCATTTCTTCGACAAACGTTCGTCTGCTAATATTTCCGAAACGTGACGCCATGTTGTTTGTTGACGGAAGAACGTGCGATGATTAAATAGTCCGTGCGCTCATTAAATATGCTAATAAGCAGGTCACGAGGGTCATGTGAGATAGATATCTATCTTACATGGCCTTCTCACATGAGACACGCATATCTTGCATAGGACGTGGGGGAGAATACATAAATATGTAGTGTTAGGGATTTTAGGCAGGAAAAGTGTGGGGGTTTAGAGTGCCCAGTCTCCTCCTCCCTACCTTGGTTACGCCGCTGAAACAGCTTGATATTCTTCTAAGATGTACCCAGTTGAAAGGAAGGCAGTATAAAATATACCTGTACTTGTATTGGGAAGAAAAACAAACCAGACGAAAGGTCTTTCTCCAGCTTAGAATGCTGCTTCAGAGTAAGTCAAATTGTTGAACCGAATTTCAGTTCTGTTTTCCACTTTCCACAGATCAATACAAAGGGGTTCTATCCGACACAACGATGCATTTTATTTTTTTTTCTGTTGATGAATTACCATTCAAGCATTTGATTAGTCCACCCCTTTGATTATTCCCATACAATTGCGAGGAAAGTACCGAAATTTGTATACGTGTGTAAATCGGTATATGGAGACTCTATGGGTGTATGCGGAGATGAGGGTGTGTATCATGTTTGGATTGTGGGTAAGAGTGTCTGTGAGTCTGTGTTTGTTGGGCACTGGGGTTGTCTTCTCATGGACAACAAACGTCTCCTAGTATAGTGAGCGAGCCATTCTGCGTCAGACACAAGTCTTCCAATCGGGCTGCATTCTGTTTAAAGTGGGAATCCGCGATTAAAATTGCCAGATGAACTTTCTGTCCCCTAAGGGTAAACTTGTTAAATGAGCAGATGAGTTGCTTAGCAGCAACTAGGGTGTATTCGTTTGTCTCCTGTAGAAAACGATAATGTGGGGCCATGAACAAAGATTTTCAACTCCAAAGGAAGTTTTCACAGTGGTTTGAAATCTTGACTATGGATAGCGTCCTTAAACGTTAACAATAGAAAGTTAGTGGAATTATTACGTTTTATTATATGTCAGCCCGAGAAATATCCCTCGATAACTTCCTAAATGACGTCACGAGCGCTCATGAGATAATTCCCGATATTCACTAAAACAGCGCAGATATCCTCTATATATTTCTCCGGCGTATCTCAACAATGACGCTAGTTTCTGAGACTGAGTCACGGAAAGCACTCTCGGAGATCTTACAAGGAATAATTGTCAGAAAATGGTACAAACAGGAAAGGAAAAATAAAATAAAATTCTGTCACTGTTAAATTTACAACTCATTTTCAATGCCACTTGATATACAATATTAACCCTTTACCTAACATGAAAAGCAGACGACACATGCAAAAAAAAATCTTGAATAGCTAATTTTTTTCATTTTTATCTCAAAAACATAGGTTATGACTCCTCGTTGGAACGAGCTCGACGAGCTCGTTCCACCGAGGGTTCATAACCTATGTTTTTTAGACAAAAAATGAAAAAAATAATGAAAATTAATTGGCGATTTTTGAGAATAGCGCTGGCCGCTTTTGGTCGTTACTTTGGGTAAAGGGTTAATAAATTACAATACAATGAAGGTTTCATCGACTTTAACCCCTCAATGAAAATGTTCATATTTAGAGTATTTTTTTCAAACCAGTGATCCCTTTTCTAGATCAATCCTTATATACTTTTTAAAACGGTTCAACAATGACCAAGTTAGGTCAAATCTCCAACCTCCTGAAAATGCACACTTTTCCTGAAAAAATATCAGCCATGTGTACATACAACGCATACCCGAAATCTCTGACACTGGTTTACGAACTTTCGCATTGATATTTCTTGGGTAAATTGGATGACTTAACTTTCTGGGTACTTAAAACATAAGAAAAGAACTCAGGGTAATCAGTTTGATCAGAAAAGTTAAAATAAATTTACCCGGAGAAAGTATGGACCTTAACCTGAGAGATACACCTAAATTAAGAATGAAGTGGCGGGGCAAATATTTGTCTACTGTAACGGCAACAGAAAAATATGTCGTCTCCCTGTTCATTTACAGTACGTGGAGAGTGGATTGTAACTAAATCACCCGCGGAGTGGAGTTATCATCCAAGCTATAACTTTCAAATTTTGTACATATCGACAACCAGCACCAGCAATGTTTCAGCCAATGGACCTCCGGGTTTAACCTTTTAAACAAATTTGCAATTATTGCTCGGGTGGAATCTCCGCTCTGCGAGTGATTTAGTGATAATACACTCTCCACGTACTGTATCCTGGGTACGGCTTTGGTGGGCAAGAACATTACCATTAAAACTTCTTACGCACGCTTCCGCAAGGTTGACTGAAATTTTGATAACATAATAAAGTTGACTGGAGTTTATAATTTCTTTTTAACATTTGCTTTAGGTAAATGAAATTGGCCTTTTTAATTGAATAAATTTTGTTCTCTTTCATGGTCGATAAGAAAGGGATATGATTCCACTGACTGCAGTGGCAAATAAACGCAATATTAATGAAGCAGACAACGTGGAACTAAGTCTAAATTACGACGCAGTATCGACGGAAATTGTTTTTACAAGTTTAATCTTTATTCCTTTGAAGAAGACGTTATTTTTAACACGGATATAATCACCTTAATGTACCGTGAGAGAATCCGTGGATAAAATCGTGACAAATTAATTTTTTATGTCATTTATATATAATATTACATATGTATGCAAAAACACATTTATCTTTCGAACATACAGGCATCAACAGATGAAAAAAAATTAAAAATCCATATGAAATATCATATGTATTTTTTGTAGTAAACAAGTAAGTAAATATATCCTTATTTAAGTGATACAGTACGTGGGGAGTGTATTATCACTAAATTACCCACAGAGTGGAGATTCCACCCGAGCAATAATTGCAAATTTGTTGCAAAGCATAACCAGCACCAGCAAAGTTTCAGCCAATGGACCTCCGGGTTAAACCCGGAGGTCCATTGGCTGAAACATTGCTTGTGTTTTTTTGTCGATATGTACAAAAATTTGAAAGTTATAGCTTGGGTGACAACTCCACTCTGCGGGTGATTTAGTTACAATCCACTCTCCACGTACTGTACATGCTGTAACATTTCCTTCAAAACATAAACAAATATCGTATGTAGACGAAAACCCGACCCAGTGGACCTGTCTCTTATTGAGGAAGGCATAATATGTACGCATGCGCAACAAACCTAATTTACTCTCTTGCATGCCCTCAAGCATGTTCGTATCCTCTTTCCCCAGTCCGGCCAACAGCCCCCATGTTTCGGCCTAACAGCACGCCACACTCCCAGCAACCCAACCTTCCACTCACTCACTCACTCACTAACTCATTCATTCACATTCATTCATTTGCATTCGTCCATTTTGTCATTCTCACATTCTCTCACTTGAATTATGTTACCAGAGTTTTGTGTCACGGCAGCATGTGACGCTTTCAACTCGATATAAATATCTTTTGCGAAAAGGAAGATTCTCCATTTACTGATAATACGTCACGATACTGAAGAAATGGAAAGGACGAGCTGCTAAAATGTAATGAAGTTGAATGTACACCCAGTAAACAAAACTATTTTAGGGTTAAGGTGGGTTGTGTCGCGCATCTAGAATTAACCATATAACACTAGGGCCATGAGAATCGCGATTTTTTGGGGATCGAATCGAATCGGACGAATTATTCCACATCGAATCGAAGCACATTTCGAATGGTGGAACTGATTAGTGGGAATTATCTCCCCAACATACCAGGCAGTATTTAGTATAGGATCTGTGTACCAGGCTATTAAGTACCGTCACACGTTTTTCGCTCACCAACTTTAGTTGTGTGAGCTTACGGGATGGCTCGATCGGTCGGCGTCGGCGTCAGCGTACGTGTCCAATAATGTTAAAGCTTCTGTTTAGGTCACTTACTCACCCTATTTCCATATCATGGCTTTTACAAAGCTGCTATATGATGATTATTATCATTTTACCATGATTTAATCCCTCATACCCTACATTTTAGACATTTTTCTTGACATGTTTAGTTGCGTTTAGTTTTCTGTTTAGCTCAGAATTTCATGTTTAACTGAATGTTTAGGTCAGCTGCTGTGCTCCTTCTCTTCCCATGGCACTTATATTCATCATACATGTTCCTCAGTATCATTGTTCCATGATTAACCCCTCAATCCCTGTATTTTAAACATTTTTCTTGACATTTTTAGTTGCGTTTAGTTTTCTGTTTAGCTCGGAATTTCATGTTTAACTTAGTGTTTAGGTCAGCTGCTGTGCTCCTTCTCCTCCCATGGCACATATTCATCATTCATGTTCCTCAGTATAATTGTTCCATGATTAACCCCTCATACTCTGCATTTTAAACATTTTTCTTTACATTTTTAGTTGCGTTCAGTTTTCTATTTAGCTCGGAATTTCATATTTATCTTAGTGTTTAGGTCAGCTGCTGTGCTCCTTCTCTTCCCATGGCACTTATATTCATCATACATGTTCCTCAGTATCATTGTTCCATGATTAACCCCTCATACCCTGCATTTTAAACATTTTTCTTGACATTTTTAGTTGCGTTTAGTTTTCTGTTTAGCTCAGAAGTCATTGTTTAACTTAGTGTTTATGTCAGTTTCTGTGTTTTACTTTTAAGAGGTTGCGTTTAGGTAAGCTTTGTCGCATGTAATGAGCCTGTTTGATACAGTTCTTGTGTTTGCCAAAGTTACTATCAAAGAGGAATGTTGGTGAGCTATAGGGCGTTGGCGTCCTTCTTGTTATGAAGCCAGTTGGCTTAAAAAAAGATATGGTACGTAAAGTAATAGCCTAGTACGCATATCCTGTATCAACTGATTGAGTTCTGGAACCCCAAATTTGAGCCTTACCATAACGTGTGACTCCTGCACCTTAAAAACTTCATTTTCTGTGGATGTGGTTCATTTTAACCCTCTGAATACTGATGGTATCTTCCATGTAAGTTCAATGGAAGCAATTGGAAGAGTCCATATTCATTATTTGGGGTAAGACCAATTAATATTTTCAACGTGCAACCTTAGGGCTGCACGTTGAAAATATTGATTGGTCCACGCCACACATTTAACTTGTAGCCATTCCATTTAATGACATTATGACGTAGCTTGTGACACGCCGGAAAACGGCCTCTGTGGTTCAAAGGGTTAACTTCGAAGTGAAATTATCTGGTCTTTATTAATTTTTCTAGTTACTATTTATCGGAGATTGCCTACAGACACTCTCCCATACATAGTGACAAGACATGCAAACAAATTTTTCTAACGTAAAAAAATAGCATTCTACCTGTTAAACACCGACCGGTATACATAGGAGATTATTTATTTATTTATTTATTTATTTATTTATTTATTTATTTATTTATTTATTTATTTATTTATTTATTTATTTGTGTGTAAGGTCACATATTTCTGCACACTGTCTAAGCATGACCGTGACAGTTTTACGGGTGGAGGAAGCCGGAGTACCCGGAGAGAACCACCGAGCAACGACGAGCAACTGTCAGCTCCCCAACATTCCAACTCCACACAAGCAGGGAAGGGTTAGCATTGGTTGAAGACAGGTGCACCATCGATGTGCAGTACGCCTTAGTACACAAAGTCACCGTGCCCCCACGTTGGCAATGGGGGTGAAGTGTCTTGCCCAAGGACACAACGCGGTTGTCGCAGGTGGGATTCGAACCGAAGACCTCTCGGCGTGCAGCCTGCACCTCTACCAACTGAGACACCGCGCCCCCATACATAGGAGATACATCACCTTTTATATTACGCTTAGAAATTTTGCAGAGATTTGTAATCTTTCAGAAGTTCCTTGCGGATTTCGAAACGATTCGTTGAAAGGATTTTGAATCGAATCGAATCGAATCTCGAAGCTTCGCCAGACCCAAAATAACACACATGTTGTCAACGTCAATTGTTCTTTGGACAACCGATTATGAGAAATGTGGGAAAAACAAGCTAGTCGAGGGGCATGGATGGATACCCACCCTCTAGACAAACTATCCCTGTGTGTACTGAAATCACTCCACGAAAACCGTCATGCGCGACCAAACGCCAAAATCAAAGGAGTATATCGTACGCTGAGTTTAGAATATATATAAATAAACGCTTCATTCACAAAATCCCGTGTACTGTTGTGATTGCCTTGACTTATATCACTAAAAGTTCTTTCAAAGGTTCTCCGCTGCTTTGGATATACGTTCACACAATAGTGTCTCGTGTGAGCACAGTTGCTCATTGGTTAGCGCACTGGAAATCATATTGAAAGGTCGTAGGTTCGATCCCGACCCGCGTCATTATCATTGTATCCTTGCACACGACATGTAATCCCAGTAACCCACACGAGAGCACGGTGGCTCAATCTGCTAAGGTGACTGCACGCCGATGGTGTGCTTTAACATGATCCTTGTATCGGGTTAGTAAGTTAAAAAGACTAACAGTTACTCGCCATTGTTCAGTGAGTTTCTTCGGGTACTCAGATTAATAAATAAATAAATATCTACATGTACGAAATAAATTATTCGTCCATCGGCTGTGTGTATAGTGTTGTGTATATTGTGATACATTTTAGGAACTCAGGATTGTCCCAAAAGGGTTACACTTCAAACATATCAACGAGACTTTTCGAAAATTTTCCAGGTAATCTTCTCCATATATGAGTCAGCAGGCCTCCCCCTACATACACCAAACAGAGTCCTCCTTTCCCCGCCCCCGATATGAATTGTATATGATGCCTCACAAAAGATGGACCAGTGCGAAGAATCTTTCCAGGGCGGATTTCTTCGACCCCCAATCCACCTCTGTGGACTAGTTACAATTTTTAATCTCCCAAACGACACAAACGATAGGCAGGTACGAGGATTCTTTCCTTTTTTCGACCCCCAATCCGCCCCTGCAGATTAGTTACAATGTTTAACTCTCCCATACGACACAATGGCAACGTCATAATGGGCATGAAGTTACGTATTTATTCGAACAAATTAATTAACAAGTGTCAATTAGAAATATGAATCTACCTCGTTTTTGATGCTTGTATAAATTTGTCACGCGACACTCTGATTTTAAGGTGATTTGTGTGTGGAGATGCGGGAACTTATTCTGAATTTATGAACAAGGTTATGTTTAGAATTAAGGCATGCATTGTCATGTAAATGCATGCGCATAAATCGCGATAGTGTTTCATAGATGTCAATAGCTGCGCTGACCGTGTATAATTATATGATGATAATCATTATAATTCTATAACCTGAAATAATCACACATACACTTGTCTCGATAGAAAACTGCATGCTTGTTAACTATAAATAATGGAAATTTAACCCTGTCTCGTGACCTGTCAACTAAATGTCCGAGATACCTGGGGGGTGCATAGTTATTCAAATTTCCACGTCAACTGTCAACACCTCAAATTTAGCTGACCTATATGCATACCAAAACAGTCATCCCCTACAGCGCATGGAACGATGTTTCGATAGAGACGTGCTCTCAAATTCCCCAGAAAACAAACACTCTAAAATTACTTGGGTTAAAAATCAACCCTAATCACCTGAGTTGAGTGAATATGAACCCAAAATCAATCCCAATAAACTGGATTGAGTGAATATGAACCCAATTGGGTTCATATTCACTCAATTCAGTTGATTTAGGTTGATTTTTAACCCAACTAATTTGAGTCTGATCAAACAAACACAGGCTTAGTTAATTGACCTCTGGGTTAAATTGTTGAAACTTTGTTTGAGTTTTCATTGAACTTCTTTTCTCCAGGACTCCCAAGGTATAGTTTCGGTCCAAAGTGTATAGGAATACTTTTGTGACACCCAATGCACTGTACAATTGCCTCTATTGTATGGGATACGGGTGGGGTGGGGTGAGAGTATGCCCTTACCACAACTAGATGGAGTCTTTAAGATGGAGCCGTATGAAACAATATTAGCACGTTTTTCGACCTTGTTTTCCCGAAAAGTATCGCCTTAAGCAATATTACTTTCTGTATTTGAGAAAATCATTGTTTGTACGAAGAGTCATTATTAATTTGATTCCCCAGCCTCATGGGGGTTGTTGAATCAAACTATTACTATTACTCCATCATTTTATATAGAGTTCGCTGATTCCGTATATCCACGTCCACCTATCCACCATGATAGGGTTTGAAGCCCCACCCCCTTCAAATAACTAATTGCCCTGTATATTAAATATGCCACATTTGGAAAGGCTAAGATATTTGCATCAGATCCCTTGAACCACACGACTCTTCGTTGTCACAACCTCGCCTCTACAACGTGTTTCAATGTCGTTTCGTCATAAAACAATCACTCATGGCGTGAGACAAATTTGCTAGAACTTCGCGCACGACCCACACCATCAGCCAGCAACAGCAACTACATTAACAACTGTACCGACAGGCGCAGTAATGTCGGCAATCCCGCCGACACAAACAATTTCAACGAAACAACAACTGTATTGACAATACTTGTAGAAAAATATATCATTCATCTTACAACAATACATTATTCGTGTTCTTCGTTATATTATATAAGCCGATTATTTCTTTAACCCTTTACCTAACACGAAAAGCAGACGACACTTGCAATAAATGTTCTTGAATAAATTTTTTTTTTCATTTTGTTCGTCTCAAAAACATGGGTTATGACCTGTCGTTGGAACGAGCTCGACGAGCTCGTTCCAACGAGGGGTCATAACCTATGTTTTTGAGACAAAAAATAAAAAAAATAATGAAAACTAATTGGCGATTTTTGAGTATAGCGCTGGCCGGTTTGGACCGTTACGTTGGGTAAAGGGTTAAAACTTAAAGATACCAAGTGCAATTCTTCAGTATTGCAGTTGCAACTAATTCGATCTACCATTCTTCCGAAAAGTTCATTCTGAACAATTAGAAATTTCAAAAAACTAAACTTGAAAAAATTCCCACGGGAGGATTTTCAGTACACTCGCTTTTCTCATTGTACTAGGGATAGGGTGCTGTGGCATATCAATTGCCTCTTCCCGTGCAGGAGAGGCATTGCAGGATAATATTCGAATGCGCAAGAGATTTTCATGAAGAGTTTGGGATGAGGATAAGGCTAAATTTCTGAACATCAGACGAAGTTAATCCACATTCAAGTTACCATAGACAGTCTGTGTATGAGGCAGCTAACATCGATATTTAAACGGGGTGGGGTGAAGATCAGAAATCTGAAGCAAAAATACTTCCATGAACGAAAAGCGTATGAGCTAAACACTTGTTTTTTTTTACCTTTATACGAACATGTTTGGGAGTAATAAGTTAACGCTACGAGATACAAATTACGACAGGCTCAACGCAAAGTGTTCCAGTATTTTCAGTGACATTTGTTGAGTGCAGGCCGTTTTGAATGGTGGGTGGGTTGGGTTCTTTTTCCTCAATTGATTTTTGGTAAAGGGCACATTGTCTCATCACTCATTTTAGATGGGAGATTTCTTCATGGGGTTGAGTTTTGATGGGGGTACGGTAGTTTCGTATTAGTTGCCAGACCCTCAGAAACACAGGGGGAATTTGTCTGGGGGACCTTTTTTCCTGTCCCCTCCCCGCTCGTTTTGTATTCAGCGTTTTTGTAAAATTTTCTTGCAGCGTAACTTTGTTATGAACGATTAATGTATTAAACGCGAGCGGCATATCTTATATATGAATGAACGCGTAACACCGTTTTAGATAAGTCAATGGCGTAGCTACGGGGTCTGAAGGGCAATGTCCCCCAACATTGGCCCCATGCAAGTTTCACACAACATAGAGCCCCACAATGGTATCCAATATAGGGGCTACACACGCTACAAATGCCTGATATTCGTTCTTGGAGCATTAATTTTGCAAGATTTTGCAGGGAAGTGGGAGGAGGAAGCAACGACCGGAGAGCCCAAGTTAGGACTAGGGGAGGTTACCGAAAACCAACACAACAGCCTTTCAAATATTATCTTTGCCGCTCCACCCCTCAAAAACAAAAAAACAACAACAAAAAAAACAAAAACAAAAAAAAAACAACTGGCTAGGGTATCCACTATTATAGAATGCTATGCTCTAAAGGTATATTTAAATCTTCGGTGTTTTGCAAATCTACCGTAAACGTAAAACTGAAAAAGCCCATATGACAATGTTCTGTTTTTCATATTTTTACTTTAAAAAATACACTCCTTACAACACCTCACTGGAACAAGCTCGGATTTTATTCCTCTGACAGATCTCGAAGTTAAAAATATAGAACCAAACAGTCTACGTGACTGTTGTGTTGTCGACAAAAAAATGGTGCTACGGTGCTGTGGTCCGAAAAGCTCTCGTCGATCGGACCACGATAGGGTCGATATTCGATCCCTACACTTTGACACTGATGGAATAAAATACTGCAAAATATAGACTGACTCGATAAGAAAAAACGAAATCATTTGAAATGCAATGGTTTTGAGTTCCTATTTTGACAATGTTGCGGGCTGAAAAATCGGACAGAGAATTTCAACCAGATCTGAGGGGCCAATACTATAAAACTTTTACAATTGTATTTTCTAGAATTGTAGTTTCTACCTCCTAATATAACTGACTAAAATGAATCATTAGCATTTTAAAAGATATGGCAATTTGCCAATTAGCAAATTGCCATATCTTTAAAAATACTAATGATTCATTTCAACCCATTTAAAATCATAACTAGAAAATACAATTCTAGAAAATACAATTGTAAAAGGTTTACAGTATTGGCCCCGAGGTCAAAATGCTCTGTCCGCTTTTGTAATCACCGTGGTATATTTACATCCCACATCCGACTCCACATGCCGTCATGCCGCTAATTGTTCGAAGGTTGCAATTCCTTTATTTTCTTCTTTGAGTGCATAAAGTTTTCTTTTCCTATCACTCACTCAAAATATGTTCTTACATAACTCAACATTGTCGCATTTGACTAATTATACTGCTCCAGTATGGGGTAGAATCATCGCCATACAGTACTACTCACTTGAAGTCGGCCTTTGTGAAGATCATCCAACATATGGGTGGGTAATCGCTCCCATTGTACTTTAAAATATCAGAGTACCCCCAGTTGGCGTTAAAGGCACGCTAAGCGCAGAACACTGTGGTTAGGTGAACAATACTTATTGCCCCGGGATCTTCTAACGGAAAAATTTAGAAGACAACATTGACGTAAGATGTTCGGCACATTGATTGAACGCTTTATTTGTATGGAACGTGTCTTACTGATTATCTGATAAACTAAAACGTGTTCTGAATGGATCCCGATCACTGCAAGGGATTTCCGACTCCCTCTGGTTAATCTGACTTGCGATTCCCAAAGCATAGTGGGGAAAACAATGAGCTCTCATTTAAAACAACATAATGAGTCTTTATCCACTGCGGCGTCATATTTTGGAAGGAAGTCTGATATTTGGAAGTGAAATGTGGTGTAACTCCTCGCCCCGACAAAAGCCCCATATGGGCGAAATCCCCCCCCCCCCCCTCCTTCAGTGAAAACAATCTGCGGAAAAACGTGCCACTCCACCACCAGTACCACTAAGTATCACCATTTCTATAAACAATAGTAATAGCGGGTTAGATGTTTATTTAAGGACTTTGAAAAGATCCTAACTGATTGCAAGTTTACCGTTCAAACGACCTTTCCTACTCTCTGTATATACATAATATATATATTTTTTTTATTCAAATGATCAGAAATATTTGTTTACCGCTACTTTAAACTGTATTCATGAATATATTTTTGAATACTTTTTTAAATTCTAATTATTTAAGAAGACTTTCATGTTTTTATTTTGATTTGTTGGGTTCATTGGTTGAAAGTTATGATGTTTTGACTAAACTTACAGGTGGCGGAAACTTAAAATCATATTGACCCTGGTTGTTGAAAGAGTCATTAAACACCCATTAAATAAAATTAACTTGATGAAGATTAGTTACTGGTAAAAAATGTGGACCAACACTAATCTGTTTAACCCTTTACCCAAATTTATTATTTTAAATATCATTTTTATAAATTTTTCAAAAAATTTCAACAAAACCATATCATGTGACCCCTCGTTGGAACGAGCTCGTTCCAACGAGGGGTCACATGATATGGTTTTGTTGAATTTTTTTGAACGAGCTCGTTCCAACGAGGGGTCACATGATATGGTTTTGTTGAAATTTTTTGAAAAATAATATTTTTTTCAACTGCTAAATTTGCATATTACGCGGGCGGATGCGGCCGATTCGTTGGGTAAAGGGTTAGCCCTTTATCCAACGCAACGTTAAAAAACGAAACCCGAATAGAGCTCTTTACAAAAATCACCATTCATTTTTTTTCTTTCATTTTTTGTCTCAAAAACATAGCTTATGAACCTCATTGGAACGAGCTCGTTCCAATGAGGGGTCATAAGCTATGTTTTTAACGCCAAAAATGAAATGTCAATATCATACAAAAAGGGCGTTTGGAATTAAATAAGTTGAAAGTGAGTTATGATGACAATATACATGAATTTTACTTTCATGAGGGAGGTAAAAAGTCCAACTTTCGAAACCAATATTCTTCACTGTCGCTCATCAAAATGAATAAAACAATATCATTCAAACGATAAATGAATATTTTAATTTTGTAGCTAGAATGCGATCAGCTGAATGAACGAAATTGTTTTGTCGACAGAACAACCGTGTTGTAAAAAGAGCGTTTTTGGAAGAAGACCGGAAGTTAACCAATCGACGTAGGTAACTCGTTTGCGTGTAGACTTGTATTTTGAATGAATTTTTTGGTGGCGGTCACTAAAAACAATGGTATTTTTGCAATCTATATAAGTGTGACGCGAAAGGAGTTAACCAAAATTTGAATTACTGTTGTTGTAATTAACAAAATGTGTATATATGGTCTCCTCGTGGCTCTCTATCCTCGTTATCATATTGACACAGTTAAGTTTTTTTCCTAAAACGACTTGTTGATGACGTGGCTCCCTATCCTCGTTATCATATTGACACAGTTAAGTTTTTTCCTAAAACGACTTGTTGATGACACTTCCAAAATGTTGTCTGTTTCCTCACATTTAAAACGAAGGAATAACTAGGGCTCAAAATGACCCAACAAATATCAGGGTGACAATACATGAGCCAGTTTTAGGAATTTCAGCCATGAATCTATATAAGGGTGACACTTTTCAGGAAAAGTAGGAGGAGTCCCCCACCCCTCAAACACACACCCCACCACCACCAACACCACGTGCCGTTATGGCGCTAAGCATTAGGTTCCACTCTGTGGTCTTGGGCTGATATTTTTAATTGAGTTTCATGAGGCTTTTCTAGGAACTTGCAAACGGTCCTTCAGATGAAGCCTGCCCCATGGAGTTTTAGTAGTATTCCCCTCTCCGGGTTTGCCTTTTACTGTGTTGTTGAGCTACTAGGTACATTTTGAATAGAGTTTAGTAATGTGTATTATACCACGATGGCAGTTTGTATTTAACGTCACTCGATACAATACAGACATTGAAAATGTACTAGGTATACCACGCGTACAATTTGGCCTACGTATAAGAACGCATATGATTGGTCGTTACGCATTTCAATAGCGTTATGACGTGAATGAAATGTTTCGACACAAAGCGGTGTCAAGCAAGAGTGTAAACAGACCGCCGGTGATATTTTTCTTTAACACTTACCTAACTCGAAAGGCAGACGACACTTGCAAACAAATTTCTTTCTTGAATATTTTTTTTCATTTCTTGCGTCAAAAACATAGATTGTGACCCCTCATTGGAACGAGCTATTTTTAACAACCTCTTTCCAAAGAGGAGTCATATAAGCTATGCTTTTTAGACAAAAAATGAAAATGTAATAGTGATTTTTGTGAATATCATTGGCCGGTTTAGGCTGTTACGTTGGGCAAAAGCTTAAATATATCATCTTCATCCACTTAACCCCCAGCACACTGATGTCAAAATATCCAGATTTGAAGTAGCCATTTTGCCCATAATGCAACTGGGAATTTAAACAATTCAATCTTGTTTGACAGAGCTCATTGAGCTCTGTCAAACAAGATTGAATTGGTTAAATTTCTAGTTCCATTATTGGAAATATTTGCACCCTGAACTTTAGATATTTCGACATCAGTGTGTAGGGGGTTAATTCAACTTCAATCGCGGTATAATTTCAGATAACAACTCGGGTAGAGTATACGTGGTACAAGAATCAACGACCCTGTTTGAGTTTTTCCTGTATTTGACACGCGCCTTCGGTACTCATGAAATACACGAAAAACTAAAACTCGTGTGGTTGACTCCAGTTCCACGTACTTCACCCTCCCCGTGTTAGCTCACTATTTTGATTACCTTGAGTTTTGTGAACAGCGCTTGTTTTATCTGAAGTCAAATGACGCACGTCACCAAATGACGTTGAATTTCCTTTAATTTTGGCGTTGCAATTTGTCTCGAAACAAAAATTGTACAAAACGTGAAGCAATGTAATGCTGCATCGTGCTGTTAATTGTTTTTCATCTTATAATTAGGATATTAGAGATAATTCTTTAAAAAAGACACTTAAGAATCTCTTCAAAATAGAAAACTGATTTCTCTAAAAATTACACTTTCACGCCACCGATATATAGATGATACGGGGAGCGTGGTGGTAGACTGTTGGACTTCTATGCTAGAGGTCTCGAGTTCGATCCCCGTCCGGGACGACCCGCGTTGTGTCCTTGGGCAAGGCACTTTATACCGTTTGCCCACATGGGGGCACGATGACGCCGTGTACTAAGGCGCACTGCACGTCGATGGTGCACATGTCTTCAGCCACCGTGACCCTGCTTGAGCGGAGCTTGAACAGAGTTAGAATGTTGAGGAGCTGACAGTTGTTCGTCGATGCTCGGTGGTTCTCTCCGGGTACTCCGGCTTCCTCCACCCGTAAAACTGTCACGGTCACGATTAGCCATTGTGCATAAGTATGTGACCTTAAACACCAATTAAATAAAATAAATGAATAATGTGAATGGTACTGACGCATCATTGTTCATTTATTCATTTATAATTTTCGCAGTTTTACTTCATGTCGATAGTATCATGTTCTACAATAGAGTGGAACCCTTTTAAGTGGATTGCCACTTTGCCAGAGAAAAATATTTAATTAACCCTTTACCCAACGTAGCGACAAACACGGGGAAGCGCTAACTTAAAAACATCATTCAGTTTTCGTTATTTATTCATTTTTGTTTCAGAAACATAGCTTATGATCCCTCATTGGGACGAGCTCGTTGAGCTCGTTCCAATGAGGGATCATAAGCTATGCTTTTGATGCAAAAAATAAAAACTAGTTATTCGATAATTTTGTTTGCAAGTGTCGTTTGCCTTTCGTTCTAGGTAAAGGGTTAACAAGAGCATAAATGCAGTTAACAGGAAATGAGTTACATTTCCTATCCCCCGGTTATACACTGAGCATTTATTCTTGTACATCTTGCTTATCAGCGCTCACTGAGCTCTGTCAAACAAGACATGATATATTAAATGCCTATAATGGATGCATTGAAGCCAAATGTTTGTAAATGTGGGGAGTTCGGTGGTTGTTGGAGTGATGTTTCGACAGATTATAAACAAATTTTATTTAATTAACAGAAATTTATTCTATAACAAGAATGCAGTTAACAGGTCAATTTTGGACTGAAGACATGATAAATGGCTTGGTGTTTATAACTTATGTACAATTAACAGGGTTATTCATTTGATAGATATACAGTAAAGTGGGTCTTACTGTATCTGAATAACGAGCAGAGTGTCGAATTTGTTCCAAAGAGTGGCTTTAAGATACGTTTGCAGAATAAAAAAGAGCTTAAAATGATGGGCGAGTTACATTGCGTTTTTAGGTAAGCATTTTACATCAAAACAGCTCATACCCCTCTAATAATTTTGATTATATTTCAACTTTTTTTAATTCTAAAACACAACCTAAATCCCATTGTATTAAACCAACTTGTTTATCCATTGTTGTGTAATATTTTGAAGAAAAGCTGATATGTTAAAGTTAGTTTAGGTAAAATGTTGATAACGTTTCTGGGATGTTGTTTTGTGTAAGCAATTACCTAATTACCTAAATTAAAATCCATGTACGGATTTTTACAAAAATAGCGATTCAAATTTGTTCCTCCATGTCTTGCCTCCAAAATATATCTCATTTGAATAACCTAGTTCCAATGAGTGTGGAGAGAGGTGTTATAAATTCTGTGTATTTCAGTTAAAAATTTTAGTTTTATATGAAAATATATGTAAAGGTTGTCCTCAGTATAAGCTAGTGTGAGCAATTAACCATTTTACTGCCACGCGCACTCAGGGCTTATATTTCGACGAGAATCCGAGAATCGATTCGCACAAAGATTCGCGCTATAACACCGGCGAGAATCCATGTAGATTCTCTCTGCACCTCTGCTAGAATTCGCGTGAAAATTTTTTAGTCAATTTAACCCTTTAACTAATACATGGGAAACAAATTAACCAATAGAAGGCTAACATGGCCTGAAATATCCTGACACTTTGTCAATAAAATCTTACAAATATGGCTGTCGTTGGAACCGGCTCATTGAGCCGGTTCCAACGACAGCCATATTTGTAAGATTTTATTTGTAAATATTGTTCATTTAATTATTTTATCATTTATTTATTATTTATTGTTTAAAAATTATCAAATTTAGTTTTAAAAATTAAAAGGGTGTGTTGGGTAAAAGGTTAACATGTGTTATCAGTATACAACAGTGGTTCTACCATGGTGGGTGGCGTCATGGGATCCTGGGGCGCTCATAGTAGGTATGGATTCTCGCAACCATTTTCACGAGAATCCAAATGGATTCTCACAAATTTAGACGAAATAAAAGCCCTGGCACTTTAGTCATACACGGAGGACCTCTATGTACGCCTGTGTACGAGGAAGTTTAATAGGATTTATGACATACTTCAAACTCATCATTTGATTAATTGTCGGAAAGGGCTCTCTGAGCTCTTTCTAACAATCAGCCAGATGGCATGTTTGATCTGCGCATACCAGAACGTACAGATAATCATCATAATATAGGTGATATAGTCGCTTTCGACAGCGTAAGTGTTAAAAAAAATTAAAAAAACATCTTCCCACCATTTTAATTTTTTTTACTTTTGTCAGTAAACGATTTAAAAATACGAAATACGACCTGATCTTGTTCACACTGCAGTTTTACGGCCACCTGAAGGGGAATTAACCGAAAGCAGACAGTTCGTTTGTTTTCCAATTAATTGCATTTATAATGTTTTAAGGAGAAATTAATTGAATAGAAAGGTCTCATTAAAAATAAGCTGATAATACAATGAAATAATGAATGCACTTTGCCACGGACAGTCCATTTAATTGCGAAGATACTTTTTCGCTGTGCCACTGTGTGCGAGTACTTGTTATGGGGACCCGACTAGAGTGATTATATTACACTCAGCTATCGAGAGGGAGAGAGAGAGAGAGAGAGAGAGAAGAGAGAGAGAGAGAGAGAGAGAGAGAAGAGAGAGAGAGAGAGAAAGAGAGATGTTTATGTTTTCAGAAGTAATCATTGCTGATATGTTTAACACCGTGGTAATGCTTTGTTTGTTTCATATATTTTATTTTATTTACTAGGCTGTAATTCCATTTATTTGAGCAAAACAGGACATAAATAAATTGAATTTAGCATTCAACGCCAAATTCAGGAATATGTTATAAAAAATAGCTTTGGACACGAAGAGATCATTTTCATTTCAACTTTACCACCCTGTAGAACTTTAGGCTAGATTGCGAGCGATCTTCTCTATATTGTTGTTTATATTCAAATCAGCTTTTTAATTAAATAAATTATAAACAGACACTGCAGCGTCTTTCAATTAAATAAATACTTAAATGGAGGTCTTTTTTGTAATTGAACATTCTGTTAGCGCATCTTCGAAGTTGATAAACAGTTTATAGAAATTACCGATGGAAATATACACATGTATCAGTAAGAAAGTGTAAGAATAACATACCAAAAAAAAAACATCTGTAATAAAAAGCATGTTGTAAAGGCGTTGAATTTCGGTGCGCATACTATTTTCAAAAAGTGTAATTTTATTAATACAGCTTAACGAATGTTATAAGAATCCTCTTGACTTCGCATGTGTTAAAATTTGAAAACTAGAAAGTGAAAGCAGTAGAAAAAATATCAGGAAACAAAAATATAAAATATTCATTTTGAGCTTGACCCTTTGAACCCGCGAACCTTTTTTCAGGCCAGGAACATGATACGTTATAACGTCATTAAATAGGGTGGCTGTTCAGTAAATGTGTGGGGTAGACCAATCAGTATTTTCAACGTGCACGTTGAACATATTGTTTGGTCCACCCCAAATATTGAATATGAACTCTTCTAATTGCCGCCATTGAACTGGCATGGAAGATACCGCTAGTGTTCAAAGGGTTAAAGCTGGAACGAAACTTTTACAAGTTTCTTCCTACTTAACCCTTTAACCAACGCAGACAATATCAAAATTTATTTTTTTAAATATGATTTTTAAAAAATTTCCAAAAATTTCAACAAAACCAAATCATGTGACCCCTCATTGGAACGTGCTCGACGAGCTCGTTCCAAAGAGGGGTCACATGATATGGTTTTGTTGAACTTTTTGGAAAGAATAATATTTTTCAGCTGATAAAATTGCATATTACGTGGGGGGATGTGGCCGATTCGTTGGGTAAAGGGTTAAATTGCTCACGGTAACATGGAAATTCGAGGCATCTGTTTTTTAGAGATCGCGTCTTATATAATTTTTAATTTTGCGTTCATAATTTCGTTTTGCAAAATAAAGTTTCCTTTAGTCCTGATATGTAATTTGAACTCAGACCCGGCAATCACAGTGCAGAAGAAAGTAATGAACATCAGTCTCAATATTGTGTTTTCTATTTTATATTTCTTGTCAAAATCAATCATGGAAATTATTACTATGAGGCATCTTAATTGGCTTATTGAGTTTTCTTGTCTATTCTATGTTGAATACGCATTTAATAACTGCCTATTGACACTCTCCTATAAATTGTTGTCCAAAACAAATCCCGATACGAAGGACTTTATGCTCCACCCCCCCCCCCCCACTCCCTCCCTGAAAACGAGCTTGTTAACCTCGTTACAATAAAGGGGCAAAAGTCATGTTTTGGGGCAAATGATGAAACTTCTTGGTTATTCGTGATTTTTTTTCGACTGCCGTCTGCATACTTGTCGGTAGGTAAGGACTTCAACGCATATATTGCTTCTCAACTTACTTGAAAACATTTAACTTCTCATTTCGTGGAACGTTAGGGAATTAACCCTTTACCTAACATGAAAAGAAGACGACACTTACAAAAATTTTTTTTGAATAACTCATTTGTTTTGTCTCAAAAACATAGGTTATGTTTTTGAGACAAAAAAATGAAAAAAATAATGAAAATAAATTGGCGATTTTTGTGAATAGCGCTGGACGGTTTGGGTAAAGGGTTAACAGAAATAAATGTATAATTTTTATTGCTTTCTAAATGTTTTTTGTTCTTCACTCAGAGTAAATATGTCAATTTTACAGAGACATTAGCTCGCTGAAACGTCCATGACGGAAACACACACGACCGAAACTTTTGAAATTCATAAAATACATAAGTGTTGCGAATCAAGCTTGATGGAATTGATCATCCACCATAAAAGGCCTTGGGTTTAATTTTACTTTGATTGTCTTTACAGTTCTTTTGTTCACAGGATCATCTTATTACTGATATTTTCCTTTAAGTCGAAATATGTATACATTTTGTTGATTAAAGACACGCTACATTATCTGGATATATTTTGTGAAATTGATTTCATTGATAAATACTACTAGTTGGAATGAATATCAGGGTTGTTGGCCTTATGTAAATATGGAAATGCCGAAAATGGCAATGCCGATAAAGATTGGAACAAATAAAAAAGTGGAGAGAAGAGGATAAGATGCCAGCTTTAACTTTTTATTTAACGTAATGACCACAACTGACAAGAGCTGTTCACAAGAATTGTCATTTAAAAAATTAAAACATTTTTACAGGCTTTGCCTTCGAAACATGCTTATGACCACAACTGAAACAACTGAAAGTATTTAAATTGTGTCGAAACTATTTAAACCCAATTAAAGTATTTAAATCGGATACAAATTATTGAGTTTGAATTGTAGCCACCATCTTCAAACATCTTCGCATGAGGTTTACCCGTTTGGAAACCGGGATTTTTTCTCCACAATATTTATCAACCTCTCATCTCTAAAGATTAATGGTTCCAAACCCAGTTTTTGGCAGCCAAGATTTTACTTGGGACTGCCAAATTGATTTGATACTCAAGTTCTTGGAGATAAATTTGTTTTTGTCTCTACTATTTTATCTATCCTTATTTTATTTTGCCTTTTAGTCACTGATATTATCGTAACTGACATATTCGTCACTGATATTTTTGCTTCAGTTTCTTTGATTACTATGTGAGTCCATTTTATTTCCCCTTCAACACAAAAATAAAAGTACTAAAATTTAAATTTGTTATCATTAAATAAAAAATGCTATCAAATTAAAATTGCTATCAAACTCTTTCCACTCTACTCGCTACTTTTTTATTTTTTTGTAACCATTTTCGTCTCAACATGTTCGCTGAGGCTGTATCTCAAAACGTCGAAAATATGAAAAACTGTACCGGTGTTTTTACACAAGAGAACAACAGGCTTAATGCTATAGACTATATCCAATTAGCGTCGGTTATTTTGTGGGAAGGGTCTATAACCGTGGGGAATAACCATGGGTGTCTGTTGTGTAATTCTCACTAACGTTTGAATGATTTGTAAAGTTTGAGAAGCGCGTCTTTGTTTGCTCCCCAATTTTTACCTCAAATTACCTTCAGAAAATTGATATGGATACCAATGACTTGTACGTATATTCAGTACGTGGTGAGTGTATTATCACTAAATCACCTGCAGAGTGGCGATTCCACCCAAGCAGTAATTGCAAATTTGTTGCAAAGCATAACAAACACAAGCAAAGTTCCAGCCAGTGGACCTCCGGGTATAATCCGGAGGTCCATTGGCTGAAAAATTGCTTGTATTTTTTGTCCACATATACAGAATTTGAAAGTGATAATTGAGTGATTAACTCTATTCCCCGGGTGATTTAATTACAATCCACTCTTCACGTACTGTATATATCTTACACCACTCAGTAAACTCTGTTTACTGAACACATAAAACCCACCGTCTGAGTCTCTGGTCTCTGAACGCCGAAACATCTCACGAGTGACCACTAATTAGATATAAACTATGATTATGATCAAAACAAACTTACCGAGGTGTGAATTTTAGTTTTTCGACGTTTTGAGAACACACCTACACTAACTAGAGGTTTCAAATTTCAAACTGTATTTCCCAAGAAGGAACTGAATAATTTTATTTGTTTATTTTTTAGCTAAATATCATGTAATGTATAATTTAAAAAAGAAGCCTGTTTTTATAAAAAAAAGGAGATTTATCTTTTTAGAATGAAATAATGAACAAAACTGAAGTCTTCACACCTGACGAATGTTGAATGCATGTTTAAGATACTCTAGTTTTGAGAATTTTATTTGTTTATTTTTTAGCCAAATATCGTGTAATGTATAATTTAAAAAAGAAGCCTGTTTTTTTTAAAAAAAAGGAGATTTATCTTTTTAGAATGAAATAATGAACAAAACTGAAGTCTTCACACCTGACGAATATTGAATGCATGTTTAAGAAACTCTAGTTTTGAGAATGGTATTTGGAAAAAGAAAACACTGTGTTAATATTTACTTATCCTTTAGACAACATTCGTTGAGTGGTTCGGGTCATTTCCCTCTGATACATTGCAACTCAGTCTTTTCCAAACTTGGATTAATGGTGATTTTTGTGTGTAATATTGCACAAATTTAGCCGAATTGTGGGGCAAAAAAAAATCATTTTAAATGTGATCCAATGGGCTTCATAAAACATATATATAAGTAGAATTACATTGTACTTTAACAAACAGTACTCTGCATTTGCACGTTCAATCCTCATCATGTTCTAGAATATTGGCATCCTATTTCATTTTGCAGTGCGTCTTTTTCTCGATTGGGTCGCGATAGAATCGCGATGTGATTGCGACACATTTACACAGGTGGACAGAAATTTCGTAATAGAATATTGAAAATTTTAGACTGAATCCTGAAAAACAAGCGACAAATTTTCCGAAATGCGATGTTGAAGCATTTAGTTTTCTGCAGGTACGATTATACGGTGTTGTGGCAGAAAAATGGACAGAAAATTGGATCAGATCGCAACCCAGACGCGATCTGCGTGAAATTTCCTGTCCGGTATTGTAATATCAGTACGTCCTTCAAGTTTAAACGGACAGATCATTTTGGAGTTCCAAATGAAAGTCTGTGATAATTAAATTGCTTGGTACATGTAAACGTAAAAATGCTGTAGTTTAAGAAACTATACCTCTATCATGTGTTAACCCTTCACCCAACGTAACGGCAAAAACCGGCCAGCGCTATTCACAAAATTCACCATTCAATTTTTATTAATTTTTATTTTTTGTCACCAAAACATAGCTTATCACCCCTCTTGGAACGAGCTCAACGAGCTCGTTCCAACGAGGGGTAATAAGCTATGTTTTTGACGTGAACAATCAAAAAAATTAGTTCTTCAAGAATTTTATTTGCAAGTGTCATCTTCTTTTCGCGTTAGGAAAAGGTTTAAGAATATCAGCGTTTTTTAAATTTAATTTCGGTTACTCAGTAATTATTGAATTGGTCCTAGATTCAAACTACGAATTTATTTTCAGTCGTACTCATTTCATTCTCCAAGGACACACTAGTTATCAAGGTTCTTCTTCGAACAAAATATTGTCTTGTTCATTAAGACGATGTAAATTAATTATACATGTAATAATTATCTCGAAGTTTAGTACAGTACACCTGTGACAGCTTTGTGATATCAAATGTAATTAAACTCCATCTAACGATAATAGATCTGACATGGAACTTTAAACAATCTGAATAATGTATTGGAACGTGTGAATGTGGGGGCTGGGGAGAGGGAACCACCCTTTTTGAAAAGTCCTTCATAAACATCCCAGCCAATCAAAATAGATAAAAAAAATACCCCCAGAATTTTCTAATTTCAAGTATTTTATTTCTTAGCTCTTTCAGCTACTTCGTTTTGAGATAATATTTTAAAACAGGTATATTTTTCTCTAATTTATTAAATGCCCTTTGCAGTCGTCACTTGCATGCATATTGTGTATAAGAATTCTTTCTTACAGTCTACTGGGAAGTGCCTATTGGTATTTTCTTGTAATCAGTGAAAATATATCTGAAGAGAATATACAAAGCAATTGCAGGGGCGGTTATAGCCCTAATGTGGACTTCCTGCACTTATCAATGGGGTCCTTTAATTATTTTAGGAGACTTTTCGCCCATGAGAACTTTCACTAGTTGACTTTTAGTAAATTAGAAAACAGAGCGGAATATTAGAAGACAGGTTATCTACCTTACCACCACAAACACATATATATGTTATTACGAATAGGGAGAAGAACATCCTAAAATGTTCCACACAAACACAATCTCCAAATTAATATTGATATGCATTTACCATAGTTTGTATGGCAAGGTTGAATCTTATGTGTCTCCATTTTCGGGTATTTACAATTTAATCAAGCAGTCATCTACCGCCACCTCACAGGGACCAAACACACGCACACCTCAGACAGAAGACACACACACACAAATGCAGATACACCCTGCACACACATTGTTGAGCCAGGCCGTGTCCCTGCATCTGACACCCTCAGTCTGTACCAGTATTTCGCTTCTCTTATACTCTCGTTTCAGAACACTCTCAACTACACTGCAAAAAATATAGGTTCTCTTTAGAACCAAAACTGGTTCTAATCTTGTCACTGAGATGGAACCAGTTCTGTTTAAACAGTATTTATTTCAAATCAAATAAATTTATAAAGATTAACATTAAATATTAACAGAATTAAACATAAATTGAGGGGGTTTCAGCCGTAAGTTTAGAGCTTATACGAGGTTGTCTCAAATCATTATTAAGCAAAGGAGATATAAACAGTTGGCATATCGAACGAGTTTTGGTTCTATATAGAACCAAAACTGGTTCGATATGCCAACTGTTCATATCTCCTTTGTTTCAAAATGTTTGGCGACTGCGTTGAATAAGCTCCACGTTCACTGCTGAATCGACTTCAGTTCATGTAATATTCTGTTAAAATTGAATGCTCATCTTGGTAAATTTATTTGATTTGAAATAAATACTGTTTAAACAGAACTGGTTCCATCTCAGTGACAAGATTAGAACCAGTTTTGGTTCTAAAGAGAACCTATATTTTTTTGCAGTGTAGGGGTCTGGGTGGGGGTGAAGGAGACTCTCCCTTGCACTTTTCCTGAAAAATGTACACCTTTATACATACTATTCGTGCGCGAAATCCCCGACACTGGTTTATATTCTCTGGCGATAATATTTCTTAGGTCATGTTGTGATAGTTATGCCTTCACTCTCTGGCTCCTTTACTCCGAGCAAGTTGTCAGGCTGCTCCAGCTAGCATTAAAGGTAAATGTATTTCTGTGGGAGACCCAAGACCTTCATCACCTACTGGGGAAAAACACTCTTAACCCTACATGAGATACAATGAAGTGGCGGAGAAGGGGCAATATTAAGAAAGATAAGTTAGGCCTAAAAAGTTAAAATCTGTTTCTCAAGCCCTCCTCCCGTATTGTCCTTTTGGCTGCCGCATGCTCTCTTTTTATAACGAATGCAAACTTAAAAAAATAATAATTAAATGGTTTATGTCTGATATTTTACTCAAGTTAATAAAATTGATAAATGTGTCCCTTGGTACAACAAGCCTTTGCAATGCTTTAGCATACACCACCACCCATGCTAATCTGTAGATTATGAGGCCTAAAACATAAAACAAACCAAGCACATGAACTTTTGGTGGCCAAGAAATAATTTGAAAAATAAAAAATAAAATAAAAACCGCCCGCCCACATGCAATTTTACACAAAAATGGCCCGAGAAACAGAAGATCTACTTTGTGGAGTCTTATCGGTAACTAATCAGTACCTTTCAACTGGTACCGTTTTCAAAACAACCCATTCCAGTCCCAGCGCTCATAAGCAACTCTACAGTCTCCTCTCAGAATTCACTTCTAAATGCGTTATTTACAGCCACGGGCATATTGAAAAATTGTTTATTTTTAATCCCGGTGTAAATGGAATGGAAGTCCGTAGGAACGTTAGTCCCTCTGGACTATTATTCCGCGGAATTATAGTCCTAGGTCTAACATTTCTAGGAATAGTAGTCCGGCGGACCAAACCAGTCAGAATATATCTAAAACGCTCTTTTTTATATCGTTTGTTTTCTGCTCTGATCTAGTCTTATTGTTCCCTTTTGGTAGAAATTCAAAAGCTGTGTTGGTCTTTTTTAAAATTTCTTTAGCAGTCCAGTTTGGTCAAAGTTTATTATAATAAATCATTGTAATTCTGAAAAAAGTTATGTATTATTTCTAAAAAAACGGTGTCGAGATCTATTATTACTGACGTATGAAAGTACGATTTTGATTTTGTTGCAGAAGCTCAGGTCTTGAACTTATTCCAAAATATATTAATGTGTGAGTTCATATCAAGCCCGCACACGTGCTTTCACAGGAATTTATTCAGGGATGAGGAACAAACTTCATCTTTTAAACTCGACAGGCCTGGGTTTCCAGTCGATGAATATTTGCGATTTCTGAAGGAAAAGTACAAGAAGCGTTAACAAGCGTTCTGTTAATGGATAACCATTTGTTACCCTATAGTCCATGACCAGGACTGTTGCTAGCACTTCCAACAATATTTTGATGTTCAAAAATTGCCTGGGTAAAACCCGCCTATCAGTGCAAAGAACTGTCCTCAAATACATGGGGTGGGGGTAGGAGGGGACAAGTGCCAGCAATTTGACAAACTGAAGTGATACTAAAAGAGTTAATGACCTGAATGAGAATAATAACTTTCGTTCTGAGGAAAACACTCTTTTGGGTTGAATTCGTTGATTATAAGCTTATTTTTAAATTAACAAAAGTTTTTTTATGGATTGGTTTTACATTTGACTTTAATTGTTTCACAAGCAATTGCCGAGATGCGATTAAAAAACTAACATAATTTATTTTGGTCTTGAATTTACCTGAGCGATTTATTTGATCTACACCATATCAATGAATTATTGTCCAATTTCGTTTAAAGTGCACCACCTCAAACACGTTATGTATTTTCACATCCAGGTGGTTGGGAGTTTTGTCCACGTATTTTATAATATATGGATGTTTCAGTTCAAATAAATCATTCGAAATTCGCTTTACATCCGCACAATATGGACGCGGCTATTGCATCAAGTGTTTCCGATCGCATTTTAAGCGAAATGTTTACGAGGAACTTTACCGATGGAGCGCAGCGAGGTTGTTTGAGGCCACGAATTCCTCTTCGAAACTAAAACAATCGTGACACTGAATACTTCTGTCGGCGTGAATGTTTTCAAATTACCTGCTTAATTGGAAATGGCCTACCTTCATATCCGAATTTCGTAACCGGGTAAAGTCCTGTCCGTGCAAAGCAGATCGGCAACAACATATCCAACATAATCACAGCTGGCTAGAAGAAAGCAACTAAAAGGATGCGAGCGTTCTCCTCCCACACAGTCTTTCAGACTGATTTTCAAATATAACCTCTTTTCTACAGAAGTCAATTTTATTTTGTATTCATCATTTTCAACCGTGAAATTCGTCACCTTAAACACGAAAAGAACGTCCGTCATAATGCGAAAAAATTATATTTGGTTGGCTTGGATGGATCACGTGGTAAATTGAAATTTTTATTGAAGAATTCAATTGAAAATAATGCGTTGGTTATTGAGAATGATGGCTTGGAAATGAAATGAGGCGGAGTTGGCTGAATTGAGATGTATTTCTGGATCATAAATTAGGCACCATAGAGTCCATTCTTCGTGCGAAATCATTCGAGTTTGAGCTCGTTTCGTTTCCTTTATTGTATGTTAACCCTTGGACCGGGAGTAAAATTCGACCACAATTCAAACCTAAAATAGCCTGAAACATTTTAATATATATATTATTAACCCTTTACCAACGCAGACGATATCAAAATTTATTATATTAAATATCATTTTTTTAAATTTTTCAAAAAAATTTAACCAAACCATATCATGTGACCCCTCGTTGGAACGAGCTCGACGAGCTCGTTCCAACGAGGGGTCACATGATATGGTTCGGTTGAAATTTTTGAAAAAATAATATTTTTTCAAATGCTGAATTTGCATATTACGCGGGCGGATATGGGCGATTCGTTGGGTAAAGGGTTAATCAACTCCTGTTTGTCCCAAATGAATGGGGGTTACAGTTCTATGCACAGAAAACAGAACGCTGACAGATAATGAAGAAATAAGGCATGGACTTGGTGGTGAACATGCGGATGCGGGCGATTCGTTGGGTAAAGGGTTAAACAAGATATCGTCCGTCGTGATTTCTAATATCAAAGAGTAACCAAACACCCGCGTTCATAATTTAATAAATATAATGTATAGAACCAATAGTGGTATGTAAAAATAAACTATTTATCCAACTCGAAGGATTAATAATTTAATCCACTTGCCTTGTGAATGGATTAAATAATTAATCGCACGAGTGGTATAAAATAATGGCACCTCGTAGTTCTATGTTTTCCAAGTTATTCTTTGTCTTTTTATTATATGTGTGAATGAAAAGAATCAGAAATTTACATGAAAAAAAAATCAACTAGAAGATGGATACTCAATTTACATTTAACTTTTGCCATTTTGCGCAATGGCAGAAGCATCGGTAGACCGTAGTACAAAGACGCGATTTATAGGCTGTATGTATGGTTGTACAAAGGCGCGATTTATAGGCTATACATACACTCTAAAATCAGTTCGTTAAAAATTAACCCAAATCGACTGGGTTGAGTGAATATGAACCCACTCAACCCAGTCGATTTGGGTTAATTTTTAACTCAACTGATTTTAGAGTGTATGGCTGTACAAAGGCGCGATTTATAGGCTATATATATGGTTATATATGGTTGTACAAAGACACGATTTATAGGCTATACATATGGTTGTACAAAGACGCGATTTATAGGCTATATATATATGGTTATATATGGTTGTACAAAGACACGATTTATAGGCTATACATATGGTTGTACAAAGACGCGATTTATAGGCTATATATATGGTTATATATGGTTGTACAAAGACACGATTTATAGGCTATACATATGGTTGTACAAAGACGCGACTAAATGGCTATATTATATGGTTGTGCAATGACGCGATTTATAGGCTATGTTAAATGGTAATATATCGTTGTGCAAAGACGCGTTTTGTAGGCTTTATATATGGTTGTTCAATGGAGCGATTTATAGGCTATATTATATGGTTATATATGGCTGCACAAAGACGCGATTTATATCTATATATATGGCTATTCAAGTTGGCAACCGAACTGAACAATTCAGCTTTTTCCATACCGTATGTGGAAACACAGTCTGATTTTAACTGCATTGACCTCCTGCATATTCGATGAGATTTTCCCTTTAACTTGCGCAACATAATAGAGTTCGTTTTAGAACTATAAAAGCTGATCGAAAATGCTTTACTTTTTTATAGATGTGGTCAAAGCGTAGTGTGCAATAATACGAGATGATTCAACATCATCAACTCTGTCATTTAAAATGTACTTAACACTACTAGACGAGGAGAAATAGAAAAATCTTGAATAACTAAATATTTTCATTTACTGCTTCACAAATACAGCTTGTGACCTATCGGTGTGCTCGTTCCAGTCAGGGTCATACGTATTGTTTTTGAATAAAAAATTAAAAGAAGTGAAACAAATATTGAAATCTGAATAGCGATTTTTATGAATAACGCTGTCCGGATATGGTGTTTCGATTAGTTGAAGGGTTATTCACATACGTTGGGCTCTATTACGTTCTTAACCAACAGCGGCTGGAAAAATATATATTTAAATATTTAAATTCATTGCACAGATAGAAACTGAATACACCCTCTTACCTGCAGATGTATGAAGCATGTAAAATTCCGACTTTTTAATTTGATATGATACAAAGGGGCGCGGTGGCGTTGCGGTAACCGGTTGTCGTCAGATCACCGAAGTTAAGCAACGTCGAGCCCGGTTAATCATTGAACGGGTGACCGTCTGAGCGATCAATTCGGACTCCCGCGTTGTGTCCTTGGGCAAGGCACCTAACCCCGATTGTCCACATGGGGGCACGATGACGCCGTGTGCTAAGGCGTACTGCACGTCGATGGTACGCATGTCTTCAACCAATCTAACCCTGTTTGTGCTGCAGTGCGGAGTTACGATGTTTGGGAGCTGGCAGCTGCTCGTTGTTGCTCGGTGGTTCTCTCCGGGTACTCCGGCTTCCTCCACCCGTAAAACTGTCACGGTCATGATTAGCCATCGTGCATAAGTATATGACCTTAAACACCAATGAATAAATAAATAAGTAGATATGATACAAAATAACATGTAAGAAGCAATCAGCAGAATTAGTTCAGTTAATTGTATATTCTACTTTGGGTCATACAGATTCGCTGGAAAAGAATCGCATATCAGGGGAAACGTGTTTACATACATTTTTCACGACTGCTAGCATCTTATCGTCATAACCAAAGAAACGTTTTGTTTTAATGTTTTAACCCTTTAACCAACGCAGACGATTTCAAAATTTATTATTTTAAATATCATTTTTTCAAAAACTTTCAACAAAACCATATCATGTGACCCCTCTTTGGAACGAGCTCGTCGAGCTCGTTCCAACGAGGGGTCACATGATATGGTTTTGTTGAACTTTTTCGACAAATAATATTTTTTCAGCTGCTGAATTTGCATTTTACGCGGGCGGATTGGACGATTCGTTAGGTAAGGGTTTAATGAACTTCTGTTTGTCCCAAGTGTATGGGGTTACGGTTCTATACATAGAAAACTGAACGCTGACAGATAATGAAAAAATAAGGTATGGCCTTGGTGGTGAACATATCAACATATTCAACAGTGTCAACAATAGAGCACAATAATAAGCGGTGGTAAACCTATCAACATATCAGCAGTGCAGCACATTGATAAACATGCACACACTCTCTCTATCTACCTCCATCTATGTGGTTCACGTTCTTCCTATTTCTCCCCTCTCCCTCTATCACTCGCCCCTCCCCAGCGCTCATACATGCACGCTTTTAGAGGTCACCGAAACAAGGGCAGAGATATGCCATTCATCCTCTCGAAGCTTCCAACTTTTGGTAAATTTGATGTGTGGAAAAATAAAATATAAATATACTGCAATCCTAACAAAAGTCATTACAACTATCCACCCCGCCCTCTTCCTTCCCCCATTGGTGGCATTGACTGACCAACCATGCGTGTCTTCCATAAAATATGGGTTGGAAGTGGAGGGATGCACGACATACCCAAGGCCTTGATGGTGTGAGGCATGTGGATGATTATTACACGGTATTGACTGGTCACTGCGCATGTAGTGTCTTTAATACATATTTAAACACAAATGGCATCTACCTGAGTCGAGCCTTCCACCTTATGTCAGAGCATTAACACACGAAAGTGGCAAGGCGTTAGAATCCCCTTATCCGAAAATAAAAGGGGGAGTGTTCCTGTCTGGGACAAGGCGGAGCTCGGGCATGTCAGGTGAAACACAAACACTCAAGTACCTCATACCCCCCCCCCCCCCCCCCCGCACACGCACACACACACATTCAGCTGCGTCAAGCAGGTACTGTGCTGACACTATTGTTAGCTAAAAAAGAGGAACCTCTCACCCGCGGCCCAGCCAGTTATACCCGTCGTCGATGTTTGGTGCGAACGAAGCTCGATCCCTACATGGAGCACGCCGACACTGCATACACCACACTTAGCCACAAGCAAGTCCTGCTCTAGCATTATTAGGAGTCTTCTTCCCTCTGTTCTTAACCCTGTGCACACTGTTGTCAAAATACCAAAATTTCAAGCAGCAAATCATTCCCATAATGGAACTAGGAATTTAATCAATTCAGTCTTCTTTGACAAACTGTGTGCAGAGGGTTAATTAACCAGTTCCGACTTCCATAACATAATACAGCACACAGCCAGTTAACTTTCATTTGCTAGTATGTACGTCGGACGAGAAATCTGAGGTCAGCCTCGAGAAGGTTTCAGAATTAAATTGAGATTTTTAATAAACTTGGCAAGGTTTTAATTATCTTGGGGTTTTCGTTGTTGAATAACATTTGTAGCTTATACATGTTAGGGTGGCAATAAAAGTACTGCCTGATGTATAAGCACCGTATTTCATTTAATTTTTCACAAACAAGCACGTAGTGATATTCATCACCTATATCACTGTTACAAAGGTTACACTTTCTTAAAGATCTATCAGTAGATCGCCAACTGCCAATTTCGATTGGCATTCTATGCGTTTTACTCTAAATTGTAGAAGTGGGGTAGCAAGGGACTTTGGGAGCTTTTTAAGGTATTCCTCCACAAAAAAATCTTGGCTTTATTAGGGAGTAAAACTCATATTTTCTGGAGCTGTTTAAAGTTGCTCTCCAATCTTGTTAATAAATATCGAACAATCATTGCTTTATTGTAAGGTCAAACCATTTTCTATCCAGTATGTACTGTTTAACCCATATATCAGACATACCCATATTATGTAAGAGTGAGATAATGTTCAGATTCCACGGACTTGAGAACGTTCCAGGGATGTATCTATTAAATAGACGTGAATAAAGAACAGCGGAGAATTTGCTAGCCTTACCTGTAACAAGTTTTGCCCAGAAATTAAAACAACGTAGTTTTATTGTAATCTCGATTGGGTATAAACCTTGCTCCCGAATATAAAGCTATCCCCAGTTGACGTCTTAAGCTTTAGGACAAATTTTAGGAACCATAATTCTAACTTTTCGATACATTTATTGCTTTTATATCCCCAGATTTCACAGCCATATATAATAATTGGGATAATGATTGTTTTTGTAGATTTCTAGGACCACATCTATTGGTAACTAATTTTGCCTCATTTTATTCATATGGGAAAACATTGCCTTTTTAGCTTCTACACATCTAATGTTTTTTTCTTTGCTGAATAGACCTCGTTTAGAAGAAAATGTGACTCCCATTTATTTATATTCGTTTACAATCACTATTGGGGGGTTGATCCTAAGAAATAAATTGTCCTGTTTTTTACCCCCTGAACCGAATTTTATAATTTTTGACTTAGATATGTAATGTCCATTGGTCACAACAGTCATTGAACGCATTTAGCATAATCTGCAGTTCCTTACTGGAGTTTGCTAAAAGCACTGTATCGTCTGCATACAGGAGGATTAGGAGTTGCAGATAGCTTTGTGTGTATGGAGGGGCGAACCTTTAATTCGTATGCCTGTGCAGTTGTTTTGGTATAGAAATGTTTCAAGGTCGTTTCAAGGTCGTTCAAATACATTGTAAATAAAATGGGCGACAGGTTTTCCCCTTGCCTTACACCGACGTTACTGGTAAAAACGTTAGATCTTTGGTGTCCTAACGTAACGGTTGATTTAATATCACTGTACATATTTTTTATGACACGTAGAATTTTCCCATCAATATGCCCTTTGAGTCATTTTGACCAAAGCGCCGGTCTCCAGACTATGTCGAATGCCAAAGGATTCTGGATACATTATTATTCCCCTTTTTGTCACTTTGAAGACTTTGGTGTTGTTGGTGGCTGCTAACGATTTTAACATTGTTCACTTACAAACTACAGGAGTTAATTGTTAAGTCACCAGGCCAACACACACGGCACTATTGTTGTATTTCGAAAATAATACTTAATCAGGGCGTTCTGGCTTTTTGTATACACGTTGTTTTGCACTCTTTATGTTCGCTATGAATTCTTAGCTGGAACTTCAACCACCGTTTTCACGCCAGGCTATCATTTGTTACCGTGACCAACTTTATGTATAACTCCACTTGCTCTCACATTTTTTAAAAATCTCACCATTAAACTACAGAAGAGAACTTACATGTTTTTCATATTCTTGTTGTTGCTGTCATTAAATTGATTGTGGTTGGGTTTTTCTTGCCTTGCGAGAGAATCTCAATTTGAAACCACCTTATGAACAAAAAGTAGGCTGGTATGACGTACCTGAGTATCCAACACAAAACAAATCACACATTAAAGTAAACTACATCTTTACATGTTATAATAGATGGGAAAAAGAATTCCGCCCTGTCGTATACCATGTTTGATTAAAGATCATTTCGATAATTGCTGGTACTTACGGATCTGCAAATTATATATGTACTATCGCGTTGCATTCTTTTCCATAACTCGATGCCAGACATTGTTTCGGGGCTGTAAGGGATAGGGTTTCAGATTGTACCTTACAAAGTTGATTTGCAAATGTGGAAAACGATTGAGTTCTATTGCAACCTTAAAAAATAAACGATGTAAGCGTAGACGCGATAATTTAACAAAGCGTGCGGATTAAACTGTTTTGGTGGAATAATTCCATTTATGTAGAGTATCTGCCGGTAACCCAGCAGTTCATTGTCATTAGATTATATAATATTTAATAGTATCATTCACATTACTTAAGTTGGGAATTGCTTATTTTGGCAGAACAGCCTGGTGATTTCGGAAATTGGAATCATGTAGTTAACACGCCAAAGTCACCTTCACAAGTTTGCATTATCTACTAGTATAATCCACAGACGGCTTAATTGTATCAACCGAACGAGAAAACTAAGAAAGACTCCTTCGCACATTAGCTAAGCTAATGAAGTGGTATCTGTGGGCATTGTTTCTTTGTCAAATATACTACGAAGGAACAGTGCACCTATATGATAGACAGTTGGCAGATGTAGTCGGTGTTCGGAGCTTTGAAGTTACAGGAGGACCGCTAACTATCTAATGTGTAACCAATGCCCGCGATAAGCTATACACATAAGTTCATGGTGGATTTTGCAACTGACATATGATTATTTGCTGGGGTTCTATTCGGAACACCTACAGAAGATATCACCACATGCGTTTTCAAGTATTTTAACACCATTATTACGTAGTACAATGGGCATGTACTTTTAGAATGGTCGGTTTGTTTTCTCAGCAACTTAAAAATGAAACGTTAGTACACAATCTTGTATGACATAAGCTAACTTATGTCAATTCTGTGAGTGACCCTGAGACGTCTGTATGTTATTACATATCCATGAAGTTAAGACATGGTTTTCGTTAACCCTAAATCGGCCGTTTTATGTTTAAAGGAGCCTGAAGCTTGGTGCAACTTTGAAATCGTATGAAGATATAAAACCAAATTGATGTACTTTTAGAAACTTGTTTTTCCACAGTTTGGGCGACAAAAAATTGTTGCCCAATGTTCTTCGAAACTTGTTCCGAATGCCGTTTATCGCTTAGAATTTAGGACATCTCGAGTAGTCATCGTTTGTGACTATAGCCTTCTAAGAATATTTGTGCCATATTTTGAAACTTTGCTTTATCCCGACAAGGAGACTTGTCAACACTATTCAAGACAAACTAGAGAACTATCTTTGCAGCTGCTGAGATGACGTTCTCATGACGTCTCTCATCGATAATCTCGAAATTGTCCATTGGAACATGCATGTGTTGAGAACTTGTTTTAAATATTTTGACAAAAGCATGGCTTCGGTAATATCATTATTGAAACAGACATTTGTGGTGCCATTTTAACGCTTTCTCCACTGAAGCCATGATTGGTATTGTCTCGTGATGGCTATTGTTATGGACGAGTCTATTCAGTAATAATTAATTCATACATCCCCATAGAGCTACAGGATTAAATTATCACCGGTTCATCTGTTAGATTTTGCTTAACCCAAATTTTTATGTATACCGCGTTGAAACACTCTATCGACACTGACGAAAGGAATTTATGACATTTCTTGTTCTTATTCCCTTACAATCGTGCGAGTTTTTTCGAAAACACCGAGGCAAAGCTTTCATACATAGATTTTATTCCTGTTCCCACTGAAGTTCATATCAGACAAGAGGGTGTCTACAGGGATTGAAATGACTGCACCGACCGTCTCTGTTCGTAAATCTCCACTGTCCGTAGTCCAAGTGCAATCTCGTTTGGCCACAGGGCAAAAGAGACCCACAGCAGTCGGCTTAAGATCCAGTGCTATATTCAACTACCGGTAATAACATGGCTCTCTTGAAATTATATATGCATGCTTTCGTGGTAAAATGATGCCTATCATCGGAAGCTGCTTGTCGTTGTCTTGACCATATCCCGGTATTCGTTTTCATTCTGGAAATGGGTACTAGGCATTTTCCATTGGAATTTGTTTTACTTCCAAAAGCCCGGGGCATATTGTTGCATAAAAAGCAATAGAATTGGTAGCTGATAACTCCCAAACAGACACGAAAAACTCTGTAGACTTAGTAGATGTCTTCTGTTCTTATGAATTTGGAAAAATCTTTCACAAAGGGGCCGCCAGAATTTCAGGTGCCGATGGTCGGACTAAGCGGGTGATATGGCTTGCATCATTGGAATGTATGCCAATAATAATGATCATAATAACTATTTGGCCTTCCGCTGATTTGTCGTTGTCCTCAAATGAGGAGGCCTACATCAATCCAGTCCTCGTCGGGTTATCCCCCCACACTCCCTCTTAATCTCCCAGCATTCAGTAAAAATGTTTCATAATTCCCCCATTGGCGCTTTCTTGAACTCGATTATAAATTTTACCATTTTCCTCGTGTCATTCCTCGTCAACTTATACTTCATGTTTTCACCCTAATTTCCATTAGTTTCCCAAGAATATTTGTTCTACTAGGCAAATATTTTGGGCATTCTAAAATTAAATTTTCCAAGGTCTCTGTTACTCCTAAATTATACATCTGGTACGCCCTTTCCTGATTCTCCCCTTCAACTCCGGTGACTTGGGTCAAGCTTTTAACATTGACCTTCAAACGATCCATCCAGGTATACCTCAAAAGCTGGCGTATCTTTTTTATATAACTCGTCTAAAGAGATATTGATCCTAGTTCCAGCTCGCCAGTTTCCATTACAATCCTCGAGCACCTCCCTCCCCCCCCCTCCCTTCGACAAAACTACTCTCCTGCTTCAGTCCCCTTCTAGCTCTTCAATCTCCAGTGCGGCTAAGTTAGCTTTAAGGATGTCAAATGGTCAATAGAGTTGAATATTAGTCCATCACGAAGATAAAATACCCCCCCCCCCCCCACACACACAGACACCCACATACATTTCTGGTAGTTATATAGTTCTTTACCCTTCCGTTTACAGATCAATATTTGTTTGAAGAGGGTAATGAAACAACGCTCGGGTCGTTATCACAACGCAAGTGCTAAAAGAGACATGCCCGGTATGCCAGGGAAAAATCATGTCTTTGCGTCCATTTTCTATATATCCTATCAAATAGGAAGCAGTTTTCCTCTAGTCGAGAAATTAACGTCATCTTGCCTGACGAACACAGACGATTTAGTACGTTCAGGTAGAAATGGAGTGAAGAATTTAGGAAATTGTGCGTAACGCTATACATTTCGCTCGTAATTGAAATTTAACAGTACTGGGCGGTACCAAACTGATTATCGAGTGATTCAGTTTTAGCGAATCGCTGGCGAATCCAAAAATCCACTTAGTGCACTTACTGGAGAGGCTTAAAACAGTCACGGTGGTTTGTTTGATTCAAAAAAAAGTAAATAAAGCCATTTCAATATGCATATGCACTATTCTCTTTGAATGCGGGCGTTTTATCTATTAAGTTTATTTTCTTTATTTATTTTCATTTAATTTTTTTATCCCGGGAACACGGCAGTTTTACTTGTATATTCAGTAAGTAATTTTAGTAAACTATGTCCCAATAACTCCATATCTATTTTTTACAACCTGTGAGGATACTCAAATTTGATCATGGAACACTGAATTGCGTTATCAAATATCAATATGACTTGAAAAGATGTTGTGAACACTTCGACATATGTATTTTCAACTGTTCTATTAGTGAAATTAGGTTTAGAATAACTGTATAACCCACGTATTTTTTGTGTCATTTCCTTGTATTGATATGTACTCGAATTTCTCAATATATTCTGCTGACAGAAAAAAGTATCTCTTCTTTCAATTTATCGGAGAGTGTCACCGGACACTCTCCATTAAATTGTGAGTAAATTATTTCCAAAATATAAAAAATCACGTGCTTCAAATCCAACTTTAACCCTTTACCCAATGAATCGGCCGCATCCGCCCGCGTAATATGCAAATTCAGCAGTTGAAAAAATATTATTTTTCAAAACATTTCAACAAAACCATATCATGTGACCCCTCGTTGGAACGAGCTCGACGAGCTCGTTCCAACGAGGGGTCACATGATATGGTTTTGTTGAAATGTTTGAAAAATTTGAAAAAAATGATATTTAAAATAATAAATTTTGATATCGTCTGCGTTGGGTAAAGGGTTAAAGTCCCGTCACTTTTAACCCGAAAGTCTACCGAAAAGCAGACGACACTCACAAACAACATTCTTCAATAACTAAATTTTTCAGTTTTTCGTGAAAAAAATACCTTATGACCCCTCATTGGAACGAGCTCAACGAGCTATGTTTTTGAGACAAAAATGAAAAAAAATAATGAAAATTGAATGGTAATTTTTGTGAATAGCGCTTTGTGCCGCTATGTTGGGTAAAGAGTTGAAAAAGTCACGATATGAGTATGAAGCATTTACAGTCAACAATGTAACCAAAAAAAAAAATGTTACATGTTTTGAAATTCAGATTTCGTTTTTCATTGGAAGTTGAATAAAATATCATACAAGCCCATAAGAATTTTTTATTTTAACGCCGCTGCCTCAAACATTCTGTCTACCTTCAAATCACGTTTCTAAACCGTAATACAATCATTCGACAAATAAATTTGACTTCCGTGCACAAACGCCCGTTTTATTCTAAAATTCAACGCATATCGTATAACAATATTCGTTGTGACAATTTTTAAGCTATCATAAAAAAGTTAACTCGACAAAGTTATATTTTTCGCCAAATTCGCGAGCACTTCATTTAAATGTGTATGTGAAATTTAAACTTGTGTTTCGATTTCGCACAGGCTTAATTTATTATGCACTCCAACAAATTTCTGCGACAGATTTGTAACGGTGAGGACAAATACTTTGGTTGTGGGCGATGTTCTGTCTTAAACTTACATCCAGTGTTGTACTGAGGTCCACTGGCTACTGGTTAAATAAAATAGAGAATTTTGAACAAATCTAAAAGCAGCCTGAACATACAGGGTGCTTCACAAGAAAAATGGACGGAAGTAAAGATGAGCCCTGGAAAGTTTTCGTAGACGGATTTTGAATAACTTTCATCACGAATAGATGAAAAAGTAGCAGCTTTTGCTAATTACTAATTTTGATAATTACTATAAGTAGCAACAAAATTTGCCAATTATTATTAATTTAATATCTGCAATTATCCAGAGATTTATTAAGTTACAATCTATTTTAATTCATCATGAGCAGAAATTATTGAACTTGAAAAACGCACTACGCAGGTTTTCTTTTATTTTCAGTTCCCCCCAAAATTCTGTTTTTAATGAAACGCATCCGCTCGATTTATTTTTCGTGTCTCTGCATTTAAGGGCATACAAAATTGACAAGTGAATGATTTTAGTGAAAGTACTGAGATCTTGATCCCAAGAAATATATACAATTTTTTTATTATTTATTTTTTATTTGGCAGCAGTGGTGTATCCATTGACCCCGCCCTACCCCCCCCCCCCCCCACACACACACACATACACACATGTTACCTAAAAATGTCGACTTAATATTCCACCCATGCCCAATTGGGATTATATGTTATACATTTCAGACCCCTGTGATTGGTTGTACACTCTCAATGGTAACATATCCAATCCAAAATAGCTGAGGAAAATTATAAACCGAAGCTGAAAAATATCTTGAGTGAAAGAAAAACGCGTGACCAGCACTCACACTTTTTACATATCCAACCTGCCTTGGAAACGTCTTCGCAGTGTAAAATGAGCTTTGTTGAAAATATCGTGCGCGATAAATTTACAAACAATCACATATGTGTACTTTTTAAGGCATATACTATTGATACGATAGAATGGACCTTTTTATGGAATGACAATTTTTGAAGATTGGCAATAATTAAATGTTTGTTAAATTTTGAAGAAATCAAAAGCTCTCTTCGAATGCTGATACATATATTTATTTAGTTGGGTGCTACGCTGGTGCTCATCGAAACTACCAACTTGCACCATTCGCTTTAACTAGTTCAGTATTGTCTCCACGGCGAAAAAGTTCTCCTACAATATGAGTAATTTCTTAACGGGATTAACGTAAATAAATGCAAATAAATTACCGCGTGGCGTCAAGGTTTATTTTACAGGTAGATTAAACAACATTTCTAATAAAGATTCGCGTCTCCTACTTTTTGAAATTTTGACTCCACTGTGTGCAAAGGTCTAACCGTGCATAATCTATAATTACTTTTCAAACAACGAAAACATTGTTCATGAAAAAATATTACTTACAAAATTTACAGAGTTTGTGGAAAGTTGCTGAACATCAATTATTATTAAACATATTTTATTTGTTATAACAAAATGGATTGGATAACAAGTGCCGAGCACTTAGATAATATCCTTTCCTTAATATACATTTGAAAATTTCAAATTATGTTTACAAATATTTACAAGAAGTTACATAAGTGTGCATATAATAGTAAAACAAACATATGTATCATTAAAACAATATTGTGTATGTACACTCTTCGAGATGAAAGCTGACGAGTAATCGACTTTACAAGAGTCAGAACAGGTGAGAGGGAGGAGAGAAGAAAAGTAAAAGGTGAACTGCCACATCACAACACTGCTGGCCTTGGTCGACCAGCCAACGGGTAATGTTTCGGCACAACCGCGATTCCACCGGAACCGCGATTCAATCGGAGCCCCGTACCACTGCTATAGCCAGAGCACACGGGACAAACATGCGGAATGCACAGAGCCATGACTGAAGGAAATGTAAGTGGAAGTGGAAATGGACACTCATGTTATAGGTCATTTGGCTGGGAAGATGTTGTCAGATTAGTCTCCTTGATTACGGTCCAGTCTTAAAACCTCTTCTCTTCTTCTTCCAAATACGTGGGTAGTCTCTATTGCCTATGTGTTAGAGAGTAAGACCCCACGGGCTTAGATGGTGCGCATATTTACATATGGTACTTAGAAAAAAATGTGAAAAAAATTTCAAATACATGGATGCCAGCATCATATTAAAGCATAGTTAATATTTTATAATGAAATTTTGTACACTTCGAATATCAATTAACTAATATCTCTCGTTGGCAACAAAAAAACTCCCTCCACCGAGGCTGCAATAAGTTTATTATGAACCAGATGAAAAAATATTAGGAAAAGTATTGTTTGAAGATATTAGCACGAATTTTCATAAAAAGGGATGGTGTCTAGGTTGGGTAGGTAGATGATTGTTTCATAAAATGGAAGCTGCTTTCTATGAGCTCATTTATAAGAACGCATCTTCACGGCTTTTAGATAACAAATTAGCCTGTTCCAACGGTAGAAATTTCACTCGACAAATTATTCGGTTTATTTATTTAATTCAGTTCTATTTATTTCATTGCTCAGTCAGATCTGATGGGCCCAGAATATCCAAGATTATTTCTGTCGTCGTTTTTCTTTAACGCTTTGCCCGATGTAATGACCATAACCGGACAGCAATATTCACAAAACCGCCATAATAATATTCGATTTTTTTTCCGTTAAAACCACACCTTGTTTCTCCCTCATTTGAATTTGAAAACATCATTGCTTGCCTGTTCATTTACAATTTTTTGTTCAGTCACAATTTATTTATATACTCAGGAATCCCCCTACAGTCATGATTTTGTTAATGTTTTGAAAACCGATAAAAATACGTTTTTCTTTTGTATGAAAGGTATTGTTATTTATTTATTTATTTATTTATTTATTTATTTATTTATTTATTTATTTATTTATATATTTATTTATTTATTTATTTATTTATTTATTTATTTGTGTTCAGGATTCGTTCATTTATTCAGTCAGTAATGAAGCTAAGGTTTAATGTTTTCAAATGATACCTTCCGCGCCTTAACCCTTTACCCAACGCAGACGATATCAAATTTATTATTTTAAATATCATTTTTTAAAATTTTTCAAAACATTTCAACAAAACCATATCATGTGACTCCTCATTGGAACGAGCTCGACGAGCTCGTTCCAACGAGGGGTCACATGATATAGTTTTGTTGAAATTTTTTGAAAAATAATATTTTTTCAACTGTTGAATTTGCATATTATGCGGGCGGATGCGGCCGATTCGTTGGGTAAAGGGTTAACAGTGTAGAATGCCTCATGAACGTTTGACTGGTGACTTGAGAGCTTAGAATTATTCATGTGTTTCAAGGCAGCTGCCATTTTTTAGCAACTCCAATCTAACAGTACGTACGGCAACTAACAAATCATCTCTATCTGTCAATTGTTAGGCTAACCATGGAAACAGCAGTCTTATGTTATTCTATCAATGGTACTATTCTACGATATATTTTCTTGGAAAGCCTTCGCAGAGATCTTTTCAGAAATGGTGTGATCAAATGAAGGAAAAGTTTTTCTGTTGTTACTCACCGCTCACATGAACTCATACTGTAATGTCATCAATTTTACATATAAATGGGCAAATTATAAAAAAAAATACCACGAGCATCGTTGGAAACATCTTGTGAGAATAATTATTAGCATAATTCGCGAGCCTGAAGCGATGCGCTATGGAACACAATGAATGAAAACATACTTTCGGGGTTTTAGGCTCCCCGTGATCCCGAGCTGAAGTATTACGTTATGTTTTGATCCAGTACCTGTGTGGAAACTCCGAAAGGTTGTGAAGTGTTTGTCTACTGTGGTAAGCAAGTCCTGTATTACAGGTAAAATAGGATTGGTCACCAACTCCTATAGTGTTGAAGTCCACCAAAGTGGGACACAAGTGTGAACGATTAGCTAAATTTGACTTCATGTGTATGCTTCAGTCATGCGGTAGCTATAGATGCCGAAAGTGATCTTAAACACCAATAACCCTTTACCCAACGTAACGGCCAAAACCGGCCAGCGCTATTCTCAAAAATCGCCAATTAATTTTCATTATTTTTTTCATTTTTTGTCTCAAAAACATAGGCTATGAAGAATTTTGTTTGCAAATGTCGTCTGCTTTTCATGTTAGGTAAAGGGATAAATAAAAATGAATGGATGATCGAGTGTAAAGTTCAGAAGCGAGACCATCGCAACTTGAGGTTCGTTTTATGTTTTTCGTATCTCGCCTGATCTCGCTTATTTTATTTTAATCATAGGAGGAAGTATGCTATCATGAAAACTAGCTATAGTGTCTGTAAATCGGTTCACAGACAGTGTTAGCTTTGAGAAGTGCGACGGTATGCGCAATTTGGCAGAAACCAAACACAAATATCAACAACACTGAAGCAGTGAGACCAAACAATTGCTACCTGAAATCCCCGTATTATAATTTTGACGCAACAAATTAAAATAAGTGTTGGCGTGTTTGACCTTTACATTGACATCAATGTACAGTGGAGTTCACTTAACTCTCCTCACACTGTTGTCAGAATATCGAAATTTTCCCATAATGCAGCTAGGAATTCAGCCAATACAATCTTGTTTGACGGAGCTCAATGAACTCTGTCAAACAAAATTGCATTGGTTAAATTTGGAGTTACACAATAGATAAAAATAGCCGGCTGAAATTTTGATCTTCGACATTAGTGTGCAGAGGGTTAATTGGTATCCCTTTTTTTACCTTGTATTTTGTTAGATTTCAATGTTCAGTGTACTTAATTTTGGTTTGTTTACCCAATGTATATATTTGTCATTGTGTGCCATACCCATTGTTTCATGAGGTAGTACAATAAACTTATCTTAACTGAATAGCCATATGAATTGAATACAACTATCATACATTCTGCACAAATGTAACCTGTTAATTGCATATAGGTTATAGAGTAACCTCCTGTAAATTGAACACATAATCTTGCAACACACCAAGAAATCACCCCGACAACCCAAATTCCCTTATCAATAGACCAAAGTGGCCTCAGTACATCCAAGTGAGGCATTTGATCCATTATATCTTGTTTGACAGGAGTCTGGGGGCTCTTTCGAACAAGGTAAAATGGAATAATTGTTCAGATTTTTTCTAGCATAGAGAAAAGTAACCAAATCACTGTTAATTGAATACACCCGTTAACTGGATAAATTTCCCTGCTTAGTGACGATTCAATCAACAGGATTCCACTGTACTGTACTCGTGTATAATGGTCACATTTTGTTTACGCGTTGTCTCCGCCTGACAGGAATGTTTAAATAAAAACACTACAAGATGTCGAAAATCTATTGCTTTATCGTATCTCACGTAAGGCTCCGAGTTCTCAGCCTACCAGTCACATTCTGTAAGACAGTTGACGATGTTATGGTCTGGAACAAGTCTAGTCCTTAACTAGTACATCGCCTATGATTAGATTTAATCGACTGGAATATTTCAGCCTTTTCCGACCAACAGAAATATTCCAGACGATTGAAGCTAAAAATATCATAAACAGCCATTTTCATTGAATCAAGGAAAAAATGTTTCTCAATCGAGACTTGATTTTACCGATCTTTAATTACATTACCAACTTGGCAAGAATGAATGAATGATCTTATTTTGTAGTTCAACATGCATGCAAATACGAACTATAGACAGCAATACACATGAATCAACGCAAAAATGTTTCACAATCGAGACTGGATTCTACAGAATCTTCAGTTACATTACCATCTCAATTAGAATGAATGAATGATTTTATGTAGTAGTACAACATGCATACAAATAAAAACATTTGACAGCAATATACATTGATCTCAAATACATGATTGCGCTACAGGGAGATGGCGCAGCCACGGGGTCTGTCTTCCCGCCATTTCAATTCAATTCTTTCTTTCTAATATTAACGCATAATGGTTGTAAAATAGTGACATCGGTTGATAGCACTGGGACCTACGATTGAACCTTGACGCAGCACGCCCTCCAACCTCGATATTCTTAACAACAAAGTGAACCGGCTTGAAAACGTCTAAGCTGTGCCTTAGAACACATCAGAAGTGTTGCCCTGTCAGTTCCCATGAGAGCGGGATGTGTTACCTATAGACTCGAATGATGTTAACACGATTCCAGGAAATCTGTGATGACTTTCCCTGACGATAAGTAGCATTGGGAGCATAATTTTTCTCTTAATTCGCGCAACTGCACACGTAAACGCAACAAGCAAACAAACAATTAACCCTTTACCCAACGCAGACGATATCAATTTTTTTTATTTTAAATATCATTTTTTCAAATTTTTCAAACAATTTCAACAAAACCATATCATGTGACCCCTCGTTGGAACGAGCTCGACGAGCTCGTTCCAATGAGAGATTACATGATATGGTTTTGTTGAAATTGTTTGAACAATAATATTTTTTCAACTGATGAATTTGCATATTACGCGGGCGGATGCGGTCGATTCATTGGGTAAAGGGTTAAACAAAAATATTCATATGCACTCGCCTGCCAAACTGTTCCACACACATACAGTGGCTTAACTAACACAAACAATACGGTGATCGAAAAACGATCTTTTTCTCGATCCGATCCTGATCTGATCGCGTCAGATTTACTACACTGGTGGATGAAAATTTCAACAATGAAGTATTGTGACACTTGAATGAAACAAAAGAAAACCAAAGAGAATATCATCTGAGAAGAAATATTTTCGAATTTCTTTCTCAATGGGTGAGATTATATGTATTTTTGCTGAAAGAGGACTGAGAGTTTCAGTCGGATGGCGACTAGATCGCGATCCTGTGGATATTCCCTCTCCACTTTTGTAAAAACAATACTGTGTATCCATGAATTATTCGTCTTGTTAGTACATCTGGACACTAGCTATACAAAAAGCGAACGTGCTTTGTGGATTGTCCATCAATACATTAAAAATCAAGTAATGCTTGGCATGCAGTTTAGCAACTTGTTTAGGAACTATTCTTTCGGCATCTTCTGTTCATTTTGGTTATCCAACTTGCGCACGTGGAGAGAAATCTCCTGCTGACGGTTGCCCTCTTCTTGGAGGGCGCATCGTCTTTGATGTATTGAAAAAATGTGTTGTTTATGGAATTCAATGACGCGAGTAAACAGTGGAGACAGACTCAATAAATAACTACCAAAAATCATGGATCACTTACGAAACGCTGTGCTTGTCACAAAGAAAGATTAATAACTGTTAACTAGACTATTAGCTGGTCTTCAGAGATCATTTCACATTCAGTCATCTGTAAGATGAAGACCAATTACTGCTGGGTATTGAGTTATAACAAGTTGATTACATTGAAAGTAGTATCATCAAACACTCTCAGGAGATTTGAACATCTTAAGGAACAATATTTCGGACTGTTGTCGCAGTGGTTGTTGTCCGTTAATAAACATAACAAACTGACTATGATTTTGTTGAGAGATTTAGCACTTTTATCGTAAATCTTCTTTTCAGCCAATATTTGTTTATAGTTTACAATATTGTGCTTCTTCTGTTTGTTATTTATGCCCTTGAATACTTACCTCATGTAATGTTGTGTTCTATATGCAACACATTGGTAATAATAATAATAACTTTATAGTTGTAACTTCCATACAATGGTACATAACAATGACATAAAGCTCACAAAATGATAATAGACAAATAATACCAGACAAAATTAACGGACAGAAGATAGCATCCACATACGAATATATACGAAGAACCACACTCGTGTACATCCACCCTTTCACACATACACACACACACAAATTTCAGTCATTCAACGAATTGACAGGTGTTGGTTCACGAACATGGGTTCATGCCCCCCCCCCCCCCCCCCCACACACACAGAGAGACAGACACGGACTTCCCCCATTAGTTGACATTTAACTCCTAGCACTCTGGTAGTGCAACTGAATTTTCTCCAATCCCTCTGTTTTTCTCTTGTTTAACTAGGAATTTCACCAATTATATCTTGTTTGACAGAGCTCACTGAGCTCTGTCAAACAAGGTATAGTTGGTTAAAGACCAAAGTGCATTATGGGAATATTTGCTGCTGAAAACTTTGCCATTTTGACATCAGAGTACAGAGAGTTAAAAAATCACCAGTCCCAGTTCAGCTAAAAGTAGCATCACTCAGTTTCGAATCAGTACAATACGGCCGCAATATTTCCACGCACGTAATAATATTACATTCCAAACACTAATTATAGGAATAATCATAAAAAAATTAATTAATGAAGCACCGGGTACAACCCTGTGCTTCATTTATTAAATTTTGCTGATGATGATTTGCATTACCTGGTAAACGCATGGGAGAACATGACTGCCCTCGCGTGGATTACGACCAGTTCACGACAACTGCACTCTAAGTGCTTATTTGCTCAATTCAGATCTGGATTTTATTTATTTATTTATTTATTTATTTATTTATTTATTTATTTATTTATTTATTTATTTATTTATTTATTTATTTATTTATTTATTAGGGTTTAATGACACATTAACAGCCAGGGTCATATCATGTCGGTGACAGTTTTACGGGTGGAGGAAGCCGGAGTACCCGGAGAGAACCACCGAGCAACGACGAGCAGCTGTCAGCTCTCCAACATCGTAACTCTGAACTATGCACCTCGGTACAGGCAGGGTTAGATTGGTTGAAGACATGCGCACCATCGACGTGCTGTACGCCTTTGTGCACAGCGTCATCGTGCCCTCATGTAGGCAATCGGGGTCAAGCGCCTTGCCAAAGGACACAACGCGGGAGCAGGATTTTACCAATAAACCAAGCATGTAATGCGAGGTTTGGACGTCATGCATGATTTAATGAAATCCGAGGCGCTGAAGGTAAACGGAGAGAGGTGGGGGGGGGGGGGGGATGTGGGCGGTTGTTCTGGGATACGCTATCATAAAATCATGTAAAAATCATGATTTTAGAAGCAATCTTGGCGATTTTAGATCATTAGTGGACTGCCTACATCTTCCCGGTTGACCTCACAAAAATGAGAATAAGTGCCTAGAAAAAATGATCATTCAAAGTAAATTTATTACACATTTAAATTATTAAAAAGTATTCAAAAAAACAACTTTTTCATATCTTGGCACATGTTATTTATGGTACAGAATGCAAAGAAATTGAAAATGCATCATAAAATTGAATTAATAGCCCTTTTACACAGTGTGCTATTTGGACAATTTCTTCCCGTTGTTTCTGTTTACAGTCCCCTTAATGATCATTTGTCGTTGCGATAACCTGTTAAGTTTTTTATTCAACATTAGTTGGTCTAAAAAAACAACTTGTTGTATTGGTTATCTCCAAAATTGAACGAATTTATTAACAATATGTAAAGTATGGGGTTTGGTGGGGGGAGTACTGCTAAACACCGTGGTGTGAATTCTTTTCACAGGATAATTTATCAGTAACAATCTCTCAAATCGTGGACCGCCCGGTGGTTTCACGAAGTGGTCCATGAGCTGGTAGGTTGCTAATATTTATTTTGTTTTTATTTCTTAGAAATTACGAATGTTCATCGCGTGGAAATATACCTCACAGTGTTTTATATATTATGATAACATGTTCACTCCTCCCTGGATGAATTCATACGGACACATATGGTTAATGCATATTTAAATATGATTAGGGATTAGTGAATAATTGGAGGTAATGTTATTTTTATAATCCGACAGTGTTAACTGTTATTTAAGAAGATTAATTGATATAAGCATGGAAACGATTTAGTCATAAAATGGGTTACTCTGCTTGGTTTCTTTACCCTAATAATTAAAAAATCAAACAATTATAATCAGAATTGATTATTTATTGAGCCTCAACATTTGAAGAAAACATTTCTTTCAAACTGGAATATCAAAATTTTATCCTCCATTGAAAACAATCACGGGCTGTACATTTTGATCTTCATATATCTCCACGTGATACCTCTTTTTTCGAGCCGCTTTGTTAATTACGCAACAGGGAATCAACGTGGGGGCGCATTGTTCAACGTGTTACCCTTCACATTGTCGAGTAGGATGGTTTTGTGCAGCATAATTGAAAATCGACGGTATAATTTCTTGAATTTTCCATAATTGAATATTTCAAATCATAACCTACAACAATAGCATAAATTTAAGAATGTTTTGAAACTGAGAAAAGTAAGGTTCTCCAATTTCAGTTGATGTATAAATTAATTTTATACTCTGTTTAATGATCGGATGATGAGAGCCTTTCCCGTGGCGAATAAATTCCATTCCGAGTTGGGCAGAAATTAATTTTAACCTTTAACAGAGTATAAGGCTAATGAAGCAATTCCTGAAAGCTGTATCAAAACTAGTTTTCTTGTATAAAATTAATAATACATCATTTCAACGGCTAACCAATATACTGAACCAGAAGGCATTCGTGAATGTATATTATTTTTCTACTAATCTTTTTATAATAAATAAAACTCTGGGAATTGTAAGCTTTGGTACCGAAGACGTTGATAAATAAAGGATTATACTGTATTTGTTGACAAATTTTACAGAATATCTTTCAACTCTAATTTTTCCATTTGTATACAAATCTCTAGCTGTGTTGGAAATTAGCTGCCTAGTAATAAGCGTGTACTGTGAACATGCTATGCTTTCTTAATTCATTATTTGACATAAAATGTGTTTGAAAAGATATAAATCCGTACCAGTTGGGTTGCAGGTGTTTACCACTAACTTGTTCAACTTCCAATCTTTATATGTATCACCTTCTTTGAGAGCCCCCCCCCCCCCCCCCTCCATAATATATTTTAATTCTTTACCTAACGATTGGACAAATTCACTCATCGCTATCCATAAAACTCACCGTGGAATATTTTGATGATTTTCTCGAATTTGGGGGCGGGAAAGGAGGGGTGGGGGGGGGGGGGGGTTCCGAAACACTCCCTATGGTCCCTCATTGATTGAGCGGTCAAAAGTTTTGGAAGCCGGAAAAATGAAATTTATAAAGTATCATGTCCGGTGAAGAGCGGTCTCACTGTAATAATGTACAGCTCGATACATTTTACTGGTAAAGTGCTAAATTATTTCTGATCATCAAAATGTATTTACCAGTCTTTGCCATGTTGCAATTTATGGGAGAGTGCCAAAAGGCACTCTCCCATAAATTGCAACAAGACAAATCTATTCAGTTAAAATAATTTCATGTCAAAGATAATATTAAGCACATCCACAGAGTGTGCAGCCTTTGAATTGTGGTACGTGTACTTCAGAATAAAACCCAAATATGGGCTTCCAGCACTCTACCAGTTAAAGAGTAAACCAGTTTAGTATAATGGGAGCGCGGTAGCTCAGTGGTTACGGCATTGAACTTCAAACCGAAAGGTCATCGGTTCAATCCCCACCAGGGGCAACTGCGTTGTGTCCTTGGGCAATGCACTTAATCCCGAATGCCCACATGGAGGCACCGTGGCGCTGTGTACAGAGGCGCACTGCACGTCGATGTGCACTTGTGTTCAACCAATGCTAACAATGCTTGTGTGGAGTTAGGTCGTTGGGGAATCTGATAGTTGCTCGCCGTTGCTCGGTGGTTTTTTTCTTGGTATTCCGGCTTCCCCCACCCGTAAAACTGTCCGAAACAGGTGACGTTGGCTGTCGAAAGTGTCGTTAAACCCAATAAATAAATAAATAAATAAATAAATAAATAAATAATTAAATAAATAAATAAATAAATAAATAAATAAATAAATAAATAAATAGTCTCCAAACTCCAGGAAGTCGTCTATCATGAACTCTTTGAAACTCAAAGCTCGCATTTCCGTCGCAGATCATGATACATACACAGAACGAAAATCGCCTGTAAATGGATTAATCCTGCGGCCTCTCGTTTTATCCTTCCGCATTCGTTCACACGCGCGTGTCGTTCTGTGTTTATTACACGCCTTCCCGTTTATAAAAAAACAATTATTAGAAGGACACTCAGCAATTCATTTGACAGCTATCAACAAAAAGAACACATTTTATCGCCAACCACATCTGCGAGGGAACCCGTGTTACTATTTCGTCCTCTGAGTTCCACAGTGGACGATTTCTAGCTATCGCTAGCGACTCAAATTGTAATTGCGGTGCACGATTTGTAGAAAATTCCAGTGAAATTTTGTTTCAACTTAAAAATAGTCCGTCAACGATTTCCGTTCCGCACATGTGTACGGAACAGATTTTAATTTTCCGCATGGTTTAGTGTGCTGCAGATGGAGATTTCACAGGTGTAATAAATTACTATTTTGAGAGAGTTAGTGACCTATTACCTCATAACGGGGTAAATATAGTAAACCTACAAAAAATGCATTCGCACCAAAGCTGTGTCTCAAACGCGTGAATGTAATATTAATAATAATAATCATATTAACACTTTGACCGGCCGCTGATTTGTCGCCTTTCTCAATTGAAAGGGCCTCGGTTACCCCTGTACTCCCAAACTGCTTCACTATTCCCACGCCTCTTCTATTCCCCTCCCCCAACACTTGTAGACGTACACCATTCTCCCCAATCTCCCCGATAACCATACTAACCCTCTCTTTTGTGTCACCCACTAAACGCATGTCCTTCATTCTCCCATCCCAATGGCGCATTAACAATTAACAGCCACATTTGTTAGTTTGTTTGCCGAGATACCTAAGTGGAAACAGCTGAATATTAGCTCTTAACTTGATGATGAATCCATCTCCTCAAATGTTGTATATTTTCTGTATTGATCAATTCGTACTTGATACTTTGGAAATAAATACTGTTTAACCCTTTATCCAACGCAGACGATATCAAAATTTATTATTTTAAATATTATTTTTTCAAATTTTTCAAAAAGTTTCAACAAAACCATATCATGTGACCCCTCGTCGGAACGAGCTCGACGAGCTCGTTCCAACGAGGAGGGGTCACATGATATGGTTTTGTTGAAATCTTTTGAAAAATAATATTTTTTCAACTGCTGAATTTGCATATTACGCGATGCGGTCGATTCGTTGGGTAAAGGGTTAAAGTATTTCAATAAGGTGCATGACAAAAATGGAAATGTAAATGTACAGTGCAGACCGATCATTATTTACGTTGAAAATATTAATTGGTCTATCGCAAATAATGAATATGGGCTTTTTCACTTGATATAATTCAACTTTCATGGTAGATATCACCAGGGTTGAAGGGGCACTATTCCATCGGAAGACACAGTCACAAATATCCTACAGATTATTTATTATATGACTATGTGATTTAACCGCTAAATATCACTACTGTTTGACGATCTTTTCCTGTCCCCGGAAAATCCACAGTGTGGAATCCGATTAATACTTAATTACCACGGGAGCGTGGTGGCTCAGTAGGTAGAGGTTCAGGCTGCAAGCCGAGAGGTCCTCGGTTCGAATCCCACCTGCGGCTGCCGCGTTGTGTCCTTGGGCAAGACTCTTCATCTCCATTGCCCGCGTGGGGGCACGGTGTCGTTGTGTACTAAGGCGTACTGCACGTCGATGGTGCACTAGTCTTCAACCAATGCTAACCCTGCTTGTGTGGAGTTAGTATGTTGGGGAGCTGACAGTTGCTCGCCGGTGCTCGGTGGTTCTCTCCGGGTACTCCGGCTTCCTCCACCCGTAAAACTGTCACGGTCATGAGCCATTGTGCATAAATATGTGACCTTAAACACCAATAAATAAATAATTACCAAATTATGGTGAGAAGTAATACACACACATACATACTTTCCGTATCACTATAGCATGGCGGACTATTTACGGGTGTGTTCGAATTCACATAATTAGTTGTTCCGGTCGCAGAGAGTACTTTACTACGAGCTGGAGTGGGTGAGCTCGAACGGTGGTCCGGTTTATTTTTATTGTATTCATGATTTTGTTCTTATCGTAGTCATGCGCATCGGGGGATTCACCGAAAGCGTGTACCTGTTACAAAAATAAGTGTAAACAAAATAACACATTACAAGAGTCTTAGAATGGTGTTGAAAATAAAAAGAAATATCGTTTGTGTGTTAATACCCCCAAGATCACGCGTTGTTTGTAAAGAAACAAAACAAAATGCTGATTTAACCAATCAACAGCATGAAGTTTAAAATAAATATTGAAACTGAGTTAAACTTGGACTTTTCATTGGAAGAACAGTTGTAAAATTTCCTAAATCTTGTTGACCAGTTTTCCAAAGTACTCGGATTTCTTCTTCTTTTTTTTTTGGACAGGCTTTCCCTGTTGCATGGTGCATTGACTTTATTTGAAAGAAGTTATTTTCTCGTCTGCAGATAAACACAACACATACTTATGAACGATTCCGGCGGTGCCACGCACAGTTAAGTTACGCTACCACGTTTTTCTTCATAGTTTTGGTTTCATTGAAGCTTGAATTACTGTAAACCTAAATTTTGAGATACACAGTCTGACCTTCTGTTGAACCGGTGCCTCTCTTCAATGGGGAGACAACGTCTCTGAGATTAATACCCCTGTAGCTATAAATATATTTCTATAAACCGTCATTCGATCTTTCCAATATAAAAGTTCCTCTTCTTGGAATCGGTGTCAGTAGATTGTACTTCCACTCGGGACTTCAAAGTGACTAGACGCATTTGAAAATGAAAACGCTCTGTACAAATACGGCATAGCTTCAGACAGCTGACTCCAAGATCAGAGCGTTCGAGCTGGGTTGGCTCATCCACACCAAGAAGGTTGGTTGCGTTCAACGTGCGTGATTGTGCTTGTGTACACGGCGTGTATTTGCTTGGGAGAGTGTATCTGAATGTTCCGGATATCCACTGGAAAGCGGGGGACATTCACCACTGCAAAAAATATAGGTTCTCTTTAGAACCAAAACTGGTTCTAATCTTGTCCCTGAGATGGAACCAGTTCTGTTTAAACAGTATTTATTTCAAATCAAATAAATTTACCAAGACTAGCATTCAATTTTAACAGAATATTACATGAACTGAAGTAGATTCAGCAGTAAACTTGGAGCTTATTCAACGCAGTCGCCAAACATTTTGAAACAAAGGCGATATGAACAGTTGGCATATCGACCCAGTTTTGGTTCTATATAGAACCAAAACTGGTTCGATATGCCAACTGTTCATATCTCCTTTGCTTAATAATGATTTGAGACAATCTCGTGTAAGCTCTAAACTTACGACTGAAACCCTCTCAATTTATGTTTAATTCTGTTAATATTTAATGTTAATCTTTATAAATTTATTTGATTTGAAATAAATACTGTTTAAACAGAATTGGTTCCATCTCAGGGACAAGATCAGAACCAGTTTTGGTTCTAAAGAGAACCTATATTTTTTGCAGTGTAGTGTAGAAACTGGATACTGCAAGCACGTTCTGTTCCACTGGTGTAACGGGAATCGATAGCCAACCACAAGTCTCCTAAACTTATCGAAACAATATCAACCATTAGCTAAAATCGATTATACTCTTGTGCTGCAGTCACTGTATGATCTCGGAGGTGAACACACAATACACACCAAAGAATGTTATTGATAACGTGATGACTAATATAGTCTATCGTTTAAGACTTTATCGGCAAGATTTCAAACACAACTGCGTAAGGTGCTATATAAGTAAGGAAAACAATTTATTTTGAAATTTCCAAGTTGGAAAATTAAATTCCATAAATTTAAAAAAACAAGCACACACACTGTACACCAAAATGAAGGTTGTTGTATATAGAACACAAAAACTATATGCTTTAAACTCACATAGCTTTCTAAAAGCCTGCTACTATATATGTGTATACATTCGTACCAGGACTGAAATAATATGTCATGAAAACAACTCGTGGTCAAATTTACTTCAGATATCCAAGAACAAATCTAGGAATTCAATTCACTCTCAAGTGTACGGCAGCGTATTAGCGCCATTTCGTTTTTTTGCGTAACTTATGTTAAATTGTTAAATTGTAATTATAATTTTGCTGAATTGTAATTACAACGTAATAAATTGTAATTACAACTTGATAAATTAATTACAATAGAGCTTAAATTTTAATTACAACTTAATAAATTGTAATTACAACTTAATAAACTGTAATTACAACTTAGCTTAACTTGTAATTAAAAAATAGCTTAAATTGTAATTACAATATAGCTTAAATTGTAATTACAATTTATTTATATTGTAATTACAACTTAATAAATTGTAATTACAATTTAGTTATATTGTAATTACAACGTAGTATAAATAGTTGTAATTACAATTTAAGCTATATTGTAATTACAATTTAAGTTAAGTTGTAATTACCATTTAAGCTATATTGTAATTCCAATTTAAGCTAAGTTGTAATTACAATTTATTAAGTTGTAATTACAATTTATTAAGTTGTATATACAATTTGAGCTATATTGTAATTACAATTTAAGCTAAGTTGTAATTACAATTTATTAAGTTCTAATTACAATTTAGCTAAGTCGTAATTACAATATAAATAAGTTGTAATTACAATTTAAGCTATATTGTAATTACAATTTAAGCTAAGTTGTAATTACAATTTAAGCTAAGTTGTAATTACAATTTATTAAGTTGTAATTACAATTTAGCTAAGTTGTAATTATAATATAAATAAGTTGTAATTACAATTTAAGCTATATTGTAATTACAATTTAAGCTATATTGTAATTACAATTTAAGCTAAGTTGTAATTAGCTAAGTTGTAATTACAATTTATTAAGTTGTAATTACAATTTAGCTAAATTGTAATTACAATTTAACATAAGTTACGCAAAAAAAAACGAAATGGCGTTAATACGCTGCCGTACAAGTGCTACGACAGTGCTGCATTCAATAAAATATCAACACTGTCGGCGTTTTTTCTTAAAGGGCGTCATATCCGTAATATGTGTGTTTTGTCATGTGATACCGGCAACTCGATTTGAAAATGATTTCGGAATTGTAGTAAACTCAAACACTTGTCGTGATACCCTGTAACAAATACGCCAACTGTGCAGTTTTCTTATGGTGAAAGTCTGAAGTGTGAAGGTGATCGGGCACTTAATGTCCATTTAGAAAGCATTGTCTATCGGTTCTGCTTTGCCTCAGCTGACCTAGGCTGAAATGTCAACAAATGCCATGGCGTTCTTATACGAAGAAAGCCGACAGTGTTGGCAATATCCTCCACTTAGAGCCCTATAACTGCATGTCGACGTGTTTTGAATTCCCAGCTTTCTTCTTGGATATCTGAAACACATTTGGCCATGAGTTGAAATAAAACTTTATTATCCGTTCTGGTTCAAGTTTTGAAACAAACTTCCAGGAACTATTTATGCCTGCCATCACTGTTCGAGTTAAAGCATATGTTTGTCGTATTCTACACACCACGATCTTTATTTAGGTGTACAATTTGATTTGTGTATGTTTATTTGCATTTTAAGAAATTTTAGACTTGGGATTTTCACAGAAATTCGTTTGTTGTTACGTTTAAAGCACATTGAGTTTTATATTTACTCTTCACCCTTTGTAAAGAAAGGCAACACACTTTGATAAATTACTAACACTATAATGTTGTCGCGACAGTTGATACTACCAGTGCTACTACAACTGCTACTTCTATTTTTGGTGCTACTACCACCACTATACTGCATCGACTTTTCGACAGGACACTATGTTGTGTTGATTCGTACGTCGAATTAAGAAGCCGTGATTTCGATCTATAGGCGAAGGTGGTGTGCTGTACCTGAACCCGACTTGCTCGTGGTATGGAAGTACTTGACACGGCCCACGTCATCGAATGACATGTGCATGTGGTGGTACCACAAGACGAATTGAGACCAAACTTCGTTTGTTACCGGCGTGCAAGTTGGAAATTGTCAAAACTCTGATCATAAAAAACAACCTATTTTTCGGAAGGAAATGAACGTGATACATCTATACGAGTATCCTACAATTCCTCTCCACCATTCAAACTCTTTCACAAGTAAATAAATAATTTCTATAATTAATCGGGGTGGATCTTCATGATGATTTTCTCCCTAAGGGTAGCCAACGTCTGTAAACTTGTTAAAGTAATACGCGGTACTTCGGAACTACAGGGAGGCGTAAGGCATTCTTTCCCCAGAAGATAGAGTTTACCACCCCCACCCCCCAATTTGCACCTTCCCACACCATACGATCGATGTATTAAATTTTAACCCTTTGTCTAACAACGACTTTAAACTACATGCATTTTGCGCACAATTGTATTCCCCAAATTATTATTTTTTAAATTGTTGCCTCGAAGACATAAGTTATGACGCCATATTGGAATACGCTTCATATAATAGTAATAATAATAATTAATTTGACTTTATGCGAAATCACGTAGGGTGCTCTAAAACGTTTTATCATATGACTATGACATTTTTATCATAAATATCACTACTGTTTGACGATGTTTTCCAAACTGTTGTATCACACCGGGTGAGATTTTTCCGTATCAAAAGTCCATATTACACTCTTACGGAAATCAAAAATCCATATCACACTCCCACGGAAATATCCGAAAGTTTCCGTGAATGGTTTTCGTAACTAGGGAAGTCGTTGTTATTTCGTCTGCTATTTTGTAACCGGCTTTTCACCGCATATTAATTAAAATGGCAAATTTGGGTGAATTTTTACATCGAAACAATGTCATATGATAAACTTATCATCATAAAAGTGTGTTGATCCGTGTCGTCGCATCACGTCTCGTTGAGGTGGCCAGATTTTCGGATCACACGAGCTGCCGCAGGCAGGTGTGATCCGAAAATCTGGCCACCTCAACGAGACGTGATGCGACGACACGGATCAACACACTGTTATGATAATATCTATTTATCACACACCTATTAATGTAAATCACGGGATTTCCACTGTTCTGCCAGTGTGATAAAAATAAAGTTGTATCGCGCATGCGGTGATACAAAACATGTTCGATTTCGTTTCCAACGTAAACAGAGAGGGAAATCGTCTAAATAAATCACGTCAATCATTAATCGAATGTACCGGAGTCGAAATCGCTTGGGAATTCCAAGTTCCTCATTCAGATTTGTTTACCCGGGATATTTAAACAATCAGATTCAATTAAGGAAAGATCGTTTCTTTTTGTCTATTTCTTGAGTTATGAACCCCAAAAAACAAAGTCCAAACTATGTAAATGGGCGTAGCCCATTTACACAGTTTGGACTTTGTTTTTTGGGGTTCATAACTCAAGAAATAGACAAAAAGAAACGATCATTCCTTATAATTAAACGTTCGCGACCCAAATAAATAAATAGTGTTAGTCGTCCTCTACTTCAGCGAACAAACACTTAAAAACTAAAACTGGTAGACATATTATTTTTCTGGCATAAAAGAGGGCGCATATTATTGAAATGCAGGTAGCAATTGACACACTTTCCATGTCAAATGCACTTATGTCATTAATTTTTTTTATTGACCAATGAATTACGTAATGCAAAGAAAACGTCATAAGCCACGCCTCCCTCAAATTTCATTCAACTGTTCACTTCACGTAAAAGTTACGTTCCGTGGTAGGTGGAAGTAGGCCATCAGTATTACATTGTATTTTGGTTTTGACCGTTTCCCGAGAACTGAAAAACACAGTTTGTAAAAGTGGAGTTAGATATAAAGCCAGATGACATGAAATTAGTTGAATTCAATGTCAAAATTGCCGTATTCGTCGCGACCAGCCATTGTTTACAATCGATTTGGGTAAAACGATGAACGCAGACGATCACCCAGTGTGCGTAAAAATTGAAATGTCAAATAAATACAGTTGTGAAGAAAAAGAAAAATTGACCCACCACGGTCATTTAAATATTTTATAAATAATTTCATGGTTATAAATTAGTAATATAAATTTCTCTTTCTTTTTCACATTTAGAACGTGCCAGTGTTCTAACTTCTACTGATTTGACACCATGTTGCAACTCCGAAGACTGGTATTTTAGGGGGGTGGCTGGGGGCGGACGTAATTGTGTTTTTTCGGTTCATTGAGTTATGAAAAGAAAAAACAGAATCGTGTGAGCCAATCGTTTTATCTGAAAACGCATGAACCGAAAAAAAGTTTAATTATGTCAAAAATGAACAAACTGAAAATAACATTCTGACTGCTTGTTCCTTGACAAATACATTCCACAACTGGTCATATAATGATGGGGTGTGCTAAACTTATTAACTATTTAAAAACGTTTTATTGTGTTATTCCTGCAGTTTTGTCAATATTTAAAGTTTGATCATCGTCACCGTGACCCTGATAGGTGTCAATTTGTTTCGACCAATTGAATGACGTAAAAATAAAAACGCAAATTAGGTTTTGGTACCCCGCCATCTAACAGTGATGTCTTGTTGGCAACGAAGGAAACACAGTAATTATCCAGTTAAAAAGTACTTTTAGTTAATTTTCGTGTTGACTGGTTTTTACATGGGAGGTGTGTGATAAATATACAGAACCGCACAAACGTTTGAATGGGTTAAGAATTATCGCGTTCGATTGCTTTAGCCCGGGATATCACTCAAGCATTCTTAATCCATTCAAATGTGTGTGCGGTTCTGTATATTTACAATAGGTACGAAAATATTCCTTTGAGAAAGTTGAGGTTATGAACAAATGAACCAATTTTCCCAAGGCTACACGACTAAGGAAGAATGGAGTTTGCTAATTGTTCTGATTTGCCAATAGTAATATTTGCAATTTTTTATATGAGGTTCGATGGTGAAATTTGCATTAAAGACCGCCCAATGTCCCTTGCATTATCGGATACCACTGAGGTAGAATTGCCAACACCAATCGACTGAATGGGAGAGGAGAATGATGTTGGGGTTTTTTTGCAATGAACCCCGCTATAGCTTCGTGAGCATGTTTTGATGATAAGGTAATGAACTATGTTTTGTTAGGCAAAAAATGAAAATCTCTAGCCATTCACGACATGTTTTTGCAAAAGCCAGCTTCTACTCTTATTAGGTTCAAGGTTTAATATAAATTATAAAGCTGCCGCCCCCCGCCCTCCCATAAGGCAAGGCACGAGTGCAGAGCAACATTCTCCTTTCCAAGCACAAAAGGCAAGTTTCATGTCTGTTGTTGCTCCATCTAAGTGCAGAGTTTCACACCATCGACCACGACGTACTCCTGAACAGAGTTGCTACTCGACTTGGTATTACTGACACGGCTCTGGACTACTTTCTCGCGTACCTTACGGATCGAATACACGAGGTAATTGTCGAAGGTTTAATTTCGAAAGAGGGTCGTTTTCATGTTGGTGTTCCCCAGGGTCAGTTCTTTATTGTTTACTATGCGTTATCTATGTTTTGCTCGTGGGACACACCATCCACATCCATGGCCTGTCCCTTCTTTGCTACCCCGATGAAACACACTAAACAGCTATATTATTCCCCAGTCTGACACAACAGCCAGAGAGAAACTCGCTTATTTTAGATCTTGCGTGACTGAACATTTCTTACAAGCCTATGGTAACGCAACTAAAATTATTTGTATTGGATAAAGTTATCAGTCATATAAGTGTTCAAAATGTTCTCTTAGCACTGAAAGCAATATTGTCTCTCCGCCAAATACGATCCGCAACCTCAGAAGTATAGCAGGGACGATTCGATCCTGATTACCCGGAGCTTTGGAAGAGCAGCTGATGTTAAATTCCTATAGGAACCGGAGCTTTTTGGGAAGCAGCGTTTTCCAGGGCAAAACTTCGTCTCCATCCAGCTAGATCCGACAAGTGGTATACCCACTGCATATATATAATACCATGGTATGTATAGTGATATATGTACACAGGGCTCTGGGAAAATAGTATGGGAATGTGGAGGAATTTGCTATTGACGTCGTGTCGTCATGATGCGCAAACGACATCAATGAAACGTTGACCGCTGTTGTTGTTCACAGTATAATCCGACATTACGTTGCTCGGACCAGGGTGTGTCGGCCGTCTCGTACTGGACTGATATGGTAGTATAGTATGGGTGTTATATAGCCCTGCAGGTCCCTGTTAGCCCTTAATTCACCTAATACTTTATACTATCTTGTGATTGGTATAGGCAGTACGTAAGGCTAGGTCAAGTGGTATAGTGGGGTGAGGGTGGGTGTAATACATGGTTGTCTAGTGCGGTATTGCGAGGTAGACTTTGGTAGTTTACAAAGGTAGTATAGGATGTATGGTATGTACCCCTGTTGGTCTATTATCTCATTAGTACTACCAATCCATCTAATGCTTTATATTATCCTACGACTGGTATAGGTAAAACATAATGCTAGGCTAAGGAGTATTGTGAGGTGGGTAATGCATCTTTGCCTACTGTGGTAATATGGCGTGTACGGTCTTTACACCTGTAGGACCCCGTTATCCCTTGGAACTATCAACCCACTTATGGCGTTACCCAATCCTATAATTGGCATAGGTAGTACATAATGCCAGACCAGGGGGTATTGTGGGTTCGGTGGGGGCAATCCTTGTCTAGTGTTGTAGTATAGTATGGGCGGTACATACACAGTTGGGTCTTGTGTTGGCCCCTAGTACTACTAATCCACCTAATGCTTTATATTGTTCTATAACTGGTATAGGCAGTTGTAATGCCAGGTCCGGCAGTGTTATATTTGGTTGTTAAGAACGGTAGTACGGATGTACCCCTGCTGATTCAGCGTTAACCCTTAATACTATCAACCCACCTAAGGCGTTATACCGTCCTATATTTGGAAATAGAGCGTACTGCTACTCCTTGCAGTCTTATGCTTGGTTGTTTGGAACAGTAGTATGTGAGATAAGGTCTATACCCCCGTTGGTCTACTGTTACCCCTTAGTACTACTATCCATCTAAGACGCTGTGCTGACCCACAGATCGTATAGGTGGTGCGTAATGCTAGGTCATAGAGTGTTGCGAAGGTATGCATGGTTGTATGGTACGGTAATATAGACCGTACTGTATGTATCCCGTTGTTTTACTAGTCTTGCGGTGTGGTGGGGTATGTTTTTTTGTCTAGTACGATAGTATACAGTATTTACCCCTGATGGTCTACTGTTATCCATTAGTACCACAAATCACCCTGTGGGCTCCGTTTTTCCATCTCGGAATATTAGTGGCTTCGGTATGTTCGGAGACTTGGTTCCTTTGTAAAAGAGTGTATCCAGTTACCCAAATAGATCTGATATTCACTTAAAATCACCGAAACAACCCAAAACTACTTGGCGAGACCCATTTTGGGCTTATAAGAGTAGCACGTAGTGCTATAAGGCGCATTCCTTTGTATAACAGTACTTTTCTGGTTCGGATTTTCCTCAAATCCTCGATTTCTACCTCTTGTTCGGATTCCTTGAGAATCCTTATAAGAGTAGAGGGTAATGCTATAGGACCCTAAATAGGACGGGATTTGCTCGATTGTACAAGAGAATTTTTCTGTTTAGATTCTTTCAGAATCCTCTGCTTCTGTCTGCATTGTTGTTTCCCTGTCCATCCACCGCTATTCGTTTGTTCTGGAGTATACTCCATTAGAGTAGAAGAGCATATCGGTTGGAACAATTATACTTGTTGTTACTATATTTAGCTTTTCTGGTCTGTTCGGGCTAGTTCTAACCCTAATTCAGGTACTCCTGTTCTTGTTTCGAAGAGCATGTTTCTTTTATCTGAACCATCCAGTCAGTTTACTTTACTGCAACTGATCAACCAATCAGATCAATCCATTCACCTAAACCCCTTCCATTGTCACATCGTTCTCTAATACAAGGGTTCCTAAGAATAAGTCCGGGGTGGATCGAGAAGTAACTGGGATGGACATCGCTCGGGCGACGCGAATCCCATCGAGCAAATGAGCTATCGAGCATTTGCTCGACCGACTGACTCCACATACTGCTCGACGACTCATCTCGGGTATTTGAGGATAGCTCCAACATGGCTCCTCGTTCCTATACAGCTCCTTGCACCTAGACCATCCATCACCTTCATAGCTCAAAGGGCACTACTTGTCCATAGTCGCTATCATCTGTTGTTTGATTAGCTTCCACTGTAGTCACCCAAAGCTATATATAGTCTTCTACCACCCTTACAGCTTTGTACCATTACTATTGACTTTTTGCACTACTTCATACTTCCTAGCTATACCTGACTATCTCGGTGACATGAAGCCCTTTATATCCTCATCTAGGTATTTGGGAACTCGAGACCACGAGGGCCATCTGAATATACCACAATCAAGTATAATCTATCATCTCTAATATCCACACCTGGGTATTGAAAGACCAGCGCCCCTGGCATCCCGCTTCCAGCGCCCTAACTAACAAACGACTGACCTTCACCACTCGTTTTCCATCATATGAGGCCATGAGGGTCATGTGAAAATCCCTCAATGAGGTCTTACAACAAACCCCTCTTATCCTCATCTGGGTATCAAAGTATCACGTACCCTGCCACCCCACTTCCAGCACCCATAGCTAACAAACGACTGGCCTTCGCACCCCTTTTCTGTGGTATGAGGCCATGAAGGCGATGTGAAGATCCGTCAGTGAGGTATAATACGCCATCCCTCTTATCCTCATCTCGGAAAAAAGGGATTCTATGACCCAGAAGAGATTCTCTTAGTGGGGTTCCGTGAAATGGGATTCCGTGATTCGGCATAAACTCTCGAGGATATTTCTCTTCCCTATAGAAAGAAAAAGTATTGATTTCACTTCAAATGTTTATTGAGTTCAAATTTTATTTTATAGTCCAGTTTTCCCTTAGTACTGTTATCCTCACTTCTACTGAACCCTGATCCTATCTCAACCTTTACCAAGTCTTAGATTTCCATAAGACCACCCATACTCTACTACGGTACTGGGCCCTGTCGGGGTCTAGAGCTCCATGGCCAGAAAATCTTGCTCGATCTTAGTATGGCGTGTAAAATTGTATTACACGATACAATGAGCTCTACTATGGGCCACAACTGTGTTTAGTTACATATCCCTGAAAGGTATCCTCAAAAGGTATCCTCAAATAGTACATGACTATGTGATGTGTATCCTCAAATACCGAGATAAGGATAAGAGCCATCGAGTCCACCAAGCAATGTGTGTTCCAGTTACTGCTCGATTGACTTATGTGCTTATTCTTAGGAACCCTGGTGTTAGAGAACAATGTAGTAGTGGGCGGGGTTTAGATGACTGGAGTGATCTGATTGATTAGTTAATTGCAGTAAAGTGGACTGATTGGATAGTTCAGATAAACGAAACATCCTGCTCGAAATAAGAACAGTAGTACCCGGAATAGGGTTAGAACTAGCCTGAACTGGCCTAAAAAGCTATGCATCGTAACAATAAGCATAACTTTTCCAACTGATATGTTCTTCTACTCTACTGGAGTGTACTTCGGAACAAAAAAGTAAGGCTCGACAGACAGAAACTATAGAATCGCTATATACGCTTATAAATAGAAGCAGAGAATTCTGAAAGAATCCGGACAAGTAAAACTTGTCGGTCTATTTGGGTAACTAGATACACTCCCATTGAATCGAACACGCGCTCCGAACATACCACCGTCCTATTGTAGGCCTTTGGATCACATAGCAACCACGTGCCACTACAGAAACCAAGCTAGCGGCCTCCAGTATACAAAATGGACGACGGAAACACGTATACCCTAACAACACGCACTGCGCATGCGCACTGAGATAACGTATCACTATGTGAGGGACGTCACAAGATGCCTGCTCGCGTGGGTTACCATGACAACCAAACATGGCGAAACTTGACCACAGTACTAGGACGTCACATGATATCACCCATGAGATCACCCTGATGGGGCCTGTCCGGGTATATGATATACTACTATTATCCATGGCAAAATCGGCGTTGTCGTGGTACAACTTGTGGCAATCTGTCTCGGCTGTTACATTTGTATTGCTGATTGTCGTGGTTGATTACCGTGACCGTTGAGTGCACTAAAAATAAAGAATTAATGCGCATTGTCAGTTCTATTCCTGAGGTGCCCGCCCCAAAGCATAATCTCGCATCCTGTACGCTGGAAGACAGTAGCTTACGTGCTGGAAAGTTTCCATTATGACTATGTGTTAAAACTGTTTACCTTGCTTGCAAAGCCATTATTTAACCCTGTGGACTTTGACAGTATCTTCCATGTAAGTTCAATGGCTGTAATTGGAAGAGTTTCGTGTATTGATGTTGTATAGGACCACCTTCAAAATTCCGTCAAGGAGATTTGACTGGAAGGGTTCGCGTATCTAATTCTTTCAGTATCGGTGAAATTGCTGGGCTGACAACAGATCATCTCGATTCATCTGGGAGCAGAGAAAACGTCATCAGATGTGCATTGTATAGGTATTTTCCAGAGAAATTTCCCTTAGAAGGGTGCTATTGAGTTGAAGGAAACAGTGTGTACGAAAAAAATTTCAACTGCTGGACGTATTTTGTTTCACTTCCATGACGTTGTAAATAAAATTGTTCGAACTTACATGCACATATCGTCCTTTAAAAGCGTAAAAGTGCCAGCTGCAGCGCTTTATACTTTCTCAAGAAATGGTATTTTCCTTTGAGGCGCCACCGCGTGGACCGAGAAAATGAAAGATTCATTTTACAACGTAGGGGATATAACTCTATTTTTCTGCATCAGCATTTGAAGCAGGAGTTGTTGAAAACTGAAAACTCGATTTCCGAATTTGAGGGTTGCTAATTTTTACGGTTAGGTTGTTTTTTTTTTGGTGCCCCAGATAGGTGAATGTGTTTTTGTGGTTAAAACCGGCTTCGTTTCACTCCCAGGTGGTGAAACAGGTCAGGAGGATTATTCAAATAACGGCGTGAAGTAATGTTGTCCAGCATTTGTGCGTTTGTGAGCTGTTGTGTTCGAATGTGCATGTCGTTTTGAGATCATCTCCCGGAAAGGCAAAAAAAAAATCAAAAGCGTGCAATAAGTATATAATTATTAGTCGTTTGCATTTCTCTTGAAGGTTATTAACCCTTTAGCTAACATGAAAAACAGACGACACTTGCAAAAAAAATTCTTGAATAACTAATTTTTTTCATTTTTGTCTCAAAAACATAGGTTATGACCCCTCATTGAACCTATGTTTCTGAGACAAAAAATGAAAAAAATAATGAAAATTAATTGGCGATTTTTTAGAATAGTTCTGGCCGATTTTTGCCGTTACGCTGGGTAATGGGTTAATATATCAATGTTTCGGTTTAAATTGTTTTTGAATGTCACTGTGTCTACAGTTACAGTTGCGATACTTTTGAAGTTTCGTGCCTTTGAATAATAATCGCCTGCATTCGTTACAAAACAATGTTTAAAACGCTTGTTTGTTTTCACGTATTAAAGTGATAGATAAGTAATGGCAAAAGGGTTTGCTATGGAAATCCCGAGTTTGAAATTCCATCAAATTCGATTAAATACACACAAATCATCAAGTTGGAAGGTTGGGATAAAGAGAACTCTCTTAAATATCGGTTAGGAAGCAGTTCTTCTTTAGATCGGATGTGTTAGCAACACGGATAGCAAATCTGCCAATTAGCAAGGAAGAGGTAACACTATCAATAAAATGTATGGTTACATGGTGACTTATACGTATAATTATATTGGTGTTTTTTTTTAAGAACTGGGTTTCCCACGCATGCAACTGATTTTGTTTTGTTTTGCTTTTGCTGTAGCTTAACGACATTTTTAACAGCCAGGGTCACCTCGTGTCGAGTAGTTTTGCGTTTTACGGATGAAGGAGAGAACCACCTAGCAGCGGCGAGCAACTACCGAATTCCCCAACTTCTAACCCTTCATATGTAGAATTAGCAGTGGTTGAAGGCAAGTGCGCCATCAACAATTGTGCAGTATACACAACGCTATGCCGTACTCCCACGTGGGAAACGTTATAAGTGCGCCATCGACGTGCAGTACACAACGCCATACTGTGCTCCCACGCGGGGAAACAGTATTAAGTGTCTTGCCCAAGCATACAACTCGGTTACCGTTGGTCACTATCGAACCGCCAGTCTTTCGATGTAACCCTTTACCTAACGTAACGGCCAAAACCGGCCAGCGCTATTCTCAAAAATCGCCAATTAATTTTCATTATTTTTTTAATTTTTTGTCTCAAAAACTTAGGTTATGACCCCTCGTTGGAACGAGCTCATCGAGCTCGTTCCAACGAGGGGTCATAACCTATGTTTTTGAGACAAAAAATGAAAAAAATTAATTATTCAAGAATTATTTTTGCAAGTGTCGTCTGCTTTTCAGGTTAGGTAAAAGGTTAACGGCCAATGCTCTAATTACCGAGTCATCGCGTTCTCGCGTGCAACTAAAACATTCTAAAAATACAGGCGACAGATGTGGAGGGTGAGAGTACAGGGATTGAATTTAGGGGTCAGTTTCAGTTTTAATCCCATGGGAAGCAACAGACAGGGAGTAGAGGTAATGTGAGTATTTACCCAGCATTGCCACCATAACAGCCAACGATCTGTATTATTTTTTTACATATTTTTTTCTTTAATTTTCGTCTCAAAAACATAGCTTATGACCCCCCATTGAAACGTGCTCGGCCCAACGAACGGTCATAAGCCATGATTTTTATGTAAAAGTGAAAATTTTTACATATTCAAGATTTTATTTTGGCAAGTATCGTTTGCTATCAGTGGCGGTTAGTGAGGGTGGGGTTGGGTGGGTGGAAGCGACCCCCCCGAGCGGCATCTTGGTGCGGTAAAATATGTCAATAAAATAATGAAGTCCACATGGAGTCAGGCAAAGAATCAACTCATTTCGAATTTGTAAATCATCAACATCCATGTTAAGATTCAGCAAGATTCTTCAAACTAAAGAAGACGGCCTATCAAATTTTGTTTGAAAGATGTCCGAGGGTGGTTTCCATAAGATATAATGGGCTTTATTTCTGCACAGATGGTTCAAGAAATTTAATGGGGGCTTTCCATGAATCAACGTTTGAGACCAGTATCATTAACGAGGTAAATGTGAGAAAAGTTTCAACACATTTGAACTGAATTAAGTCTTACTAAACATTCAATTTTGTCAATGAATTTATGAGCCTGTTTCATCTTTGGTTCTTGTGAGTCAATAGTTGTTTTTCTACAAAGCCGAAATTATTTGTGGCGACCAGATAGGCCGCTGGGGTCCCCCTGGCCATAACTTGTGTGTGACACTTAACGCCCCAGGCTGACCATAAAGCGGTCAGTTGGGAGAAAATTCGTGCCAAAAATGAAACATCCGCCTAATCTAGGAGTCTAACGAGCGGTGTATACTACCGAACCGAATACCATACACTTTTCTTTCGCTAATTTGGCGTTACATCATTTGTTTGTAGCCCTAACTAGGATCCTCCCTTCAGGAAAGTGTCACGACCGGAGGGTCCAAGTTAGGACTACACTTACCTGTATATCTACTGGCAAGTGGGTAGTTAATTGGCGGTAATAAGGCATACTGTACTCGATGGCGCACTTTCCTTCAACCCCCGCTAACTCTGCTTGTGCAGAGTTAGTGAGCTGGGGTGTCTGAAGTTGTTCGCAGCTGGTCCGTGGTTCTCTCAGAACAATTCGACTTCCTCCACCTGTAAAACTCTCCGCCACACGATGTGACCCTTACTGTCGAAAGTGTCGTTAAGCCCCAATAAAACAAACAAATATAACCGGTTGCATGCGACGTTCAGCATGATCCAAGAAATAAGCCAGCTCGAAAACTAGGATGGGTTGGAGAGTTTCATTTTGTATTATGTAATTTCAGGGAATTCAACTGAGCAAGAAACGGTTCTCCCTGTATGCATCTGTCTTACCTCCTACAAGTATCTGGGAATTTCATTGGTTCAAAGACATCACATGCAGACTGCATATAAAACCATATACTGCCTGTCAACATCAATATACGCTGATAGCTATGGGTAATCTCCCCTTTGTTCATTGATTATTCAAAATGGCGGCAGCCGATAAACGCTTCAAGTTGAAAGATTGAGTGTTGGAAGCCCATATTTGGTCTGAAGTGCAGGTTAGGCAACTTAAACGGCTTCATATTCTGTGGATGTGTGTCATGTTACCTTCGAAATGAAACTGTTTGGTATGTATGAACTTGTCTTGTTACAATTTATGGGAGAGTGCCTGTAGACACTCTCCCATAAATTGTAACAAGGCAAAGACACGTGAACACATTGTGAGAATTCTCTCATTTAATTTTGATCGCTGTTGTTATTAGTTCTGTGCACCGATGCAGCAGTCGGTAAGATATATTCGTTACACAGTTTGTTGGTGGCCTAATATGGTATATATGGTGTCATTTAATTCCATATTGGACTCGAGCTTCGCTTTCGTCCAATATGGAATTAACTGACACCATATTTAATTCCTTATTGGACTCGAGCTTCGCTCTCGTCCAATATGAAATTAACTGACACCATATATACCATATTAGGCTAACTGACACCATACATACCATATTAGGCCACCAACAAACTGTGTAACTAAAAATATACGTATGAATTAACTGGAACAGTGATAAACTGTTGGCGGTCGTCTAAATTTGTTCACATGTTTTCGCCTTATTACAATTATGCGAGAGTGCCTACACGCACTCCCCCATAAATTATAACAAGTCCAATACATTCACACTACTATTATTAAGCACCTGGATAGAATATGAAGTCTTTAAGTTGCGTTAACTACTCTCCAGACTAAAGCGCAAATGTGCCCCCCCCCCCCCCGCCCCCAGTACTAAATCAAACTATTTACATGCATATGTTAAGGGCGTAATAGCATTAATAAAGAATAATTAATGATCCTGTCGGAGTGTCCGTACCGTTGCACTAAATGCTGAATGGTGCATATGCAGGTGATGGTCAGCTCATACACAAATACACTCAGCCACTGGAATTCTTGCATGTATGATGCAATAAAAAAACTTCTGGGCGGGGCCTACATATGGGGACGGGTTCTAATGAAAATCTGGGCATTTACTTTTCATGGCCAAACCGCATGCTACGTTCAACATGGTGAAGGGAGATAATACTAACTCGAATATTTATCGAAAAGAAGATTTCGTCAAAAAATAAAGCTTTATATATGCTTCAAGTGTAACGTATACTGACATGGAAAGATTTGCTAACCATGCACACGTGGGATAGAAGCCATGGGGAAAATACAAAATTAGTGTCGTCTCACTCAACTAATAATTATAACTCACTATCTAAATTTATCGAAAATATTTGAGTGACAAACAGTAGACATTATCTTCGCGTTTTATTCAAAGGATTGGCCTGGCAAAGTTTTTTGTGTGTCACATTTACCTTCCCATTCATTCTTCTTCCATTGTCTTCCAGAAGAATGATACCAAGGATGACAAAATAAGCCAATGAGAGACGGAGTTTAAATCTGCAGATCTTCACAGAGTGCTGAGCTCCAATCGGTTGTCTGGTCACACAGTACATACACACGAGAAAATTATAATGCAATCCGACTGCCGACCTGTGTTGCTCTCTGTTAATACCCATGTTAATACCCATGTTTAGGGGTTAAGTGACAGGTGGAGAGAGGGATGTCAGTGCACCGTGGAGTGCGGTTAGTGTTTTTGGTATAGAATGTTTGTGTGGCAGTAAGTGTGTGTTGTAGTGTCTTAAGAGGGTGAAAAGAAAAACAGGAATTATATGATTACAAGTATATACAGTTTGTAACAAAATAAGATATATTATACACATGTCATACTGGATAGGTTGTGAGGTGGTATCGGCTTGTAATTCAGATAGTTGAAGTATTTCTCAACCCTTCACCTGAAGCAATTTACATACATTGAACAGTCAGTACCAGTTAATCTTCCAAAACACAGTCTCTTTTCGTCCCCCTTAGTCTCTTTACGTCACCTTCGCGAAAAGGTCGGCGAAAATTCATCGTCAACGTTTTGGCTAAGGGTATATACTTTGTAGTTTCAAAATTTCAGCTGGCTAGCTTGAACAGATACTGAGATATAGCGCCAAATGCCTTAACTGACCATTTTTTTTTTAGAAAATTAGCCTGCATCTTAAATGCATGGTAACACATGCAGAAAAACGTGGTTTCCCGCAAATACGCAGGGTTTCGCAACTTCGTTAAATGAAAAATCCGTCATAACCACCAATTCTTCCGGAATGGGCAAGGGAGTTAACTCGAAATTCTGATGTGAACGAACGCTGAAGGCATCGACTTCTCTCAGATTGGAAGTATCTTTTCACTGATTGAACTATATATAGCATGAACTTTCGGGAGAATAGAAGTGCAGTTCAGCGTAGGAGCTCACTTAATTGGATATCCCTTGATTGACTAAGCTTGTTGATTGAATATAACAGCCAAAGTCCTTACAACAAATATTCTCGTTTGACTAATACATTTAATTTTTGAAAAAGGCCTAAAGTAGCAGCCAAAATTGGCTAACGCTATACACAAGAATCGCCATTTACTTTTTTATATTTTCTTTTGCTTTCAAAAAAACATGTCGGAAGGAAATATTATTGTGGGGGGAGGGGGGGGGGGGTAAAAGAGATCTTCTCGAAGCTCAACGCAACGCGAAACGCGTTGCCCAGGGACAACACGCGAGGGGGTAGTCCAAACTTAGACCTAAAGTCCGTAATATAATTTGTTTGGACGTACCATACCCAAAACAAATATATTACGGACTTTGGACTACCCCCTCTCTTTTTGGTGGGTTCCTGGGGCCTCCTCAGGGGGAATCTTTATGAAATGAAAGCTTAAACTGGGTATATTCCCATAGTAATTTTGACCAAAATTATTTTTGAAGCTGAGCAAATAGAATCACAATGACTGACTTTCAGAATACAGACTTTAGGGACAATTTTGCTAACCTTTGGAACAATCGTGTGGGTAAGTACCTCTGTTACCCCCCCCCCCCCCCCCCCCCCCCCCCCGTTTTCTGGGCCATTATTCCTATCACGTTGCTCATGCCCGCCCACATCAAATTGTGATTAATCCCCACGCTTCTAACAGACGCCCCTTAGACTCAATCTGTCTGCTTGTTTTGCGCGCTGTTTTTGAGACAAAATTCAAAACATAATGGATGTATGCCTTTTTATATCACGTGGGACAAGTAAATAATGTATTTGGATAGTAATTATATATTATTTATTTATTTCTCTGATATTAAAATAAAACTCAAAAAAATTAACAAAATCCTTTTCAGAAACGGAAAGAAAGGATATTTGTCTGTACAATGATGACATCACGGAAGAGTTTTGCACTTAGAGTTGGCTGCATTAATTCAATAATCCTCTTTTCATATACATATACATTGATTGATCTCCGAGAATTAATTAACTGAGACAAGATAACTGTCAGTAGTGGTACAATGAATAAATGCCAACAGCTTATTAATGTACTGTCAGAAGCACGTTTTCTGTCCTCAGTCGGTATACACGGAGATTTTAAATTAGAATATCAAAAGTAGTATGTCTCGTATGTTTGAGGTCTATTCGGCAAGACCTCGGTGCAGGACCTCGGAAGTGACGTCATGTCACGTGGCCTAGTGGCGCCATGTTGTGTTGTCATGGTAACCCGCCGCGTGCTCGGCCATGTTGTGACGTCATCCCCATGGTGATACGTGGTGTTAGTGCGCATGCGCAGCGCGTGTTGTTAGGGTGATACGTGTTTCCGTCGTCCATTTTGTATACTGGAGGCCGCCATCTTGGTTTCTATGGTAGCACGTGATTGCTATGTTACCCAATTTTTCTGCAATAAGACGGTGTATGTTCGGAGGGTATGTTCCTTTGTAGAAGAGTAAATCTAATTACCACAAACAACCCGACAAACCCTCCAAATCACCAAAATCCACCCGAAATCACCGAAATTGACTTTATTTCCCCATTTTATCGGTTTAGCACGTAGTGCTATAGTACTAAGGGGTACAAGGGGTGCATTCGACTGAAGTGGAGTAATTTTCTGGAACGACTTCACTGGATAATTGCCACAAACAATCCGACAACTTGTATTATTTCGAATTCTTTCAGAATTCTCTGCTTCTATCTATATATGCAATAGTTTTCGTCTGCCTAGGCATGTTCCTTTGTCCTGGAGTATACTCCAGTAGCATAGAAGAGCCTATTAGTTGGAACAGCTTTGCTTATTATTACTATATTTAGCCATTTCTGGTCTATTCTTGTTAGTACTGACCCTATTTCAAGTACTCTTGTTGTTTCATTTATATAACTAACCAATCAGATTGCTTCATCCCCCGTAATCTCTATGAAGAGTCATCTCCCTTCTGTATAACAAAAGACTATATCCAATGGCCATATCCCATGGAATCCCATTTTTTTGCAAAACACCTGTGGCTCTGGAATTCCTTTTTTGTCGTATGAGGCCATGAGGGCTATGTAAAAGCCCTCAATGAGTCCTCATTTATTATCTCTCATACCCTCATGGAATTTTGAGGTTATGAGGACCTTGAAAAATTCCTCAATGAGGTATAATTTACTACGACTCTTATCCTCATTTCAGTATTTAACAGGTATATCCTATGGAATCCCATTTTGGAAAACGCCTGTGACTGTGGAATCCCTTTTTTGTCGTATGAGGCCATGAGGGATATGTAAAAGCCCTCAATGAGTCCTCATTTATTACCCCTCATATCCTCATTGAATTTTGAGGTTATGAGGACCATTAAAAATCCCTCAATGAGGAATAATTTACTACGACTCTTAGCCTAATTTCAGTATTTGAGGATACCTATGGCCTGGTATTGTATTATTCGAGGATACCTATCGAGGATATCTTTAGGAGGATCCCTTTTTTGTCGTATGAGGCCATGAGGGCTGTGTAAAAGCCCCCAATGAGTCCTCATTTATTATCCCTCATATCCGCATTGAATTTTGAGGTTATGAGGACCATTAAAAATCCCCCAATGAGGTATAATTTACTACGACTCTTAGTCTCATTTCAGTATTTGAGGATACCTATGGCCTGGTATTGTATTATTTGAGGATACCTATTGAGGATACCTATCGAGGATACCTTTTGGAGAATCCCTTTTTTGTCGTATTAGGCTATGTAAAAGCCCGCAATGGGTCTAATGTAGTCTTACCAATCGCTTCCATCTTGTCGCCAAAGCTCCAAGACCACTGCTGGTCTATGGTCTATCTGTCCTATCCTTAGCTTCTACAACAGTCTTGTTCCATTGCGGCATTGTACCAGTACTATTGGCTTCTGTTATTCTGCCCCATAACTCATCCAGTACTTTCTAGCTATACCAATCTCAGCCTCGACTATAACATTGATGAAGGTTGAATCAGATTTCCTCTGTATACATATCAGGCATTCCGTAATTGAGATTCCGGGCCGAGTCCGTAAAAATTGGATTCCGTGTTTTAACATCGACACTCGAGGGTATGGAAAGGGATTGATAACACCTAATTCAACAACTACAACAAGACTCTGAACAGAGATAACCAACCACTACAAAACAACGAAGGTACAGAACGAAGATCCAACATAACCAAGATGTAAACATAACAAAGTGAAAGAAAGTCAAACTAGTCGGATTGATCGAACTAGTTGGACAGACTGAACAGATCTGATCAAATACAATCAAGATGGAAGGGAACAGAACAAAGTGAACAATGATCCAACACAACCAAGATCGAAGTGAACAGAACAGATAGAAGAGAACTGACCCAATGGAGGTATCGAAGTGAATTGACCATAACAAAGTTTTCACCTGTATGAACTATAACCCCTAAATATAACCCAATCTTTGAAATGAACTACAACCCTAAATATAACCCAATGTTAACCCACTTGAACTGTTTGAAAGAACTTTATTTTTCAACCATAACCCTAATGAAGGTATTAACACCTTTTGAACTGAATGAATTTTTGAAGTATAATCCCAATGAAGGTATTATCACCCATTAAACTAAATTCTTCCAATAGGGAAGGGGAACACCCTCGAGTGTCGATGTTAAAACACGGAATCCAATTTTTACGGACTCGGCCAGGAATCTCAATTACGGAATGCCTGATATGTATACAGAGGAAATCTGATTCAACCTTCATCAATGTTATAGTCGAGACTCAGATTGGTATAGCTAGAAAGTAATGGATGAGTTATGGGGCAGAATAACAGAAGCCAATAGTACTGGTACAATGCCGCAATGGAACAAGACTGTTGTAGAAGCTAATGATAGGACAGATAGAACATAGACCAGCAGTGGTCTTGGAGCTTTGGCGACAAGATGGAAGCGATTGGTAAGACTACATTAGACCCATTGCGGGCTTTTACATAGCCTAACACGACAAAAAAGGGATTCTCCAAAAGGTATCCTCGATAGGTATCCTCAATAGGTATCCTCAAATAATACAATACCGGGCCATAGGTATCCTCAAATACTGAAATGAGGCTAAGAGTCGTAGTAAATTATACCTCATTGAGGGATTTTTAATGGTCCTCATAACCTCAAAATTCAATGAGGATATGAGGGATAATAAATGAGGACTCATTGAGGGCTTTTACATCGCCCTCATGGCCTCATACGACAAAAAAGGGATTCTCCTAAAGGTATCCTCGATAGGTATCCTCGAATAATACAATACCAGACCATAGGTATCCTCAAATACTGAAATGAGGCTAAGAGTCGTAGTAAATTATACCTCATTGAGGGATTTTTAATGGTCCTCATAACCTCAAAATTCAATGAGGATATGAGGGATAATAAATGAGGACTCATTGAGGGCTTTTACATATCCCTCATGGCCTCATACGACAAAAAAGGGATTCCACAGTCACAGGCGTTTTCCAAAATGGGATTCCATAGGATATACCTGTTAAATACTGAAATGAGGATAAGAGTCGTAGTAAATTATACCTCATTGAGGGATTTTTCAAGGTCCTCATAACCTCAAAATTCCATGAGGGTATGAGAGATAATAAATAAGGACTCATTGAGGGCTTTTACATAGCCCTCATGGCCTCATACGACAAAAAAGGAATTTCATAGCCACAGGTGTTTTGCAAAAAATGGGATTCCATGGGATATGGCCATTGGATATAGTCTTTTGTTATACAGAAGGGAGATAACTCTTCATAGAGATTACGGGGGATGAAGCAATCTGATTGATTAGTTATATAAATGAAACAACAAGAGTACTTGGAATAGGGTCAGTACTAACAAGAATAGACCAGAAATGGCTAAATATAGTAATAATAAGCAAAACTGTTCCAACTAATAGGCTCTTCTATACTACTGGAGTATACTCCAGAACAAAGGAACATGCCTAGGCAGACGAAAACTATTGCATATATAGATAGAAGTAGAGAATTCTGAAAGAATTCGAAATAATACAAGTTGTCGGATTGTTTGTGGTAATTATCCAGTGAAGTCGTTCCAGAAAATTACTCCACTTCAGTCGAATGCACCCCTTGTACCCCTTAGTACTATAGCACTACGTGCTAAACCGATAAAATGGGGAAATAAAGTCAATTTCGGTGATTTCGGGTGGATTTTGGTGATTTGGAGGGTTTGTCGGGTTGTTTGTGGTAATTAGATTTACTCTTCTACAAAGGAACATACCCTTCGAACATACCCTGTCTTATTGCAGAAAAACTGGGTAACATAGCAATCACGTGCTACCATAGAAACCAAGATGGCGGCCTCCAGTATACAAAATGGACGACGGAAACACGTATCACCCTAACAACACGCGCTGCGCATGCGCACTAACACCACGTGTCACCATGGGGATGACGTCACAACATGGCCGCTCACGCGGGTTACCATGACAACACAACATGGCGCCACTAGGTCACATGACATGACGTCACTTCCGAGGTCCTGCACCGAGGTCCTGCCAAATAGACCTCAAACATACGAGACATACTACTATCAAAAAACCCAACTAATTTTCCTGACTTAGAAAAAATATCGGCAATTTTTCTTAGATAAATTCGATAGAGTATCCAACATTCGATGGACTACAAATAGTGGTTATTTTTTTTAAAAATCGGAACATTGTTCATTTTAAGCGTTTTTCGCTTTCTATAGAGTAAAACAGTGGTGTCTCCGCAACGGGTGCATACGGTTCAGTTATACTCTGAGGACGACAAGCGAGTCATCTATCCACCATGCCAACATTTAAAGAATCAACTGTGGAATCATATTTGTTTATTGTTTTATGAAATATTATTTTGATGTCATCGTTTGTTTTCTCTACTGACTGACCACTAATGATCCGTGTGTTAATATAAAATACGGAACATGACGGGAAGATCATTCATTCATTCATTCATTCATTCATCTACGCACACCTTCATTCATTCATTTACGCATTCATTTACGCATTCATTTACACATTCGTTCGTTCTCATTCATTCATTCATCCATTAAGTAGAGGTGAAAAGTGAATTGGAGTCCAACCCATGCATAAAATGACATGATTCTAAAGGGGATAGCCCAGCACCTTTGGATATATGTAATTTCACTATGATCGCGGAGTACAGTGATGTAACATAATTATATTAACCCTCCATTTGTCGATTATGAAATCTAGGATTTCATAAATGACCACGTTTGGCGGCCATTTTCGACACATTGTGGTTAAAATAGAAATTTTTTTTGCATTTATGATAATGATGCATTACATTCTTATTATTCAATCCTTTACTGGTGTTCTGGTAATTCACAGTGCCGAGATTGTAGGCCAAAATGTTCGATTTTCATGCATGTTTTTCATGTTTTGGAAAACTTTGGCAGAAACATAATTTTGGTAAACTTTTGTTAACGGTTGGTTATGGAAAAGTGTATTTATGACAAATCTGTGAACATTTCAGGTCATCAGCCCCATTCAGACCAGGAGATAATGGTCAATGAAAATTTGGGTATTTTTTTTCCTTATTTGGCGGCCATTTTTGACACTTTGCGAATAAAATCAAAATTTCTTTTGCATATATGACAATGATACATTACATTCTTACTATTCAGTCCATTATTAGTGATCTTCTGATTCATAGTCCCGAGATTGTAGGCCAAAATATCCGATTTTCAAGCCCATGTTTGATGTTTTGCGCAATTTTGGCTGAAAATATAATTTTGGTAAACTTTTCTTTCCAGGTAGTTATGGAAAAGTGTATTTGTGATGCATCTGTGAAAATTTCAGATCATCCGCCTATTTGGACCGGGAGATATTGGGCAATGAAAATTTGGGTGTTTTGGAGCATTTATAGCCATTATTCAGAGGTGCAAGTGCGTACAGACCTACAACTCATATCTGTCTATGACTGTGCAAAATTTCAGAAAAATCTGTAAAACAGCCTTCGAGAAATCGTCTCCCCCAAAGTGTTGGAAAAAAGAGAAAAAAAAACAAACGATTTTTTTCGAGAAGAATAACAAATGTCTTTTCCTTTCAGGAAAAACCAAAATATGCAGTATTGTAATGGCGCTAATTACACATATCTGTCACTGATGTTTTTGATGGAAAAAATGATCTATCGACGAATATGGGACCGGAACGGTCCTTGATGAAACAATGCCGGTAATTACTGAACATGTAACTGGTGATCTCCTGAATACAATGGCAGTGTCTGACATCAGAGGCAAGTGTATCAACCACATGCCCGGATGACAGCTTGAACCCTCCTCATAATGCTACCAATGAACCTTCTGATACGGCTCAGAGGCAACTGCTACCACTCCCCATGCAATGCAGCTTCCAAATCAGCATAATTCTGTTCAGCTGGATCCCTCGCTTGCACACGATGTCCAAGAAAGTCCCAGATGTGTTCTAAGGGATTGAAATCGGGGCTCATTGCAGGCCGAGGTAGTGCTGTAATAGCGTTGTTCTAAAGGAAAGCTCCCTCAGCATGGGAACACTGTGGTCTTGCATTGTCATCCAAGAATACAGGGTGACTAGCCAACGGATGGTTGTAAAAATGAGGCATGACAACCATATTGAGAATGTCCAGGATGTACTGATGACCATTGAGATTCCCACGTACAATTACCATACCAAGTTTGCAATCACGAGAGAGGCATCCCCAGATCATTACTGATTCTGCATCATAAGGAACAGAGGGTCTGATGTTCCTGGGCAAGTAAGCAATATTTCTATACCTCCATACTCGCATGCGACCATCTGTGACGTGAAACACGAACCTACTCTCGTCTGACCAATGGACTCTCCCCCACGTCCTGAGATTACAATGTTGTCGTGCCATACAGCACTCCAAACATCGTCTTTGATGCTGATCGAACAGAGCTGATGACTTGATGACCCTTCTGGACCACAAACGCGGTGCTTTGAGACGGTTTCGGACAGTTCTGTTGCACAAAAGTCTGTTGGGGAGCCAAAGACGTTTCAAAACCCCACTTGAAGCCAGGGTTCACGCCTGACGAAGCGTGCCAGACTCCGATCTTTCCGAGGAGATGTCTTTTGGGGTTGTCCAGGCCTTGGTCTGTCCTTAACATCGCTGGTTGTTGATGTTTTAGGATAAGTTTGCTGATAACAGAATGACTATTGCCAACTTCTCTTCCAATAGCTTTGAATGACATGCCTGTTGCCAACGATTTGCCATCTTATTGCCTCTGACAGTCTCCTCCTTGCCACGTGAACATTAATTTTATTGATAAAAGAAGTGACAAATTTTCTTGTTTTGTACCCAGATATTGCATGTGGATGATAGTGTTTTTTGTGACATTTGTGGGAAGCATGCTTCATGTGGACGAGGGGATGTGTTTGGGATACTCTATCAACCAGAAACATCATGTTTCACTCGATGAAATGTACTGCAAGACATAGCAATCATTAAAACATAATAATCAGTAACAGCAACTTCACTGTCATGAAACACTTCAGGAGTTGCTTAATGAAGTTCCAGGTGTATAGATGAAATTACACTGTCTTTATTTTCTGCATTATTTACGTACAAGTTCCATCTGAACTATACGTTTTGTGAGACGACGACAATGACTAATACCAAGCTATATTGCAGTGTGAAGATTTGAAGGGAGACGAATCGAGCATCTGAGTTCGAATCGAACCAAATCGAATATCAACGCATGATTCGAAATCGAAGCGAATCTCGAAGCTTCGCAGAGCCCAAAAGTTTTGCTCAATTGAGACTTGATTTGACCCACTTTTTTATGACATTAGCATTAGAAATGAAAATTTGCACCACAGCCGTAGTTTTGTTGTTACGCTGCGTAGGTCTTGATGGTTTAAAGGCAAATTAAATACTTATGGATTGGAACATCTATAACAAGACCCCGAAAGAATAACTGCGCATCCTTGTAAGTAAAGGAGCATCACATCACATCAATGGTATTGTTCGTGCAGACTCCAGGAAAAGTGTTTGAACAAAAACCCAGTAACAGCGTCAGTATTCTTACATAATTAGACTGGTGACCCGGAGAGCTGGAGTCTGTGCACAAGGACGGCGGAGACGGGAGGGGGGGGGGGGGGGGGGGGGCTAGACCCCCCTTCACACACACACACTTTCGCCGGCTATGTTCCTTAGAAGCCATCTGTTCAGTCTCTTTCGCCAATTAACAACACTTGTTTTGGGTAATCCTTGTAATAAAGTAACAAATTATGGCAAACTTGAATTATTTTTCGGCTTTGGCTGATCTCGTTTGACATGCTTAATCGTCAGATACCCAATTTTGTTTATCGGGCTCCGGGGGAGTTCTCGATCTAGATTTTGAAACTTCTGCCCACGAGGACGCAGAGTTTCTGCGTTAAAATGATACTGAAATGCAAGAAAAGTGAGTGTTTTGGGTCTAATCTATCAAAATTGTCTCTTCCCGCGGGCGAACCATGGTCGCCCCGTGGGAGCATGGACTCTCCAAACCGTCATATGTTTAGCCCCCCCCCCCCCCCCCCCCCCCCCTGGTGTATGCTGTTCATATCCATTTCATTGATAAACACACACTTATTCTTGGGGATTTGTGTTGTTAAATTTATTCGAAAATACCCACCGCCATTTTCTATATATGAATTGCATCAAACCAAATGTATGTTCACAGGCCCTGATTACCCAATTGGTTAACTCATAACTTAATACCAATTTTCATTTTCAGCCTTCCAATGTGGGATCATAAGCTATGTTTTGTAGGCAAAAATTAATAAAAGAAGTAATAAAATCTGAAAGGCCATCTTTATGATAGCGCCGTCTGGATATGGCGGTTATGTAGGATAAGGGGAAACATCATTATACAGGGACCCCGCCAAGATGGCCGATTGAGGTGGAGGTGCGAATATAACTCTGATTTGATATCGACTGCTAAATATTCCAACAACATAATCAAGGCATACCTTCGTCTAAGGGATGCCTTCGTCTAAGTTCGTCTAAGGGATGCCTTCGTCTAAGGGATGCCTTCGTCAAGGATGCCTTCGTCTAAGGGATGCCTTCGTCTAAGGTACGTTTGATGGTTTAGCTGGAATATTAGTAAGGGAGGATTAGAGTTAAAAAAACCTCGACACTTCTTGGAAATTATTTTGTGGATAAATAAATGCACCTGTTGTAGTTTTCATGTAATGTCTTGCTTAACCCTTTTAGACTTTAATTATCCTGACGTTCACACGTCACCGGGAATTTAGTTTCTTAACGTTTTTCAAAATGCGACGTCAAACGTTGGAAAGTATAAATTACAAGATATTTTTCACATTAGTGATTAACTGGTTGAGAGCGACATTATTTTTGGTGGGCTGAATTTGTTATTCAAGGCTTGTTTTATTACAAATTATTGGAGAGTGCCCACAGGCACTCTCCAATAATTTGTAATAAAACAAATTTAAATAAACAAAATATTATTTGTGTTTGACTGAATATGAAATATAAGCAAGGAAAGTATTGGCTTTTGCTCTGGTATCCTCATTTTTTGAAAGACATGATAGTGGCTTCTAGCACTCAACCCGCTAAGAAGTCTTGACAGCAGGGTTATATTAGTATTTTAAGCTGCGATAACATTTGGCTCTACGGTTGTCACTGAGCACTATTCGGGAGAAAATAGGAATTGAAGTTAAAACTTGAAAAAATCGAAAAATAATAACAAAACAAATGACCCCAAAGTATCAACGCGCTGTTTGATTTCGTACGTCATAAGACGTACAAAAGTATCAAAGGGTTAATTAACACATACCGTACTCCAAATTGGACATGCTGGCCCCCAACTACCTGAATCACGTTCCGTAGCCGTCCATCTGTTGGGCCGATTGTGTGTGTGTGACGTCAAGTATTGGTATCAAATCTGAGTTTCGTTAGAAAGTACATGGTTAGTAGCAGGAGTAAATCTAGGTCTAGGACTCCAACTCAGATGAAAATGTCCCCACTGGAAAGTTATTGGGGGGGGGGGGGGGAGGGGGGGGGGGGGGTCACCCTAACTTCTCTTCGCTACTCCTCTGTCAATCTAGTATGCTATCAATTACAAAAAGTGCCCTCACAAAACATTTTGGGTCTTGACAGGCGCAAACAGTTACACCCCGCCAATCTCGAATAACAGTTACGGCATGAAGCAGAGTTAACGTGGTACTGTTGCTTTGGTCGAACATCTTTTCCAAAGGGGGAAGAAAAAAACCCCCGAAAAACGAAAATCTGTCTAAAATGTTAAAATAAGGATGCTATATGTTGTGCATCTGTCCGTTGACACTACGGCAACTGATGTCTTTCAACAAAAACATTTTGAAGTGTCGACGTGAGAACGTTCTTAAAGAATAAAATGACAAACTAGAGAAACAGAATTTACTGCATCCAGTAAATTCAAGTCTGTGTGAAAAGGGTTAAAGTATCAGGAATAAACTCTACAGAAAGAGAATTTATGGAGGCTTATCTTCTGGTGTAAAATATTTTTTAACAAATCAAAAATGGGTTTTTCGTTAACAGTATTTACAGATATTCATACAGGAATCAGAACATTTTTTTTAGAAACCAGAAAAGGCATATATGTGACCAGCATTTAAATGGTTCGATACACGAATCAGAAATGGACAATTTTGGCTCTGCCCACTAATTTGAGTGATGAAATACATTCATAAACTTTAGAAACACATTAAGGTGTAAATGCATTTCCCAGTCTTTCTGAATAATATGCACTTGATGACCTCATTCAGGTGGACCATATATTGAATCTCCAGCAATGTTTAACTCAGTCGGTGTAGTCCCATGTCCACATCTACATTGAAGAATGAGCGCAACCCACTTTGAAATAATGGCTCCACCAACTTCAGATCTGTCATCTGACATTCAGATCGAACGGGTGAAAAAAACATAGATAAGTGCAAACTGGTTATTGTTAACCAGCATGCCAAAATCCATAGAGATAGGACGGTCCGTATTTGAGATGTCGCGCTGACAAAGGGTGCATAGACTCTATGTCGGAGATATTGTCATAAAAACCTTAAAAAACCCCAAGAGCTCATTTGAAAGCCTGCTCTTAAAGGCATCTAGTGACCTAAACAAGGCATACATAAAACTAGAACTTCTCTAATAAATTAATTTTAAACAGTCATGGCACTAACACAGTTAACAGAACATTCAACTATGTCAGTATTGCATCTTTTACCGGCATCCTGACAGTATTGTGTTAGGTTTCAATAACAAATCTAAAGTGTAGTTTTACAATTACATGTACACTGGAATTCTTCATTATCAAGTTGTTTGTTTTTATATTAACTTGGTTTGGGAATTAATTCTGTACAATGAGATTAAATAAATAGATCATGTTATTGTATTTGACAGTCACAGCTTTCTCCCCACTGCTTTTTGTGAAATTCTTTCATGGAGAAAATATTCATACAGGAATCAGAACAATTTTTCTAAGAAACCCGAAAAGGCATATATGTGCACACCATTTATAGGGTTCGATCAAGGAATCAGAAATGGACATTACTGCCGCTACCATTTATTTGAATGATGAGATACATGTATAATCTTCAGAACTGCACTAATTGGTATAAAATGAAATTCCCAATAGGTCGAAAAAGTAAGCATTTAGTGACCTCTCTTGACCGCATAGAGGTGGACCACATTTTGAACCTCCAGCAAGTTTCTACTCATTTGGTGTAGGTACCATTACTATAGGTCATACTAAACCTGAAGTATGAGCATAAACTACTTTATAAATATTGGCTCCACCAACTCCGGATCTGCCATATTTGTAGATGATGGCAAATGTTCATATTAGCAAGGCAATGATGAAGTGCATGCATGGTACCTCTGGAAAATATATTGCAAGTAAAAAGGTTCAGTAATGTTGGAATGTAGACGTTGAAAGGCCTTGAAGACCACCAAGAACCCGTCTGAAGACTTATTGGCATTGTCAAAATACCGAGGTCCCATCTATATCCATGTGTGTTTAGAACAACACTGTGAGAATGGAAATGGTTTTCATTATTCTCAATTATTTTTTCGAAGAGAGGTGCACCATCGAAGTGCAGTACGCTTTAGTACACAGCGCCACCGTGCCCCCATATTAAGATTTTCAGAGGGTTAAAATATTCGTTTTAAATATTCCATTTTAATCCTTTAGCCCTTCACCCAGATGGTAGAGGTGCAGGCTGCAAGCCGAGAGGTTCTCGGTTCGAATCCCACCTGCGGCAACCGCGTTGTGTCCTTGGGCAAGACACTTCACCCCCATTGCCCACGTAGGGGCACGGTGTGCTGTGTACTAAGGCGTACTGTACGTCGATGGTGCACCTGTCTTCAACCAATGCTAACCCTGCTTGTGTGGAGTTGGTATGTTGGGGAGCTGACAGTTGCTCGCCGTTGCTCGGTGGTTCTCCCCGGGTACTTCGGCTTCCTCCACCCGTAAAACTGTCACGGTCATGGTTAGCCATTGTGCAGAAATATGTGACCTTAAAACACCAATAAAAATTAAAAAAAAACCTTTACCCAACGAATCGGCCGCATCCGCCCGTGTAATATGCAAATTGAGAAGTTGAAAAAATATTAGTTCCAACGAGGGGTCCCATGATATGGTTTTGTTGAAATTGTTTGGAAAATTTGAAAAAAATGATATTTGAAATAATAAATTTTGCTATCGTCTCCGTTGGGTAAAGGGTTAAATGGGGGCGCAATGGCTGAGTTGGTAGAGGTGCAGGCTGCAAGTCGAGCGGTCCTCACTCTGTCCTTGGGCAAGACACTTCACCCCATTGCCTACGTGGGTGCATGGTGGCGATATGTACTAAAGCGTACTGCACATCGATGGTGCACCTGTATTCAACCAATGCTAACCCTGCTTGTGTGGAGTTAGTATGCAGGGAATCTGATAGTTGCTCGCTGTTGCCCGGAGGTCCCCCTCCCCAGGTACTCTGGCTTCCTCCGCCCGTAAAACTATCCTGGTCATGGTAAACCACTGTGCAGAAATATGTGAAATTAAACACCAATAAATAAATAATCCTTTAAAAAATTAGCTCATTCCAATGAAGGGTCATAAGCTATGTTTTTCAAGCAAAAATGAAAAAGTAATTAAAACTGAATAAACATTTCTGTGTATAAAGCTGACCGGTTTTTTCCGTTATGTTACTTAAAGGGTTAAGAATCCCTTAGTTTGGAAAGCACACTGAAAAGGTGTCCCATTCCACATAGAATTAAATGTTTCAGAAAAGAGAGCGAAAAACATTCTGTAGCCATGAGTTATATTAAAGATATTTTTTTACTCACATCGATGTATTAAGAGGGTTAAAATCTGACCATTCAAATATTCCATTTTATTACTTTGTAACTGTGATAGGTGTTTCGAGAAAGCCACACACCACTCCATCCCAAAACCTCTCAATCCTGAGTTATGATTGAGAATAAATAGATTTTTTTTAAAAAAATGCTTTGAAAAGTGAAGGTTTCTCTCTCTCTTCAATGACTGAGACTGAAGTTTTGTAACATGATACAACATAAATATACAGTGCTGTTCAATGTAACAAAGAATTCTATCTCAGCTTTCTCTCTGGAGATTTCTGTTTTAGATAATGGTTACTGCTTCAGCTAACTCATTTCCCAGTAAATGTTGTAAACATATTTTCAACATCTAGAGCCCGAAGGCCCCACATGCCTCCAAATCATAGATGATCAAATACCAATGGCAGGCAGTCTATCAGTATACCAAAAACATTGAGATAGGATTGATTGTATTTGGGTTATCATGTTGACAAACAGTGCATAGAAGACATTCTATGAATGTTATTAATTTATTGGGGTTTAACGACACTTCAACAGCTAGGCCCGCCTCGTGTCGTACAGTTTTTATGGATGGAGGAAACCAGAGAACACAGAGAACCACCAAACAACAACAACAAGCAACTGTCTGGATCCCCAACATGCTAACTCCACACAAGCAGGGTTAGTGCAAGTGTATCATTGGCATGCAGTATGTTTTAGTACACAACATCACTATGCCATTATGTGGGCAATGGGGGTGAAGTGTTTTTGCCCAAAGACACAAGGCAGTTGCCGCAGATAGGATTCGAACTGAGAACCTCTCGGCTTGCAGCCTGCACCTCTAACTGCTTAGCCACCGTTCCCCTCTTTGAGTGTAATGGGAATACTTTAGAGGCTTATTTTGGAGATAAAATAGTTTTAAAGAAATAAGAAATAGGTTTTCAATGACAGTATTTATAGATATTCATTTAAAAATCAGTTAATTTTTTCCAAGAAACCAGATAAGGTATATATCTTCACAGTATTCAAAGGGACCAATCAAGGGAATGCACAAGGAGGTTCAAAAATATGATTTCCAGCAATTCTGGTAATAGCCCTCGTGACTCCTGTTCGACCTTGGCCCAAATTTTGAATCTCCATCGAGTGTCGACTCGTTGGTATTGGTCCCAGGTCCATACATCATACCATGCTTGAAATATGAGCATGACCCACTTTCACAAATTTTGGCCACACCAACTTTTTATGTAAAAATGGATGTATGGACTTCAGGAATGCTTTAGAGAGTCAAAAAATGTGATTTCCAGCAATTCTGAAAAAATGCACTCAATGACCACAAGTGACCTCCGTAACCTTGACCCACATTTTTGAACCTCCATGAAGTGTCAACTTATTTAGTGTTGGCTCCAGGTCCATGCATCACACCATCCTTGAGATATGAGCGTGACCCACTTTCAAAAATTTTGGCCACGCCCACTTTTTTCATGAAAAAATGCACATCTGAATTTTGGGGAAGCATTTGGAGGTCAAAAAAGGTGATTTCCAGCAATTATGAAAAATGCACTCATTGACCCCTGAGTGACCTCGGTGACCTTGACCCATATTTTGAATCTCCATCGAGTGTCGACTCATTTGGTGTTGGTCCCAGGTCCATACGTCATACCATGCTTGAGATATGAGCGTGACCCACTTTCAAAAATTTTGGCCATGCCCCCTTTTTTTACGACAAAATGCATGTGTGTATGTCAGGAATGCTTTAGGGTGTCAAAAAATGTGATTTCTAGCAATTATAAAAATGCACTTAATGACCCCTAGGTGACCTCCATGACCTTGACCCATATTCTGAATCTCCATCGAGTGTCGACTCATTTGGTGTTGATCCCAGGTCCATATGTCATACCATGCTTGAGATATGAGCGTGACCCACATTCAAAAATTTTGGCCACGCCCACTTTTTTCATGAAAAAATACACATCTGAATTTTGGGGAAGCATTTGGAGGTCAAAAAATGTGATTTCCAGCCATTATGAAAAATGCACTCATTGACCCCTGAGTGACCTCGGTGACCTTGACCCATATTTTGAATCTCCATCGAGTGTCGACTCATTTGGTGTTGGTCCCAGGTCCATACGTCATACCATGCTTGAGATATGAGCGTGACCTACTTTCAAAAATTTTGGCCACGCCCACTTTTTTTACGTCAAAATGCATATGCGTATGTCAGGAATGCTTTAGGGGGTCAAAAAAATGTGATTTCTAGCAATTATGAAAAATGCACTTAAGGACCCCTAGGTGACCTCCGTGACCTTGACCCATATTCTGAATCTCCATCGAGTGTCGACTCATTTGGTACTGTACCATGCTTGAGATATGAGCGTGACCCACATTCAAAAATTTTGGCCACGCCCACTTTTTTCATGAAAAAATGCACATCTGAATTTTGGGGATTCATTTGGAGGTCAAAAAATGTGATTTCCAGCAATTATGAAAAATGCACTCATTGACCCCTGAGTGACCTCGGTGACCTTGACCCATATTTTGAATCTCCATCGAGTGTCGACTCATTTGGTGTTGGTCCCAGGTCCATATGTCATACCATGCTTGAGATATGAGCGTGACCCACTTTCAAAAATTTTGGCCACGCCCACTTTTTTTACGTCAAAATGCATGTGTGTATGTCAGGAATGCTTTAGGGTGTCAAAAAATGTGATCTCTAGCAATTATAAAAAATGCACTTAATGACCCCTAGGTGACCTCCATGACCTTGATCCATATTCTAAATCTCCATCGAGTGTCGACTCATTTGGTGTTGGTCCCAGGTCCATACGTCATACCATGCTTGAGATATGAGCGTGACCCACTTTCAAAAATTTTGGCCACGCCCACTTTTTTTACGTCAAAATGCATGTGCGTATGTCAGGAATGCTCTAGGGGGTCAAAAAATGTGATTTCTAGCAATTATGAAAAATGCACTTAATGACCCCTAGGTGACCTCCGTGACCATGACCCATATTTTGAATCTCCATCGAGTGTCGACTCATTTGGTGTTGGTCCCAGGTCCATACGTCATACCATGCTTGAGATATAAGCATGACCCACTTTCAAAAAATTTGGCCACGCCCACTTTTTTTACGTCAAAATGCATGTGTGTACGTCAGGAATACTTTAGAGGGTCAAAAAATGTGATTTCCAGCAATTCTGAAAAAATGCACTCAATGACCCCTAGATGACCTCCGTGACCTTGACCCATATTTTGAACCTCCGTCGAATGTCGACTCATTTGGTGTTGGTCCCAGGTCTGTAGGTCATACCACGCCTGAGATATGGGCGTGACCTACTTTCAAAACACCCCTACAGACACCCCTGATACCCCAGGAATCTGAAAAACATAGGTGGCCGAGAACTTGTGGCTGTCTATCAGCATGCCAAAAATCAATGAGATAGGGCAATTCGTTTTCGAGTTATCTTGCGGACAAAAAGTGATGAGAAGACAGAAGACAGGAGAAGAAGAAGAAGAAGAAGAAGAAGAAGAAGAAGAAGAAGAAGAAGAAGAAGAAGAAGAAGAAGAAGAAGAAGAAGAAAAAAAAAAAAAAAGAAAGAAAAAGAAACCGTGCAAAAACAATAGTCTGTGTGTTTCACACAGACTAACAAGAGGAAATTTCTTCCACGACGTTTATTTACTTGACAAGCTTATGTTCAGAACAAAATAACAAAGACCTTTAGTTTTTCTTATCATTATTCGGTCACGTTCAAAATTATTGACCTCAGCACTCGTCAAAAGTCCTTCCTTTCCCATTTATCTTATCACCCAGAGTGCATTGGTCCTCATGGACACCAAATTGCTGAACAGAGATCCGCAACAGAGTTCCGTGACTTTGAAAGCCTCTTTTACTTCCACTGCAGTTTCTTGTTTCACTTGCCAAACAGTTTTTTTTCCACGGTGATAGGTAAGTCTGTGTTAAAAAATCTTTTGAAATGTATTCTTCAACTCTTTCAACACTGGCGCCTTGAATGAAACCGCCTCACACAATGCAGTCCATGATGAAAGGGACGAATCCATCCTGCATTTGTAGGGGAGTTCAGCAATAATTTAACCCTAAAGCTCAACAGAGCTTTGGGATTAAATTATTACTGATCTTCATTGCCGATTTATTGTTCATTGTGTCATCTGCTCTTTGTCCACCCATTATTTAACCCTTAAAGAGTTGGACATGCTTTTAGAATATTCCAAGCCTAAAAACTATTCTGTCATACCGCAGTTGTGATTTCAGTCATGTATTCTACTGTTTGTTTTTGACGGGAATATTTCAAAAAGCCGCTGTTTGGAGAGTTGCCATTAGGCTGCGAAAAGAAAAAAAGTGCATCAATATTTAGGGAGATATCAAGCCATCCCCAAAGACCCCATAAAATTGCTACCCCACGTAACTGACTTCCCAATCAGTTATTTTAGGATAGCAAAGAATGGACTTCGCCTGTGGCCTCTGTACAGCGGGGGGGGGGGGGGGGGGGGGGGGGGGGTCAAAGTAATGCCCAGGGACGTCACTATGGGAATTGGGACTGCCCCGTCCCCACTCGCACATATACACTCCTCTCACACGCTCGGAACTCCATTGTTAGCAAGTACGCCGGTTGTCGGTAAATATCAAACAAAACTACTGAAGTTGTTGGGACCTTCAAGTTTTAATGCACGCAACTGCCGATATTTTTTTTAAAAGAATACACTTTAACGCCTGTGAATAAGGAATATGTTGACGATGTACACATTTATAGCGACAACAGAAATTGAATATTTACTACATATTTAACCCTTTGAACTCTAGTGGTATCTTCCATGCCAGTTCAATGGCATCAATTAGAAGAGGCCATATTCGATATATGGGGTAGGTCAATTGAAATTTTCATCGTGCAGCCTCGGGGCTGCACGTTGAAAATATTGATTGGTCCATCCCACACATTTACTGAACAGCCATTCTATTCAATGACGTTATGGCGTATCATGTTCCTGGCCGGAAAAGTGGACGCTAGGGTTCAAAGGGTTAACTTATTATTCACTGTATTATTGACAAAAAAAACAAGTACCCAGATGAGAAAGTTGGTACAGTACATGCCACTGGTTTTCGGGCTAGGCTTTTGTTTGATGTTTGATGATGTGAAACCTATTACCCTTTGATTACAGTCACAGAGTATCTCCTTCCACAGCATCAAGTGCATCGATGGGAGAAGTTACCGCATTGATTGACTTGACGCCATCTGGGGTTGTGTGGGTTGGGTAGAGGTAGTGGGCAAATTCTGACATGACCTTTTTCGCCGACTTTCCAGCAACCCAGTTGTGTGGAGATCAGTGGAGGAAACATGGTTAATATACTGAAAACCCCTGCTGAGTAATCAAAACCTAACATTACCAATATATGAAGTGGATCGTCACTTCTAGCAACACAAGTGTACAATATATCAAATGTCACTCTCGACTGCTAGGAAATAACATTTCGTGGAGCCTAATCGGAAAATACGTTCTTCCAATGGGTCGAACGACCATCCTCTCGTTTGATAGGCCAGCAATTACAATTTGGTAATAACATTTCAGCATTACATAACAGTCGGATCGTGCCGTCGCCGCCCACAAAATAGGTGGTCGCCTCGTTTCACTCTTTCCAATTCAGTAATCAGCATTTAGTCTTACATTTAACCCTTTGCACCCGAGGGGCCACTTTTCCGTACCAGGAACGTCGTACTTCGTGATTTCGTTAGGTAGGATAGCCACTAAGTGAATATGTAGGTACAGACCAACCAATATATTCAACGCGCAGCCCTAAGACTGCGAGTTGAAAATATTAATTGGTCTACCCCTAATTAATCAATATGGACTCGTTCAATTCTGCCAAAGACCATTTTAGCATAGCGCCATCTTACATTGGGAACTCGATATGCCCGTTCAAACCGGTTGTGTTTATCATTATTGGACACATACGTACAGAACTGCTGATGGGCATTGAAAGCTTCGTTTTTCGTCTCCGTTTTGTCAAATAAAATTTGACAATTTGCCCAATCTTCGTTCGTATTTATCCCCAAAGAGAACAAATGTTGTGTGTTAGAAATTTGTGCAGTTTGCGATGTTATATTCCATATTTATCATTTTCGTGTTACAATCCTTCATGTTCGTTCCGACGTTCGCCACAACTCTCAACTACAATGTACCTTCGGCTTTGTCAAAGCTAAAATGTTTCGTTCGATGAACGGAAGTCAGGCACTCGATCGAATTTTTTTTTCAAAAGAACAAAAGCATTAGCAAAAAAAAAAAAAAGAAAAATTAACATGTCGAAACAAACGATATGAATGCAGTGATCAGTACTGTACAACACACGTGGGTGGAATTTTAGAAACTAATCTGAATGGCTGATTTTTCCTGCATATCGAGTCCCGGATGTAAGATGGCGCTATTGAACTGACATAGAAGATACCACTAGGGGTCGAAGGGTTAAGTTGTGATAGGATTTCACTTCCTACGAAATAAGTATACAAAAGAAAGTCCAATCCTCGGATACAAGGAAATTCTTTTAGTTGATCAGCGGCTTAAAAAAATTAAAACGAGACGAATCATATTAAAAGTCACAAACCCAAGAGGCTGCGGACTAAGGAGTATGGTAAGACACGGGCAGTGCTGTGAGGTGGGACCTGGGAATTTAACCCTTTACCCAACGTAACGGCCAAAACCGGCCAGCGCTATTCTCAAAAATCGCCAATTAATTTTCAAAATATTTTCATTTTTTGTCTCAAAAACATAGGTTATGACCCCTCGTTGGAACGAGCTCGTCGAGCTCGTTCCAACGAGGGGTCATAACCTATGTTTTTGAGACAAAAAATGAAAAAATTTAGTTATTCAAGAATTTTTTTTGCAAGTGTCGTCTGCTTTTCATGTTAGGTAAAGGGTTAAAGCTTCTCCTCGTGACCAGAAGTATTGTCGGGAAAGTTTCGCACTCTAACCAGAATATGAATTCTCGTGATGCCCCTGCTAATGTTTTCAACCACTGTCCCTAGAAGCATCCTAAAAGATGATGTGCCGATTTCAACAGTTGCACCTTAACCATTTTTATCACAAACTCACCAAGAAGTAATTCATTATGGAAAATATCGTTCACAAGACGTCTGATAAGGGAATGACGTCGTAACTTTGTGAGTGAGTTGGTTTTGGAAGAAAAATTGAATTAATCTTTTCTTATTTTTTCTTAACTTTCTATCTAATACAAATAGCAGACGACATTTGCAGAAATCATTTCTTAAATAACTTAATATTTTCATTTGTTTTTTCGAATACATAGCTTATCATGCCCTCATTGGAAAGAACTTGACATTTGATTGAGGGTCACAAGCTATGTTTTTATGGTAAAGATTGAAAAAAAAGATAGCAAAATTTGGCTGGCGATTTTTGTGAACAGTGCTGGTCAGCTTTCGTCGTTAAGTTAGCTAAAAGGTTAAATTACACATTATGTGGGAAAATAATCTTAAATTCGTCACGATTTGTCATGAAGTTTCTGAACATCGGTAAACCTCTGCTCAGATCGATTTTAACCCTTTACCTAACCTGAAAAGCAGACGACACTTGCAAAAATTATTCTTGAATAACTAATTTTTTTCATTTTTTGTCTCAAAAACATAGGTTATGACCCCTCGTTGGAACGAGCTCGACGAGCTCGTTCCAACGAGGGGTCATAACCTATGCTTTTGAGACAAAAAATGAAAAAAATAATGAAAATTAAATGGCGATTTTTGAGAATAGCGCTGGCCGGTTTTGGCCGTTACGTTAAGTAAAGGGTTAATGAACTCAGTTCAGATATGTCATATCAATTTGCGACAAGTTCTTCTGCTGTTGACATGAAAAGAAGACAACAATTGTAGAAGATGAATTCATTAAATAACGTAACAGTGCACTCACAACCATTGCTTTGGCCTACCACAGTTACAAAATCTGTTTCTCTGTCCCTCTCGCATTGTCTTTTTGGCTGCCGCATGCTCTCTTTTTACAACCAGTACAATCTTAAAAAAATAAGAATTGGATGGTTTATATCTGATATTTTACCCAAATTTAATAAAGTTGATAACTTTGTCCCTTGAGTGCAACAAGGTTTTGCAATGCTTTAGCATTGCAAAGCCCTTTTGCACCCAAGGGACGAAATACACCACTACCGATGTTATTCTGTAGATTATGAGGCCTCAAACACAAAACAAACCAAGAACATGAACTTTTATGACAAAGAAATAATTACAAAAATAAAAAAGTAAAATAAAAAACCGCCCGCCCACATATAATTTTACAAAACAGGCACGAGAAACAGATCGACTTTGAGAGGCCTTATGTCCCGCTATTGGAGCGAGCTTAACGAGTTCTTCCCATTTAGGAGTCATAAGCTATGTCTGTAATGTAAACATTTGAAACGTAAAAAACGAAAGAGAGCATGGTGGTACATTGGTTAGCACATCGGACTTCAGACAGAAAGGTTGATCGTTCGCTTATTGCCACTTCACTTGATGCTTTTCACTGAAGCAGTCGCCACCAATGAGGTTAAACACTCCCCTACGTTTATCTCAGAATAATGTTCATACAGGCAAATCCTACTCTGCCTACGTATGGCTTGCCTTATAAAACAGGTAATGCCGTTTACCTAAATGCTTATAGCTCCCTGAGCTCGTACTTCGTGTTTCTGATCCTCTTCTCACATATGGCCATCGACTTGGCCCGCGACTGCTCCTATTCTAAATATGAGCTCTGTGGCCCCCTACATCACAACGTGCCTATACTTTCGTACCGATGCGGCACCTCCTCTAACCTATAGCATGGGACATCCCCATCAACTCGCAACGACCCACAGTCTTACACACCTTCAGGCTGGAATTAATTTTTCGAGGACCCCCCCCCCCCCCCCCCCATTTTTATTTCAACAGCAGAACATTAATTCTCGGTTAATCCCTTCTCTTAAACTTGACCGCTCAGATCTATCTTAATTTAATACTCGCTTTAAAGTTCGTTTGAAAGACTCGAATTGCGATATTTCCTGACATTCGTGACAAGCTAGATGCGTAATATGGGTGTGTGTCCAGAACATGCGCGATGTACTGGTTTCACCACAATTATCTATTAACTAGCCATAATTACAGATAACGACCGCAGGAGGAAACTAGCTGTTACTACCTTTAATGTTTTATCCAGACCGCCTATGTGGCGTTCAACAAATGCTCCATAATGAACATTCAATTTCATGCTCAACTAGCAGCGCTTGGATTATTGCTGGTCTGTTTAAGTGACACATCGGTTTTCGGGCTCTGTCATATAAACGCACATTATTATACCTTGGCCCGAACGAGAGAAATTATCGAAGATATATAACTTTTATACAACAAAATAGAAAATTCAAGTTATCACCTTGACAAAATAAATACAAAAAATAAAATCTAAACGGTGTTTTGTTTTTTTTTATAAATGGCACTTACAACAGGTAATGGCCGTGTTATAAGATCGTTCATCACTGGACGCGACACGAGCGATGCGATAATTTGGAAATTAAGAATTTTCGTCCGAGTGCGGCGGCTCATTGGTTAAAGCAGCGGACTTCAAACCGAAAAATCGACGGGTCGACCTTATCTGCGCCAAAAGCTCCATGTCGTTGCGCTAGAGCATTGATCCCTATTGCCCACGTAGGGACACGGTCACGATATGTACTGATGCGCACTGCACTTCGAATGTACCCTTGCATTCCTTCAGACGTTTTTTAACTTTGCTTGCGCAGTATAGTAAATTGGAGGGGGTAGGGTGAGGGGAGGAGAGGGGAGGGGAGGCTCAGTAGGTAGAGGTGCAGGCTGCAAGCCGAGTGGTCCTCGGTTCGAATCTCACCTGCGGCAACCGCGTTGTGTCCTTGGGCAAGACACTTCACCCTCATTGCCCACGTGGGGGCATGGTGGCGCTGTGTACTAAGGCGTACTGCACGTCGATGGTGCAGTTGTCTTAAACCAATGCTAACCCTGCTTGTGTGGAGTTAGTATGCTGGGGAACCCGACAGTTGCTCGCCGTTGCTCCGTGGTTCTCTCCGGGTACTCCGGCTTTCTTCGCCCGTAAAACTCTCCGAAACGAGGTGATTCTGGCTGTAGAAAATGTCCTTAATCCCCAATAAAACAAATAAATTAGTAAATTGGAGAGTCCGACAGTTGCTCGTCGCTACTCGGTGGTTCCCTCTCTACACACTCCGGATTACTTCTCCCGTAAAATGTGCTCGGCGCGATGATACCCTGGCTGTTGAAAATGTTGTTAACCCCAATAAACAAACAAGTCATTCGCTTTATATTCTGGAATTCATATGCTCTACTACGCTTCCAGACTGAAAATTATTAAAGCTGTAGCCACAGCTCGTTGTGTCTACAAATATGATCCGTCATTTTACCTTTCAATTTTGAATTGAGAAGAAAATGGTTAGCGAACCGTCGAAACACGATTCGGTTGGAAATTGTCCCTTTGATTCGATTCGATTGCGTTATAGTCGTGCCGATTCGGAAATTTTCGTATCGACATGTTGTTCTCAAATCGTACCAAATGTCTCCCGAACAACACGACCAGTCTTGAATTCTTTGCCTGCCATCAGACCCTCTATACAGGAGACCTGATGATAGAAGAAGTGTTAATGGACGTTACGCTTCCGCAGCTACTTTGATTCCATTCTGGAATATTCTGCTTTTCAAACGGACAATTCGCCGTTGAAAGCAAGCACTCGAGTCTGTCAATATTTACGGTTGTTACAAATGTACATTATCATGACCATGTGCATGACCTGTAAATTGTATTAGATTGGAGGTCATGTTTACAATCGGATCACAACTAGACCGTCAGGTCGAGTTGCGATCCATATAAAAACACGACCGAGAATCTGATAGAAATTACAGGACATGCATATGGTCATGATAGTACATCTGTCTAACAATTCCGTTACATAAAGCGTGTTTCCCCCATTGTTCAGTTTAAATGGGGTTGAAACTGGTCAACATTTTGAATTTCAGGAACTATATTTTAATGCGTATTAACAATGCATGTATGTGAATGTTTACCTGAAATTGAATCTGTCTGATACGGAATCGGAACTGTGGATGAGGGGGTGGGGGTGGATGATACAAACGTTTTGCCAAGTTTTGGGGTGCAAGTTAAGTTACGTTGTTAGAAAAAGTACAATATTGACAACATGAATCGATTCGAAATTCTTTGCATGAATAGATTTGGGATTCGATTCGACCCGAATTTGAAAATTCACCGAGCCCAGTTGATCTTTTTATTCCACGGCAGACATCGCTCACATAGCGTCCCGTTAGTAACGTGCAGGTTTCGGACGCGGAAAAATTGGATCTCTACAAGATCATAGACTCCAAGAGTAAATTACCTGTGGGATTTAGAATGAGACAGTGCGACACGGCTAGCATCCCACCCTCCATGAATCACTGCGATTGGAGATTGACCGCGAAATCCGCTTCCGAGAGACCGCGTTTCATCGTGGTCGCGTTTCAGACCGACAGGGACGGGTCTCAAGAAAAGAATGCGTCGCTGTTCAATCACTGCAATTTGAGAAACATGCAAGTGTTTCTGAACGCTACGAGATATCCAGCAATCGATTACAATGCATCGTTCGACAAGAACGATTTCTGCAGACTGTACGGCGACGCCGCGGATTTTAGAAAGAAGTATCACGGCCTGGACGAATTGATGAGCAACCCTAATATATCTCCCGGCGAATACAAGACGATGTATCCCATGTTCGTATTCGACGTCAGTAAACAGAGCGAACGACTCAAGAGTAGCGTCTTTAGACATTCAGATCAAGATGCAGTTCGACACGAACGTGCCGAGAAAAACCGGGGCCTTTGCCCTGGTCCTGTCGGACAGAGAATTACAATTCGAATCGGATGGAAATAAGATGTTGATCGTTCGATGAGAGACGCGTGTGTATGAAGAAAAAATATATATAAATAAAAATTTAAAAAAAAATATTTTAATACAATGATTATGAAAGAAGAAAAGTCATATATAATCGAAAGAAAATCGCAAATATTTACAGATGTGGAGTTGGGATTTGAAGATCTCATAAATTTATAAATTTAGGAATGGTTATTGTCGTCAGAATTGACAATATCTATTTAACCGGCTATTTGGAAAGGCGCGACGAGAAAAATGAGTCGTTCCTAGAGATGTGTCAGAAGATTTTTTAAAAGGTGAAATAAGTCGAGAAGATATCGAGTGAAGATAGATTCAGAGTGTTTTACACTGAAGGGAATAGACTTCTCATAATCGTGAGAGATAGAGATTTGAAAGAAACATTAGTGGGAACCGTTGAAAGAGTTGCAAAACAGGCCACACTAAAATTACGTGATGTACTGTTAAGTGTCAACGATACAGATCGTTCTCACCATCCAGATTTTCACTTAGAGTTGAGAGATATAACATTTTGAGGATTCGTCATTTAAAACTAAAAAAATTTTAAAAAATAAAAAGTAATGAGATCTAGAGAGATTGAACATCTTTCTAAATCTCATTACTTTTTTTTTTTTTTTTTTTTTTTAATAATTACTCATTATTTTTTTAATTAATTATTTTCACGCATTCACTGTTTGTTCAGACGATCTAGTTCGATCAGTATGCTCCCCACGGAAGTGGCGGCTTTGGAATTATTGGTTTTCGTAACGAAATTAATCCTGTCTCCGGCGTTCACTTTGAGAGGCGTGCCGAACGTACTGACGTTCGAGTGTTGATTCTCGGTCTTTTCGACACTGTAACTCTTATCGCTCTCTACTCCGTTCACCGTAAGATTGACGACCGCTCTGTTATTCAAATCCGTGGAAGCCAGACCCATTTGAATGATTTCGCCTCCCAACGGCATGGGATATCCCACCTGACCCTGTTGCGATCCGCTGCCTCCGTTTCCGAAAGACCACTCGGCTTTTCCCTCCTCTAACGTGCCACTCTCCTCGGCCCACACGGTGATCAATTGCCTGGCGTATTTGACTTTCTCCACCACTGAAATCAGGGTGCAGGCGTCCATCATGTTCACAGGATCCGGCAGATTCGTGAGCGCGTGTCCGCCTATGTCCAGTCCAGCTTCCATGATGTCGGCCTCTTTCCAGACCGTGTTGTCGTCCACGTACTGCCTGCTGACCGTGCTGGAATCGAATTCGGGATCGCAACCAGACCAAATAAATTCTCACTGTTCATGTTGATGCCGCCCTCCATGGTTCCACTGGATAGTTTGTTCAGGTAGAGATTGTCCACTTGCGATGATATGTATCCTTGAGATTGTATCACGGCAGAATCCATGTAGCCCTTGTTGACCGCGGTGGAGTCCTTGTCCACATCGTCGATCTTCAACACATTCAATATCTTGTTGAATCTCGTATTCAGATCCGATTTCATTTCTCGTCTGTCAGACTTTCTCTGTTCCAGGTCTACGTAGTGTTTGATCACCACGTCCTTGGAATTTGTGGGAGTGGCCACATTCATTATCGTGTTAGAATTGGTGTTTAATTCCGATTGCATCATTTTCTGAATGTATCTACCTCTCAGGTGTTCGCTGAATCGTGCTTGAGAGTCGTCTGCGTATTTCTTGATCACGGCATCGGTGGAATTTATGGGATTTGTGATGTTCACCAAACGTTTGGATTTCAGATTGAGATCGTTGGTCATGGCTTTATCCACGTAATTATCTAACATAATTCATTCGAAATCCGCGTTCCCCTTGTGGACGTATTTTTTAGTCGCCGCATCTGCGAGATCTACCAGCTCGGGAAGATTGTAGAGCTTGTTATCGTTCATGTTCAAAGGTTCCTCTCGAGGTTCGTATCTCCAAATGTAACGTTCGTCCAAGTTGGCGACGTCGTAACCATCACCAACTTCGAGCATCTTCCTCTTCTTATTGGGTCAACTTTCGTCATCACTTCTACCAAATTTATCAACTGGCATGTTGTTTTGAGGTTTTTGTTTTTAAAAAATATATTTCAACGCAGTTTTTTAAAAATGAATTATTTTTTCACTTATTTTTATTTTTTTGTTTTATTCGATTGTTTTTTTTTAAATAATTTTTTACCGTTATATATATACTATAAAAAAAGTCTCTCTCTAATGTAAATCGTTGAGAATGTCTTGAAACCGATCTCCTTCCGACCATCTCTTGAGAACGTAGAGACACAGGTGACCACAAAACACTTGATCTGGCAATTGCACTCGTTCTGTGTTGTAATGAACCAATGATTCATTGAAATAGTTCTTTAGTTCTTTCGGTGGCAAGATTCCGTAGCTGTCGAAAAAATAATGCTCACTGTCACCCAGTGAGTCCCTTCACCCGATAAATCATCCAGATTTAAAATTCCGCATTCCGATTGTCATCGTCAAGGTATTCTCTTTGGCAAGGCATCTCAGGAAAACACGCCTTGGAAATCTTTGATCGTTAGGTAAGATGACACTTTCTATGGATATCCGTATTTTCTTATTCATATATGTATATTTTTTTTTTATTTATTTTATTATAATTCACTAAATGACGTTATTTTTTTATTTTTTTTATTTTTCTTTTTAAACTAAATCTCTCGATGTCTCTATTGACTTCCATAATCTTGAATTCGTCTAATAATTCCTCTTGATTTTCTGGAATCCTATCATCCTTAATCATATAAAAAGCCCAATGTCCGAGCGCCAAAGTGCTTATTTTATCGTCTAACACAAATCACTTATCGTCGTCGGCCATCAGCGAAATCTTGTTCACTATTTCGGTATACACATCATGATTGTCACTTCGAATCGCTTTCATAGTCTTGTACACTGGCCCACTTCCGAACAGACCATCTTTATACTCTCGGAAAGAGATATTTTTCTTCACCACGCATGCTTTAACTCCTTTGCACTTCTTGATCTCTTTGCCTTCTAGGCGATAAGCATACAGTTTGGGTCTCAAACCCGCGAATTTGACGATTTGTTTACCACCGCTCTCATCCTTAAATTTTCCCAACACCTTCTTGTTGTCGTTCAATTGAATGTTGGACGGGTGATCATCAAAATAATTGCTCGTGTTGAACCACATGACCACATCTGGAGATATATCTCGGTAGGCATCTTTCATCTCTATCTCGTAAACCAAACTGTCCGTGTCGGTGAACAGTAGTTTGACTTTCTCACCGAATTTCCGTTTGACGTAATCGTAGTGAAACTCGTACATCAATCGCTTGCTGATATCTAAGATGATTGGTCCTAGATAATAGGGTTTGTCGAACTTCAGATGCGTCTTTTGCATGTGAACGGCCACTAGATTTTCGTCGAATATGGTTCGGTGTCTGTAATTGGGTTTCGCCACTAATTTTTTAGCTCTTTTCTCGGACGTGTTTTCCATCGATTTACCGTACATGCAGATGTTCATGAGTTTGAAGAAATCTTTTTCAAAATTGTTCTTCGATCGAATTCTGAGATTCGTGTTCAGTTCAATGTATTTTTTCATCCAAGGCTCTTCATCGAATCAAATGATGTATGTCAAGTAATTTCATCCCGTGATTGATGTATTGTTTCAAATTATCACTGTAGATGACGTACTTACGTTTGTTAAATAAATTGGGAATGAGTTTTTCGTAGTCTCCTTCGACCGGCTCCATTCGTCCGGGAGCCAGTGGATAATCATTGTGCAGGTGGTGTAACTCTTCCGGATAGTTCAAATCGATTTCTAAAATGCAAGGATAGTCTCTCCATTTTTGCCTCTCTTCTGGTTCCGTTATCCATTTGAAATTTTAAATTGTTAAAGGATGACTCATGGCCCAACCATACAGATTATTAGCATCCCAATACTGTATGTATTTATTCGATTGTTCTGAATCAAAACCTTCTTTCATGTAGGGATTGTTGGCTTCAGAATATCTGTGGGAGATCATCGAGACACCACCTCTCATGGCCTTTTCGAACATGAGCAACATGTCCATGTCAGATAATAATTCCAATTGGACTTTGGCGGTCTTCAACAGAGTGTCCCACGCCAGACCTGGTGCGGTGAGATACCAAGCCAGATCCAGATCGTAATTTCGATGACAGACGTCTCGAAAATTTTCGAACACGTCTGCCAGGAGCAGAACGTCGGTCTCTAGATAGAGATCGTGATAATCTTTCATGGTTTTCATATCGAATGATTTCCACACGTTTTCAGCATGTTCATAATCCTCATTGGAAATGTTGGATTTGTATAATTTTGAATAAAAATCTTCTTTTGAAGGTAGCGTGGTGACGTTGAATCTCTTTAGATCGTTCATGTAACTGTAAGGATAGACTCCTTTCCTCAACATGACATCTACTCGTTCTCCAAAGTGTTTGCTCATGATTTTAAATTTATCCTCGCTCATGTTATCGACTAATTTTTCCAGAGCGGTCGACATGAATTTAAAACTGTCGATGAAACGTACGGCTCTATGAATGAATTTTGTTTCTTTTTCCAACGTCTCTCCATTGATTACTCTTTTCTTCTCCATGACCTTCCATGTCGAGAAGGAAATGTATCTTTCTTCACTGTTCACATGCAGTTTAATTCTTCGTGGGAGGTGCCGAGATTTTTCACGAACAGATGACTGTCGTAACCCAAGAGATTGTGAAATATCACCAGCATCTCAATATCTTAAATTACACTTGCTGTGGGCCAGGCCGCGATACAAACCTGTGTAATGATCGTGGTATCTGACCTTCTTATTTTCCTGCGAATTCTCATCGAACGATTGTCTGCATATATGACATTCGGTGGCTCTGTTATTTTCGTCCTGCTGCTCTCGTGTGATGATCATTTTCGTCGGAGTTTTGAATTTGTCGTATAAATTTTGAATTTTCGATTCTAACTCTTCCACGAACTTTTGAGCTACGTTGTCGTCTTCGCACCGTTTCGTGTATGTGAAGGGACCCATGTCGTGTTGTGAGTCGAAAGCGCATTTCACATAAATGCAATAGCCCGAAGGCATGTGTTTTTGATATCTTTTTTGATGTAACTTTGAAGAGTGTCGGGTTGGCAGAAACTCATTTTCACGGTGAAGCATTCGAAATCGGCGTACACGACGATTGGTACTTTTAACCTTCTATTGTGATCACAATAGTTCACGATGGTGTTGAGTTTAGGCATTTCGATGACGACGCCTTGATTTTCATTGCAATATTCCTGATGTTTCGCTAACGATTTTTCGCTGTGAAATGCATTCATGCAGTTACAACATAAACATATATTTTCTTTATGTTTACTACTCTGGTTCCACAGTAATCGGGATGGTTTTGTAACCCAACAATAATGACGATTGTCACCGTTCAAAATCAATAATAAAATAATCGTCTTTTCTCTTCCGAGATACGAAGTTTGTCTGTGAGGATAGATCGTTCGTTTTTCCTCACCGTATCACAAGACGTTCACTGCTACGGTGGGATTTTGAACCTCTAAACGTCCAATGTTTTTTTAATGGTGTTGGAAAAGTCACTCCGGTCCAATCAAGATTTTTACAAGTCTCCTTGTAACGAGAAACTCTCTTGGGGTGGATTTTGACAGGGTATAAAGCAGAGGTGACTGCCCATTTAAAACACTGATCATCTTTATTTCTCACGTTGACCATGGCTTGTTTTTTAGCTGACATACCATTGTGTGAGAACCACAAGGTTCTATCTTCCACTGGAAGATAGAACCTTGTGGTTCTCATGCGACGATACGGTAATTCCATGTAGGAAGACCCTTTCAACGAATCATTTTTGGTCACATGAATTTCGAGATTCATCATCTCTTCGAATGTCCAATTACTACCTCTATGTTGATAATTCGTGAGAGACATCAACGTCTTGTCTTTCATCATTTCGAAAACGTCCGATAAATCTGAACCTCGAAATACAGGTTGGACGCCAGATCTGAAATATGCATATCTCATGATGCTCTCGCTGGAGTTCACATCGATTTTATTCATCGTGCAATGGAGTATAATCATAATTTTTAGTCCCATGTCCATGTGTTCGATAAACAAATCCAATAGTTTTTTCTTCACCCGTTCCATGAACAATTTCAGATCGACTTTCTTGAACGAGAGAACCACCTCGAAAGTTTTAAAAATGCCTTTGATTGCACCCTCCCATTCTACGGGATTCGATTGGAATGCTTTCATGATGATTCATCCTATATATTCTTCTCCTTTCCCTTCGTTGATTGCTCATCGAATTTCGTTCAATATATATCATTCGTCTCGATTCTGAACCGCATCACTCGTTTTCGTTTTTTTTATTTTTTTGAAACTTGCAGTTCTTCAATGGCTTTTCATTTGATCGTCTTCTTATTTTTCACAACCAAAACATTTTTTTTTTTTGACGTCAGCATTTCGATTCCCTTTGCCATCTTTTTCTTCTCATTTTTCGCAACCAGAACATTTTTTGATGTCATTGCTATCGACATTTCATTTGCCTTTTCATCGAGCAAACTACGTAACTCCTCATGTATGATCTCCCTAAGTTTTTCATCACGCTCCACATTTCATTTTCTATCGTCAGGTGTTACTGCCATCGGCTTATTTTTTTTTTGCAATTCGAATCTGTTTAAGTTTGTTCACTTTCGATCTTTCAATTTTTTTCTTTCCATTGCCTCGCGAATGATACTCCTGTGTGGCTTTAATTTTTTTGGATTTGGTTCTATGATTTCTGAAATTTGGAATTTTTAATTCTTTACAAATTTCGTTTAACCGAGGTAGGGTATACTTATCTAAATTTTCCATGTTTTAGCCCGACTGTTTACAGTGAGGGCTATAGTAATGACTTTTGTCCGTCTGTCTGTCCATCTGTCCGTCTGCCTTTCTGTTAACATTTAGAGTTTTGGTTAAAGTTTGTGGTTAAAGTTTTTTATTGAAGGTTCAAGTGGGTTTTTTTTTTCTTTTCCTGTTTAGTTGACATTTAGAGTTTTGGTTAAAGTTTGTGGTTAAAGTTTTTATTCAACCTTCAAGTACAGGCTATACCCGGTAGTTCTTTTCTGATCGTCACAAAATTCATATGCAGGTTTTAGGTCAGGTCTACATGAGAACGTCCCCTTTTGGTCATGATTGGTCAACTGGTATGGCTGCCCGAGCCCAAAGCCCGAAAACCATTAGCACAGTCTACAGGTCGCATTTATGAAGGAATTTCATTGCAACTTCATAGAATGCCTCTGTATAATGCCTAGATGAGAATGTCCCCGTTTGGGCATGATCTGTCAACCGTGATGGCTGCCCAACCTCGAAACCCAAAACTTTTTAGCACACTCTGCATGTCATGTTTAATATGAACGGGTTTCATTTTGACTTGATACGATGACTCCGTATGATGTCTACATGAGAATTTCCCCATTTGGGCATGATCTATCAACCGTCACGACTGCACCAGCCCAAAACCCCCAAACCTTTAGCACAGTCTACAGGTCATATTTACGGAGGGATTTCATTGTAACTTGATAAGCTGACTTCATATAATGTCTACATAAGAAAGTCCCCTTTTGGACGTGATTGGGCAACTGAGATGGCTACAGGTGCGCGAAGCCCGAAAACCTTCAGCACAGTCTGCAGGTCATATTTATGAAGGGATTTCAGTGTAACTTCGTAGGATCAATCCACATGATGCCCAGATGAGAATGTCCCCTTTTGGTTGCGATCATTCAACCATGATGGTTGCCCGAGCTCGAAGCCCGAAAACCTTTAGCACAGTCTACACGTCATATTTATGGAGGGATTTCATTGTGACTTGATAGGGTGACTTCATATAATGTCTAGATGAGAACGTCCCCTTTTGGGCAACTGGGATGGCAACAGGGGCCCAATGCCCGAAAACCTTTAGCATAGTCTACAGGTCATATTTATGGAGGGATTTCATTGTAACTTGATAGGTTGACTTCATATAATGTCTAGATGAGAACGTCCCCTTTTGGGAAACTGTCATGGCAACAGAGACCTGAAGCCCGAAAACCTTTAGAACATTTCACAGGCCATAATTATGAAGGGATTTCATTGTAGCTTGGTAGGATGAATCCACGTTTGTGGTTAAAAACCCAGACAAACTTTTTTTTTCTTTCTCCAAAACTGCTTGTTTACAGTTTTGGTTAAAAACCCAGACAAACTCCACCGCCCCCCCCCCCCCCCCCCCACCTTCCCCTCAATTAGGCTTTTTTTGTTTCTTCCAATATGCATTGTGAACTATTTACAGTCACTACATGCAGAACCTTTTTTTTTCTTTTGTCAAAAATGCTTTTTTTACAGTTTTGGTGAAAGTTTGTGGTTAAAAATCCAGACAGAAATCCCCCCCCCCCCCCCCCAATTAGGCATTTTTTTTCTTTTCTTTCCTCGAATATGCATTTTGAACTATTTACAGTCACTACATGCGGAACCTCTTTTTTAAACTCACAACTCCCTCGCCCCCCCCCCCCCCCCACACACACACATGCACACATATACACACAAACGTGGCACTTAGGCAATTATTCCCAAAATGCATTTTGAAGGATTGGGAGTTATTACATGCAAAAACGAAAACTGACTCATATAGCCCAACATTGCTTTATGTACTGCATCTTTAATCCTTTACCTAACACAAGTTGAAGCCAACAGTACAGTAATCCTTTACCTAACACAAGTTGAAGCCAACTGTACAAATTATTTTTTCTGAAACATCAGATTTTTTTTATTTTTCATTTACTTCTAACCATGGCTTATTACTCCTTATTGGAACAAGCTCATCAAGTTTGTTCCATTAATAGGTCATGAGGTATGTTTTGAAGTAGAGAAATGAAAAAATAAAATTTGAATAGCAAATTTTGTATATCACGAGTGCAGATATTGCAGATTTGTTAGGTAAACTGTTAACAAAAAATGGCTCCGACTATTTTGTGTCTAAGCATTGCCATTCCTGGGACAGTCGTGCTGCATGCGTGACATCACTCTAGTTTTTATTTGTTTGCTTTATTTGTAAGAATATATTTGATTTTTTTTTGTTTAAATAATAATTTTTTGTAAAAAGTTTTTAAAATAGTCTTTATATATATGTTTTAATTCCCCTCAAAAAAATTTTTTTTGTGAGATTAATCAATTTTTATTTTCCTCAATGTGAGAAAAAATTGAATTAATACGACAAAAAAAAAATAAAGGAAATTAAAATTTAAACTTTTTTTTATATATATAAAGAGAAAAAAAATTTCACATTAAAGAAAATTAAATTTAAAAACTTTCTGTATGTATATAGAGAGAAAAAAAAATTTTTTTTACAAAAATTATTATTTAACATAAAATTCAAAATATATTATTATTTGCAATAATTCATAAAACAAAAAAAAATCAATCATGACAACAACACCTAAAAGATGCGAATTGAAATTGAAACAAGTCGAAACGTGCAAGAAACTTGGTTGTAAAATTTACAGATTACAATGACACGACGCCATCAAATTGAATGAGATCGAGCCGAAGGGCTTACAGCACAAATGCGACAAATATAGCATGCCTTTGAAATTGGATGAAGCCACACTCGATTTGTTTAAGTAAAGATAAACATTCAACACATATGCGAAAAAGGAGAAGACACAACCGTCAACATGCTAATAACGGACTTGGAAATATTAAAAAACAATAGAGAGACCGATTTACTGAAGAAGAAGGGAAGAAAAAAAGAAAAAAGTAATGAGATCTAGAAATGTTCATTACTTTTTTTGTTTTGTTTTTTTTTGTTTCCTCCTTCTTCTTCTTCACTATCGCTCATGTATCTTGTAATAACGTTTCCTTTTTTCTCCACTTTCATCATTGATTCTTCTTTTCTTCTTTTTTTGGATATATTACGTTTTTATAATAACACATTTGATTCTCTCTATCATAGTTATTAAAGAATGTGGTGCATCTCTTGGCAACGCTCTCATTGTTATTATTCTCTTCAGAAGGTGATGTCAGTGGTGGTGGTGGAAAACAACTCACTCTTCTTCCTCTATTTTTTTCAATTCTTTTTCCAGTTCTTTCCTGAAATATCCATCATTATCATTCAAAAAGGTCTCGTAATCCTTTTTATCCAGTTTTATATTATTTGTTTTTATACCTTGTATAATTTATATTTTTATACTTTATATAATTATATATTTTTTTGTTACTTTATAATAACATACTCAAAAGTGGTATACTCTTAAACGGCGAATTCAGACCAAACAGCAAACCTTTACTGAATTGCTTCACGTCCTGTCCTCTCTTCAGATAGAGACTGTTTCCAGCGAAAAGGTTGCCACCTCTCACCGGTTCTAGAAACGATCATTTACCGTTGTCTATGTCAACGACGCGACACACAACTCCTCCCTTCTTCAAAAACAGTCCGGCACCTCCCATTAATTTCTGAACCGCCGAACTCGCGCGTCCCGAGAGAGCTCCCACGCCGAGAGTCTGTCCGACAGTGGGCAATACTTTTGCGAGCATTCCTGCCAATGGCGGTAGGAAACCACCTTTCATTCTCATATTGTATTTCAATTGAGCGGGACTCAATCTTACTGTCAACCCTCTTCCATCACAAATCGCTTTCTCCATCCTTTTGATTTGAGTTTCGGTTCAGGTGATCGAATCCTGACCGCCACTCGTCAGATCTTTGTGAGTGAATTTGAATCTCACTGTCTCGCCTCGAGTTAACGCTCTCTCAAGTTTCTTCCTCTGTCCTTCGGATATGTTCACGTTTTTAACCACATATTCAGACATATTTATTTTTTCTTTTAAAATATATTTTGTTCAATTGTTTTTTTTTTGTTTTAATGATAATTATATATTAAATAAATTTTGTAAATTAATATTGCGTTTATTTTATTTTCTTATTTATGTATATACGTAATATTTTATTTTTTTTTGCTTTTTATATTTCTCTTATGTGAGATCGTATCGTCACCCTCTCTCCATGAAGATGTAACAGTTCACCATTTTGATCCATCAACGTGGTTTTGAGACTATACAACATGTCTAAAATCACGGGTAGATAAACTAAATTTTGAGGTCATTCCACGATCTTATAACCCGGCGACACGTTTGGAAAGAAGGAATAGATCGTCGGTTGCATGCTACCATTCACGTAGCTTCCAGCAATCACGTCCATGTTCACCAGAATAGTATTGACGGTGAGAATGTCGACCATATTTTCGGATGCTGCGTGGCCTCGATAATCTTTTGATCAAATCCCAGCATCTTACCGATCGAATCGTCCATGTTGAAATCCACTCGAAAATTATCTTCCAAATCCAACATCGTCTGTAGGGTATTAGGGTTGGGAGCGAGTCTGATCTTGTTGCCTCCCTTTCCATCCGTCTTAATTGGATCTGAATGTAATTGTTCAAATCGTCTATGTCGTAACTTCCTTTGGGAATTTGAATCTCCAACCAATCCACTCCATCGGAATACTTGAACAAGTTATTCTTTTTGGTAACGTTGGGAAAGGAATAATAAATCTCCAGATTCACCAACACCATCTCGTATCTTTTCTCCCTATTCATTTCGATGGAAGGCTCGAATTTCGTTGTGAGTCGAGTCGAATCACCACACACGACAATTTGAATGGACTGTTTTGCAACTGTATTCTCGGCTATCCATTCTAACAATTCTCCTTGTTCGAACATTATTTTTATTTTTATTTATTTTTAAAACTAAATTATTGATGATTTATTATTATTTTTAATTTTTGTTTTCGCTCTCTATTTTATTATCATCAGAAACATAAAACTTGTTGAATCCGCTCCAATATTTTCCTCAATTAAATTCGCTAGTCAAATCGATCACGACGAAATTTTGAAGTCCTTCATCCCAAACCCTCTTGCAGAATCTCCTCAATTCTTCTCTGCTTGTATCATTTGCGATGTGATCTCCATAGATGTGATTGAGATTCTTGAGATCCTGGCATATGAGACACAGGAAATTAGCATTCTCCCTTATCATCTGTCTGGGCAGTTGAAAATAATTCTGAGACAGGTAGAAACAGTCCACGTTGCTGTGACGACCCATAACGTAATACGATTCACATTTGTTCTGTCTCTCCAAAAGCAGATCATCGAAAATCATGAGATTCTTATTTTCCGATTTCAATTCATTAGGATCCGGAACGTCGCTCGTAAAATTTACACTCGACGTTCGAAGACGCATTTCTCTTCATCAATTCCATCGCCGCACCATCCAAAATAGTCAAAAGAGAAGCTTTGCTTTTGTTGAATTCCTCCCTACTGTCGAAAATTCTGGCTATGACGTTCTTGGGCAATCTACGATCCATGCACTCTCGAAGCAATCTGTATTCGGGTTGAAACACACTCTTGCCAAACACGAATAATCTGTCATAATCCAACCAGCCAGGTTGCAACAACAGATTCATCAACAGATTGGTCTTTCCACTTGGTCTTTCCACAATTCGATTTTCCCACTACCAAGCCTCTAATGCTCTTGGGAAAGAACTCATTATTCAACCTCTTGGTCTCAGCGTCGTTCCAAGACATATCTTTTATGTTCATCTTTTTTTTTTTTTTTTAGATTTTCAAACTCAATTTTTTATGTTTTTTCAAACTCAGTTTATAAATATTATTATTATTTATTTATATTACACCATCACGAGTTCTCTTCAATCCAGTTCCACTCGTCATTTTGGCTAAATCTTGTATGGGTACCACATCCTTAAAATCGTTCCAACTTTTCGGCGATCATCCTAATGTAGCTCACTTCGCCAGTGGACTGATCAACTTATCGATCAATGCATCCATCACCCTCTTGCCAGCCACCGAAGTGATCCTACCACTAGCTTCGGAAGTGGCTTTCTTACCAGCATCCAAAGCCATCTTCTTACCGACCTCAAATGCAGTTGATGCGAGTTTTCTACCTGCATCGCTCATGAACGCTTGCATTTTTGAATCAACGATACCAGAATGGCCTTGAATGTAAGTTCTAACGTATCCCCTGTTCTTTATCACCAACATATTTTATTTTATAATATATTTTGTTTTTTTGCTCGTAAATCGTTTTTCTGTTTAAATACTTTTGTTATTTTTAGTGCAGATTTACTTTTTTTATTTATCTATTTTTTGTTTTTCTTTATACTTATTATATATCAATCCTTCAATTCGTTCATCAACCTTTTATAATCTCGTCTATCCAGTACCTTCTGACTCAACAATTTGTCGCATATACTCACTATCTGATTATCCACTCCAGTATTACCAGTGCACCGACTAGCAATCAACAATTTCAATCTCTCAAACAGAGCATCGGAATCATGCGAAAGAAAAGTGGTTGTCACTCCCTTTCCCATCACTGATTCGATGAATTTCTTATTCATATCCCATATTGGTTTCACCACCTTCGTCTACTTGTACCCTCTGTTAGCCTTGGGTCTCGTCTCTCTAGCATTGTTATTCCTCTTCATGGCGTGAGTCTGAAACAGAATGTCACCGTAATTGTCAAAATCCTGATCCGAGTAATCTCTAGGCTTGTCGTAAAGGAGCAATTGGTGCAGTTCATCGGTTATTTCATACCTATTTGAACCAATGATTAAATCATCATCATCCATTTCCACTTCAGTATTGCCCACGAATTTCCTACCATTCGAATCCTCACAAATTTAATACAACAGATCTCTCTTACCACCATCGTCAGATGATGAGACGCTACTAGTGGTAATAGTTGAAGCTGTATCATCGCTCTCGCTCACATCAGTTTTGATTCCCACAGGAACATAATCCGGTGAAGATCTTTGAATTGTAAAACTACCAGGTAACGAACCCATTCTCAAAGAACTCTCTTTTATGGGTCTCAGTTCTTCGATGATCTCCTTCTTGCTTCGTTTCTGAACCTCTGTCACGGGTTTGAATAGTTTGGCAATCTCTCATCTTAATTCCATCTCTCCCAATCATCTGCTTCTGTCGGCGGATCAAATGCTCTTCTTGACATGTTCATATTCGTCAAGAAGTTTGTCTCTTCGCTTGGAATCTTTGATGTGTAGAAACATTTTTGTTCTCTCGATTATTAATATTTTTTTTAGAGTGTGGTAACGTCAATTATTTTATTATTCTCAAAATTAAATGTAGTTATTTTTTATGTTTTAAGTAAATAAAATTTTCTGTCTTTAATATATATAACTAAAACCAGTTGGGGAAGAAAACATTTACAAATGAAACCTCGATAAATGCGTTGCCTCCAAAAGTGTTACCTCTCATCAGCGGTTATTCTCACCATGGAGAAAACTCGAATAGTTAAAATCTCAAATAACATCATTTTCAAAACATGTAAAATCAGAAAGAAATTACTTAATCATTTGAAACCAGTTCATTTTCTTTCATAAGATGGTTTAAACATAATTTCATGTCGCCAAAAAAACAGAATGCCGTTTGAAGTAACAACACAATTTTCTGATTAAACATATCCTCACACTTCGAGTCATTCTCAAAATAAAACCATCGATAAATGCGTTGCCCCCAAACGTGTTAAATCACATCAGCGGTTATTCTCACCATGGAGAAAACTGGAATAATTAAAATCTCAAATAACATCCTTTTTCAAAACGTGTTAAATCGGAAAAAATTACTTAATCATTTGAAACCGATTCATTTTCATTCGTAAGATGGTTTAAACAAAATTCATGTCATCAAAAAGCAAAATACTGTTTGAAGTAACAACACAATTTTCCGATTAAACATACCCTCACACTTCGAGTCATTCTCAAAATAAAACCATTGATAAAATGCGTTGCCCTCAAACATGTTAAAAATCGCATCAACGATTATTCTCACCATGGCGAAAACTCGAATAGTTAAAATCTCAATACATTGATAAATACAAAGTTTCAAACACATTAAATCAGAAAGAAATTAGGGTTTGATCATTTTGAACTGGTTCATTTTCATTTGTAAGATGGTTTAAACAGAATTCATGTCGTCAAAAAGCAAAATACTGTTTTGAAGTAACAACACAATTTTCCCGATTAACACATCTTCAGAAGGACGCACTTTTTGTGAACGGGAAATAGAGAAGAAGCGTGTCTCATCAAAAGGTGTTTTGTTGATGTTTCTCAAACCAAAACGCGAGTGAACATTATTGTAGCCTATTAAAATTAAAACTCAATTTACATCTTTTAAAACCCTTTTAAGTGGAACGCAATTTCACCATTTGACTTATTGAATGAAAAAAACATTCATTTCTCCTATTAAAATCAAAACTCATTTTACATCTTTTAAAACCCTTTTAAGTGGAACGCAATTTCACCGTTTGATTTTTTGAATGAAAAACCATTCATTTACATGTGCGTCGTTAAATGACTGAGTGCAAGATCAAAACTCGACAAAACTGATCTATTACAATTTACCTCAAAACTCGTAACGATTTATATTTTTCATCTGTTCCCTCCACTGGTTCCTCCGTGATCGATAGCACCACCGTCTAGACCGCGATCGCAAATGTGGAGAGAAAATTTCCCTCCATTCTAATTTTCAACATTTCTTAATTTTTATATTTTGCTGTCCTCGAAGCCCCACAAGTTGGTCATCGTGAGTTAGGCGGTGCGATCGACCATTGGCGAACGTTGGGAAAAAAATTTAGGATCGATTTTCCTGTCCTCATATCCCCAATCGTTTTTACTGATCCGATCGCACCCATCGCCGTCTGGAATGCGATTGCGAACGTTGGTGTCCTTGTATCCACAAAACGCATTTTGATGCTGTCCTCATATCCCCAAAGCGTTTTGTCGTCGTTCACCAACGTTCGATCGAAAGGTCTAACCCGTGATGGTGAACATTGAGAAGATTTTAGGTCGATTTCTTCAGATTTTTCCTTCTGCGTGAATTCTGCTGAATTTGCACTTGTTCGCCAACGGCTGTTTGAACCGTCTAGGACACGATAAGCTACTTGTGGTGATACGAGGACAAAATGTACAAAAAACGTTTTGTACATTTTAACACTGAATCCTATGGGTACATGTACGTGTGCATGTACATTTTTCAAAAAAAGTGTCCTCGTATCCCCCATTTATACCTACTCACGTTATCTGTTAAAACTTAACATAACCCCGCCTACTTGGAATTTCCGTTTTGACCAGAAATCAGGGAAGCCGTGCAGTTATGGAGAAACTGATCCAGAATGACACGGGTTTAATGACTGGTACTTGCCCGTGTATACTCCAGTAAAATAGAATGTGCCTGGATTCACCAATAGCTTCCTTGGTTTTGGCACAGTTTAAACCAGATATTCGACAGCGGACTTTGTTCACAGTTGTTGCCACTGCAAATATTATTGTCTGATACTTAGTGAGTGTTAAACATAGCCCAAATTACGATACAAATGGCGACGAGTCTGAAACTCGGGGGTTTCCTCATAAAATACTTTAAGGGTCTATATAAGTAATGGAATTTTGTTTATTTTGAAATTCTTTCCTCTCGTATTTCTTAAATTCAGATTAAATATACACAAATTATACATCAAAATGAAGGTTGGAGTGTATAGAACACGGAACACATATGTAATCAACTCATAGAGTCGACTGTAGGCACCACTGGTTCCTGGAAGTCTGCTACCGTATTCGCACCAGACCTGATAATTTAATAATATTTCATCAGAACAACTTATGGCCAAATGTGCTTCATATATCCAAGAACAAAGCTAGGCATTCAAAACACTTTCGAATACAGCGATAGGTCTGCATTTTGGAAAAGGACAACACTGTCTGCATTTTTTATTGAAGATGGTTTCCATGCTCGACAGACATGCGCGAATCACTCGTTACCACGAATTTCCATCGAAAAACAACATCGTAATTCTAAGAAATTTCAACAGGTATCATGATACCTTGCATTGAATATGGCAACTGTGCAATCTCTATCTAATAACAGTATACTGTATGAAGGCGATCTTTTTCATTACTTGATTTTAGATGGCGTTTGTTTTTACATGCTTTTTCTGTCCGATGACGTCGACCGGAAATCGAAAGTGTACTCACACGTAAACAAAAGCAAAGGCTTTGGAATTTTCCCCAATGCAGCTCTGCCACCGTGTTTTGAAGAATTTTTATCCCCTAGCTTTGTTCTTGGATAAGTAAAGCACATTTGGCCACAAGTTGTTTTCGTGAAATATTATTAAATTATCAGTTCTGGTGCGAATACGGCAGCAGACTTCCAGGAACCAGTGGTGCCTACAGTCGACTCTAGGAGCTGATTACACAAGTGTTTCGTGTTCTATACATCCCAACCTTCATTTTGATGTACATTTTGTGTATATTTAATTTGAATTGAAGGAATATCAGAGGTGAGAATTTTCAAAATAAACAAAATTTCATTACTTATATAGGCCCTTAAGGTGAAACTTGGTCACTTAAACAAGACCTAATTCGCAACGGTAAAAAATTGTGATTTTCGAGAGATCGTTGCAAAAATTCACAATTTTGTTACGAATTCATTAAATTAAAAAGATTTATATATGTCATTCGTTTGATAAATATTTGAAATCTTTTGTTCAAATCACGAAATTTTGATTGTTTTTCACAGTTTGTTTACGGTTGTCAAAAATTGGCAAAATTCAAATAGCAATGTTTTTCACTGTACAGTACTAAATCTTTCGACTTCAATGCTAGTATAATTGTTTTGGGGGAAATCAACTTGTAAATTTTAATCTTGTTGTATTTGTTTTGATTTTTCTCAATTGACGTAATAGAGATAATGTGTATTTCAAATTTACCTCCCCTAACTCCACTGTAAACATTCTGCATGGTTAAGGGCCTATATAAGTAATGAAATTTTGTTTATTTTGAAATTCTCACCTCTCATATTCCTTAAATTCAGATTAAATATACACAAATTATACATCAAAATGAAGGTTGAGATGTATAGAACACGAAACACACGTGTAATCAACTCATAGAGTCGACTGAAGGCACCACTGGTTCCTGGAAGTCTGCTACCGTATTCGCACCAGAACTGATAATAAAATAATATTTCATCAGAACAACTTATGGCTAAATGTGCTTCATATATCCAAGAACAAAGCTAGGCATTCAAAACACTTTCGAATACAGCGATAGGACTGCATTTGGGGAAAGGACAACACTGTCTGCATTTTTTATTGAAGATGGTTTCCATGCTCGACAGACATGCGCAAATCACTCGTTACCACGAATTTCCATCGAAAAACAAAATCGTAATTTTAAGAAATTTCAACAGGTATCATGATACCTTGCATTGAATATGGCAACTGTGCAATCTCTATCTAATAACAGTATACTCTAGGAAGGCGATCTTTTTCATGATTTGATTTTAGACGGCGTTGTTTTTACATGCTTTTTCTGTCCGATGACGTCGACCGGAAATCGAAAGTATACTTATACGTAAACAAAGGCAAAGGCTTTGGAATTTTCCCCAATGCAGCTCTGTCGCCGTGTTTTGAAGAATTTTTATCCCCTAGCTTTGTTCTTGGATATGTAAAGCACATTTGGCCACAAGTTGTTTTCGTGAAATATTATTAAATTATCAGTTCTGGTGCGAATACGGCAGCAGACTTCCAGGAACCAGTGGTGCCAACAGTCGACTCTATGAGTTGCTTAAACATGTGTTTCGTGTTCTATATATCCCAACCTTCATTTTGATGTAAATTTTGTATATATTTAATTTGAATTGAAGGAATATCAGAGGTGAGAATTTTCAAAATAAACAAAATTTGATTACTTATATAGGCCCTTAACAAAGGGAGATAACATAATTAAGGTATTAGCTACTTTATTAAGGTTAAATAAAGTTGGGCATTTCATTAAAATTACTAGAAATAAATAAAAACAATGTGCTTTATTAACAGTTGTTTAAGAGTGGATCATTATGATAAATAAGTTTGATGTGATTTTTGAATCGGAAATTTAAATAAGTTATCGCAAGTCAAAGATGTTTACTTATGAAATTTTGAAACTTGCTTATGTTATTCCACTCAAACTAATATTTGGTGTAGGGCTTGTTCTTTGGTTGTTGTTTCTATTCCAATTCACAAAATGGCACTAAATTTGCAAACCATCTCGTTGGAGGAATTTCAGCTTCAAATCATGTAGGGCCAGTAAAAGCAAAAAAATTATACAGTTGTAGACAAATTAACGGTAAACTGGAATTAATTGATTTGATTAGGGAAACTGGTGTAGGAGAAGATATTTGGCTGGATCTAATAAAAAATGATGTAGTAACACTAGAAATGCCTCCAGAAACCATATAGCCTAACCCTGATATTTCTATAATTAGTGATAATCACAGCTCACCTTTAAATACAGTACAAATGCAACGTTCACCAACAGTTACAGTACCTCAGCCATCACGTATGGCAACAACCACCTGTCAATACATCACAACTTGACCAGAACTCTTATATTTCTCAAGTGATATTAGAGATGAGACAGGAAATAACGAGAATTCTTATGAAGTTTGAAGACGAAGGGGAGAAGTGGATGAAAGAAAAGGCTTTATTGGAATCCTCTAAAGCAGATGTTGTACAATAGATCAAAATACAACAGGCTAGTTTAGAGGAATTGAAGCAAACTTCAGTCAGGCAGTTATAAGACTATAACATGCTTTTTGCTGAATTACAGAGAGAGAAGGAAAGACACGCAGCACAGGCACCAAAACAAGTGGAACAGGGTGAAAAAATAAAAGAAAAAGAAAATTTCAGACTTCTGCTCCACAAAATTTTGCATATCAAATAAAATCAGAAAATGACATGTATTCAGAGAATTCAAATTCAGGAAACAACACGATATCTGAACAGAAGCAAAAAGGGATCAATTGCTTTCTCACGAAGACACATGTCGAGAAAGAGGATCGCCTTGAGGGAGCAGTCTTCACTGACAGCAAATTAGAATTATGGATTTTGTTTATCAGTAGGTTTTTTTACTACTTTAGGGAAGAATGCAATTTAAACTCATCGAATGAACTACTGGATTATATGGTGAAGTTAAAACTTTTCCCAACAGAAGCTACTCCAGAACCTTTTACTCCAGAAGAAGTGGTTACAATGGGACAGTACCTTTCGATACAGGAAACGGAGAAGCCTATGGTGCTCGCTATTTATCCACCTAATAGTGTCATCACACTTATACACTGGACGATTTTAACTTCATTTTTATTGAAGTTGGAAGAGAGCAAACGAGAGGAAGTGGTGGCTCTAGATATCCCTTTCTTCTTTAATGGCATGGTGGCAGAAACAGAACTTAAAATGGTGATGACCGTACCTATAGTCGACAGCCACATGCATTTGGACCAATTGTTGAAGAGAACTGGAAACTGGAAAGAGAACTCTGGGAAACATCGAGTGCAAGATGTTTACCACTCCTTGGAGTAATTGCAAATTATGTATTTCCACAGAAATGGAGAATGTGGCAAAGACTGATGACTGGCGGTGAACGGATTTTTCTGACATTTGGCTTACATCCACATTTGATTGACTCCAGATCAATAGATCGCTATTTAAGGAAAATTGAGTGTTTTATGACAATCTCTAAATGTGTTGGTCTTGAGGAAGTAGGCATTGATACAACCACTACTTGCCAATGTAGGCCAGTTTGCAGTGATAAAGTGACCTGAGTAGAAAATAAAATCTCTGCACAAGAGAGATTCTTGCAGCATGTACTTCCTTTAGCAGAACAGTATAATAAGACAGATATGCATTGTAGAGATTCGGGCAATGGCGAAGCGGCTGAAAAAGTCCTTCAAATATTTGATAATTTGGGGTTGAATCACCCCAAAGTGCATAGGCACTGTTTTATGGGGGCATCTGTAGAACTAGGGGTTTGGCAACAGAAAATGCCAAACAGCAAGTTCGGATTTACAAACAGTGTATTTAAGGACCAAGCCACTACTGAAGCAACTGAAGGATTGCCAGTTGAGAGGATTCTTTTAAAATCTGATGCCCCGTATCTATCACCTCTTCGCCGCTGCCCAGTAAACACACTCTGGATGCTTATGCAAGTAATAAGGTCATTAGTAAACTGAAAAATGTACCTGTGTCTGTTTTGGTTGCTAGAGCTAACCAAAATGCTTTTCATTTATATGGCTTTAACTTGTGTTGAATTTACTTGCTTATACATTTGTTGATACCTGGATATATTGAAATGTTCGCATTTCAATGCATATATGTAAATACAAACAAATATAATATTTCTAAAAATACGACATAAAAAATGAATAAATTTGTATATAAGCATTTTGTATTTATTTGAGTAATATCAGACAACCGAAAGTTGCACTTTCGGAAGTCTGGTATCTTTTGGAATAGGCAACACAATGTCATGAGTAAAAAATAACACAAATTTATAAATTTTGTGTGCGAGAACAAGCATTCATTCAGAGTACAGTTTCATGTCTATTGATACACTTATTATCGATATCTTAATGAAATGTGTTATGTCTCCTCCCCGGTTGAAAGCTCTAACTTATAACCACGAGCCTGTCTAACACAGTCTGTAAGTGTCTCAATTGTGTGAAAAAGATATGTAGCATAACTGTTGCCTATAATGTAACTTATTGGTGGTGGAGTTTGAGTTCGGCGCATACTAACTACTAACATTCTCAGGTAAGGTTGCCATTCAAACAAAAGGTGGGGGGGGGGGGGGGTGGAGAAACAGAGCAACTGGTCCAGAATGACACGGGTTTAATGACTGGTACTCGCCCGCGTATACTCCAGTAAAATAGAATGTGCCTGTATTCACCAATAGCTTCATTGATTTTGGCGCTGTTTAACTGGTAGAGTGCTGGAAGCCCTATTCTGGGCTTCAGTAAAAGTGACAGGCAATAACTGTCTGTAGCTACATTCTGCCCGAGGAAGCCTTTATTGTCCCTGATATGAATCAGATTTTTATACAATACCTTGCTCTCTGATATTTAATTGGATAGTGCCTATAAGGCACTATCCAATTAAATGTGATAGAGCAGTATATGATGAGCTTTGATTTGTTGTCAGAAAAAACTCAGCACTTTACCAGTTAAACCAGATATTCGACAGAGGACGTTTGTTCACAGTTATTGCCATTGCAGATATTATTGTCTGATACTCAGTGAGTGTTAAACATAGCCCAAAGTACGCTACAAAGTTTAAACGAAGTGATTGCGTCCTAATAAGCTATCGCAAAAGTCTATAAACTAAATAAAACATCTTTGTGCATAGAATTACTACTAAAGGTTAGAAGAAAGAGTTTAAACCTTCATTATCAGCTGCATAATGATAACAAACTGTACACAACTTGCCCAAATATGCATGTACTACGATAGTACTAACACACATACACCTCATATTTGGCCTATTTATAAATCTGCCAACGGGAATTCCCCCAAATCGCACCCATTACGTGCACAGTCTATTACAAATATTCTCTCCTCTCCACTGGTCGATTGCAATAGGGTGTCTAAAAATAGGAAAAGCTAATTGGCTTTGAGGGGAACTTTTTAGTATCCATGGTAATTACTTCAACGATAACAAGTGCAGTTGTTAATGATGATCTTATGAACAGTCAGCTGTGTTGACTGATTATATGGGACAAATGATTTTAACAAACAATACTTCATTAAGCAATTTTTTTATTAATGATATCTGACTTTAATGCTTTGCAAGTATCTACAAACATTTGCACACACGAATAACAGAATATATTATATTTTTAAAAAATATATATAAGCAAGCACTCTTTCAAAGCACTATAATATCGATCGGGTTTTGTGATTCATGATATCTGACTTTAATGCTTTACAAGTATCTATAAACATTTGCACACATGAATGACAGAATATATTATCTTTTTAAAAAAAAATATATACACAAGCACTCTTTCAAAGCACTATAATATCGATCGGGTTTTGTTTGCAGTTTTGAATAGAAAATCTCTGCTAATATTCCATGGAGTTAGCACTCAACTACTAATGGGTAAAAGTACACAGTTCGTGACAGGTGGACTACTACCAAACCACTTGTCAAGTGAATGTTTTACAGAACTCATATTGTTTTACACAAACTGATTTTTCAATGGCCACCAGATTTATCTACACACCCATCAAGAGACAATTTGCTTGCTTGTCTGCTGTTTATCGGCGCCTGTAAGTTGAAGTTGAGTGGATAATTCACTCTGTGTATGATTAGGTTGTAATTCACCCTGCACTTATCTACACACACGACATAAATTGTGTGGACAAACTAGACACTTTGCAAGAAGCATTAGCTATTTATTTATTTATTTATTGGTGTTTAAGGTCACTTTTCATCAGCTATGGCTAATTGTGCCCACCGGTCGCAATTGGCCATAGTTGCAGAAAAGTGACATTAAACACCAATAAATAAATAAATTGTGACCACAACAAAGGTCTAAAGTCAAGTTTAGCCGATCGTTTACCCCTTTGGTACCCATTTTAGTGGACATCCATCCCAGGCACTGATGACTGGGTCCTATTTCACCAGTAAAGCGGAACTTTCTTACCATAGTAAATAAGCACTGCTTCACTTCCCGTTGCCACGGGGAAAGAAGCACAATTAAATATTATCACAGTGTACATTATTGTCTAATGAATTCTGTGGAAATGCAATGACCCCCCCCCCCCCCATCCCCCCCCACCCCACCCCCCCAATATTTCAGACAGCACACCTCTTGAGCGAGGTAGTGATCCATTGAACATATGTTTGTTTAAACACATGAGAATAATTTATCTGGGGGTTTTGACGTTGGGTAAAAACAGAAAGCTTGCTAGCGGTTTTCATGCTTTTTCCCGCATATTTTACGATTAATTTTTTTAATGAATAATACATTCTCATTTTAGTTCATCTAAACTATTTCGGTAAAATGCTTATACTACAATAAAAATTAAATTACCAGGTTTTAACTTTGAAATGTTCGGGCACTCGGCACAGTATAGAATCCATAATCCCGTATCGGAAAGGCTATTGCCGCAGCGAAACGCCAGGATGTATCGCCAAGACTGTTACATTGTTGTTTCAAAAACACCGTACACCAAGAACACATTTTGTTCACTGAAATACTCGTTCTATTCCATAATTTCATTTAAAAAATACAAATGAAGCGTTACGAGAATGAATGAAGACAAGATCATTTCGACGGAGACAATCCGACCTTCAATTATACGGAGGAGGGAGGGGGGGGGGGGGGGGGGGGGTACCGCAGTACAGAGTTCTGGAAATTAAAGATATTGCATTTGTATCTGAATATTTTATTAAATGTAGGGTTTAGAATTTTTCTGACTGAACAATATAATTGCTAATCAGGGACAATCTCTGAAAGATTTTTCTCGCCAAACATTAATTGGTTATGTAAGCCTTCTCACATGACCGCGCTAAAACAGTTTTTCATACCCGGTCCTTTCAACACAAACGACGGGGTAATAAACAAGTGCGCTTTTGTATGCAATGTACACGTAATGCTGAGATGAGGGCGTTCTTGTTATCAATGTGCTTGAAATTAATTCGCATTCACAACAAACTTGCTGTCCATCATTTATGCTGTATTTTTTGTTTAAAAAATAAATAGTTGATTGGGAACGTGACAGCCGTTACTTATTCCAGGTTCCTTATTTGACATTCGCCACCAACCGATTTTCGCCAAATAAACTGCATTGTGGGTGGCACAAATAGATTCATGAAGATTGCCATCAAAATTAGGTACCCGACCCTCCCAAAAATGGGCACCCTAGGAGTCCAAAAGTGCTGAGTTGCTCCAAATCGCATTTATCAACCGATTTTCGTCAAAAACTACATTGTGGGGTGGCACAAATAGATTCATGAAGATTGCCACTAAAATTAGGTACATCACCCTCCCAAAACTGGGCACTCTAGGCGCCCAAAAGTGCTGAGTTGCTCCAAATTGCATTTATCAACCGATTTTCGCCAAATAAACTGCATTGTGGGGTGGCACAAATAGATTCAATTCATGAAGATTGCCACCAAAATTAGGTACCTCACCCCCCAAAATTGGGCACCCTAGGAGTCCAAAAGTGCTGACTGCTCCAAATTGTATTTATCAACCGGTTTTCGCCAAATAAACTGCATTGTGGGGCGGCACAAATAGATTCATGAAGATTGCCACCAAAATTAGAATCCCGACCCTCCCAAAATTGGGCACCATAGGAGCCCAAAAGTGCTGAGTTGCTCCAAATCGCATTTATTAACCGATTTTCGCCAAATAAACCGCACTGTGGGGTGGCACAAATACATTCATGAAGATTGCCACCATAATTAGGTACCTCACCCTCCCAAAATTGGGCACCCTAGCAGCCCAAAAGTGCTGAGTTGCACCAAATCGCATTTATCAACCGATTTTCGTCAAATAAACTGCATTGTGGGGTGGCAAAATAGATTCATGAAGATTGCCACCAAAATTAGGTACCCCACCCTCCCAAAATTGGTCACCCTAGGAGCCCAAAAGTGCTGAGTTGCTCCAAATCGCATTTATCAACCGATTTTTGCCAAATAAACTGCATTGTGGGGTGGCACAAATAGATTCATGAAGATTGCCACCAAAATTAGGTACCTCACCCTCCCAAAATTGGGCACCCTAGGAGCCCAAAAGTGCTGAGTTGATCAAAATCACCTTTATCAACCGATTTTCTCCAAATAAACTACATTGTGGGGTGGCACAAATAGATTCATGAAGATTGCCACCAAAATTAGGTACCTCACCCTCCCAAAACTGGGCACCCTAGGAGCCCAAAAGTGCTGAGTTGCTCCAAATTGCATTTATCAACCGATTTTCGCCACATAAACTGCATTGTGGGGTGGCACAAATAGATTCAATTTATGAAGATTGCCACCAAAATTAGGTACCTCACCCTCCCAAAATTGGGCACCCTAGGAGCCCAAAAGTGCTGAGTGCTCCAAATCGTATTTATCAACCGATTTTCGCCAAATAAACTGCATTGTGGGGTGGCACAAATAGATTCATGAAGACTGCCACCAAAATTAAGTTCCTCACCCTCCCAAAATTGGGCGCCCTAGGAGTCCAAAAGTGCTGAGTGCTCCAAATCGTTTTTATCAACCGGTTGTCGCCAAATAAACTGCATTGTGGCTTGGCACAAATAGATTCATGAAGATTGCCACCAAAATTAGGTTCCTCATCCACCCAAAATTGGGCACCATAGGAGCCCAAAAGTGCCGAGTTGCTCCAAATCGCATTTATCAACCGATTTTCGCCAAATAAACTGCTTTGTGGGGTGGCAAAAATAGATTCATGAAGATTGCCACCAAAATTGGTACCTGACCCTCCCAAAATTGGGCACCCTAGGAGCCCAAATGTGCTGAGTTACTCCAAATCGCATTTATCAACCGATTATCGCCAAATAAACTGCATTGTGGGGGGAACAAATAGATTCATGAAGATTGCCACCAAAATTAGGTACCTCACCCGCCCAAAATTGGGCGCCCTAGGAGCCCAAAAGTGCTGAGTTGCTCCAAATCTTATTTATCAACCGATTTTCACCAAATAAACTGATTTCTGGGGTGGCACAAATAGATTCATGAAGATTGCCACCAAAATTAGGTACCTGACCCTCTCAAAATTGGGCACCCTAGGAGCCCAAAAGTTCTGAGTTGCTCAAAATTGCATTTATCAACCGATTTTCGCCAAATAAACTGCACTATGGAAGTGGCACAAACACATTCATGAAGATTGCCACCAAAATTAGGTACCTCACCCTCCCAAAATTGGGCACCCTAGGAGCCCAAAAGTGCTGAATTGCTCCAAATAGCATTTATCAACCGATTTTCGTCAAATAAACTGCATTGTGGGGTGACACAAATAGATTCATGAAGATTGCCACCAAAATTAGGTACCTCACCCTCCCAAAATTGGGCACACTAGGAGCCCAAAGTGCTGAGTTGCTCCAGATCGCATTTATCAACCGATTTTCGCCAAATAAACTGCATTGTGGGGTGGCACAAATAGATTTATGAAGATTTCCACCAAAATTAGGTACCTCACCCTCCCAAAAATTGGGCACCCTAGGAGCCCAAAAGTGCTGAGTTGATCAAAATCACCTTTCTCAACTGATTTTCTCCAAATAAACTACATTGTGGGGTGGCACAAATAGATTCCTGAAGATTGCCACCAAAATGAGGCACCTCACCCTCCCAAAACTGGGCACCCTAGGAGCCCAAAATTGCTGAGTTGCTCCAAATTGCATTTATCAACCGATTTTCGCCAAATAAACTGCATAGTTGGGTGGCACAAATAGAATCAATTTATGAAGATTGCCATCAAAATTAGGTACCTCACCCTCCCAAAATTGGGCACTCTAGGAGCCCAAAAGTCCTGAGTGCTCCAAATCGTATTTATCAACCGATTTTCGCCAAATAAACTGCATTGTGGGGTGGCACAAATAGATTCATGAAGATTGCCACCAAAATTAGGTACCTCACCCTCCCAAAATCGGGCACCCTAGGAGCCCAAAAGTGCTGAGTTGCTCCAAATCGCATTTATCAACCGATTTTCGCCAAATAAACTGCTTTGTGGGATGGCACAAATAGATTCATGAAGATTGTCACCAAAATTAGGTACCCAACCCTCCCAAAATTGGGCACCCTAGGAGCCCAAAAGTGCTGAGCTTCTCCAAATCGTATTTATCAACCGATTTTCGCCAAATAAACTGCATTGTGGGGTGGCACAAATAGATTCATGAAGATTGCCACCAAAAATTAGGTACCTCACCCTCCCGAAATTGGGCACCCTAGGAGCCCAAAAGTGCTGAGTTGCTCCAAATCGCATTTACAAACCGATTTTCGTCAAATGAACTGCATTGTGGGGTGGCACAAATAGATTCATGAAGATTGCCACCAAAATTAGGTTCCTCACCCTCCCAAAATTGGGCACCCTAGGAGTCCAAAAGTGCTGGATTGCTCCAAATCGCATGTATCAACCGATTTTCGCCAAATAAACTGCATTGTGGGGTGGCACAAATAGATTCATGAAGATTGCCACCAAAATTAGCTACCTGACCCTTCCAGAATTGGGCACCCCAGGAGCCCAAAAGTGCTGAGTTGCTCCAAATCGCATTTATCAACCGATTTTTGGCAAATAAACTACATTGTGGGTGGCACATACTCGATATTGATCCTATACCAGTTCGCTCCGTCGACTTTTTGGCATATTGGAAAATGTCCCCCTTTACCAATAATATCCATTTTTCATGGTTATCGTATTCAAAAGCTAAAAAATAATGTCAAACACAAACAAAATCTTAATTTCTGTACTTAAATCATTAAAGATTTAAATAAAAAATATATGCACTTTTCATTACAATAATTCAACTAAAAAGTAAAACAAGTAGTCGGATATACTTGGTGCTTAGTAAACTTTGAGTAGTATATATGCCTTTTCTGGTTTCTTAAAAATATTGTGCTGATTCCTGTATGAATATCTGTGAATACTGTTAATGAAAATCCATTTCTGATTTGTTTAAAACTATTTTACTCCCAAAAGTAAGCCTCCAAAAATTCTCTTTCTATATAGTTTTTTTCCTGAAACTTTAACCCTTTTTACACAGACTTGAATTTACTGGGTGCAGTAAATTCTGTTTATCTAGTATTTTATATTAATTTCAAAGTTTGAATTGTTCCCTGGACACTGACTTCCAGATTACAACAACAGCAAAACTATCGGTAAGCTGATATATTCAATATTGATGTTTTCGGGACTATTCGTAAACGATGGGCACTGTCGTACAACTTTTCCACATTTTGGAGAAGGACTATATCTATCGCCAAATCCCACATCTGCCCGTCTACTTCATTTCGAACCAGACATAACTGCGTTGGATTGATTGTTGGATGTTAAATTGGCGTTTCTAATGCGACTGAAAATATGACTGAGGCCTAAGGATCTACAAGTAAACCGAAACGACTCATCTAAAATAGGATTCAGGTGGTCTGTCTGCGAAAAATAGTTCCAAAACATTCCATATTCGTTCGTTGATGCTCTGAAGAGGTGAATGGAATAGAGAACTGACCACTAAGGCCCTATGACAGTTAAGGTACAACCCACGAGATTAGCGGAAACGGAGCCCATCCCTCTTTCATCTCATTTTATTAGTATCCTGCCCTATCCAATAAAGTTATTTTATGAAAAATAACTGTCTTAACCCAACTAGCAGTGTGAGCTCCCACATACAGAAACACAGTTCGCACGATCGCCACACGTTTTGTTTATTTCTTCAAAGTTAGGAATGAAGAACAGTTCGTGAAATTGCACCCAACTCAGTTGAATTTTGTATAGGTTTCACTTGCGAAAGGAATTGATGCGTCGCAAAGATGGGCGATTGGGTGGGTGTGGGGAGGGAAGTGTGTGTGTGTGGGGGGGGGGGGGGTATTAGTTTTTCTGTGATCCTCGGGTCTCAACTGATCAAATACTGTATTTGCATCATCATTCGTGACACGCTTTGATGATGTATTTGAAATATTTGGCGGAACTGAAGATAAAGACTCCAGTGTTCTTTGAAATTTATATTTGGATATTTAAAATACACGACTGTAGCCGTGGCGTGACGTCTTTATTTAATCTTAAAATTAACGCCTCTCTATGGCTCAGTGGCGCATGTGTGGGGTGATCTTCGAAGCGACAACTTCGTTGCCTCGCCCTTCTCTAATACTACGAAGAGACCTTTAGCCAGCGCGGAGATTGGCAGCCATTTTACGTCCCCGCCCGATGGACGGTACGCTGTGACAGCATCAACCCCACAGTTGATGCTTACCGAGAGGATTTCGGGCACCTCGAGAACTTTCCCCAACCAGGGATCGATCCCAGGACCTTGGCATGAGAGATCAGAGGACTTGTCCACTGGGCCACCACTCGTGATGTCTCCTTGAATGAGCCACTACCGTACCGGCACTCCAAATTGATCATTTTGGATCCTAGTATATGCGGACCGTACCGGACTCCCGTTGTTGTTTGGTAACAAAATAGCCACCTGAAACGGTACATGGGTATGCGGTTCGGTTCTGCACCCGGATTGATCTTAGGCGGTCTGCCTTCTACTATGTCGTATGTTCAGTGTTCTATTTTTGACCAATAGGCGTATAAGGCATTTTAACGCTTTTCGAGTATATATTCGATAGTGAAGGGTTACTGCAAGTTTGTAGTAGATATCAAACATGTTTGATAAATTGCTAAGAAAATGAAGAATTCTGTAAGGCACTGTGGCTTTGTAACAGGCAGATTTTATATCTCCTGGTTCTGACTTTGGGTGTAACAAAGTGCCATTTTAAAGGCTTTAGCATTGCGGATAGCGCATTGTTGTTCCCAATGGAGCCGAACGTCACTCATATCAAATAACTAGGCTATGATTTTTTTAATTTTGTTCTGCGGATATCCGAAAATAGTGCGTGTATAGATCGTTTTGTTTCTTTAATATTGGACACACAATGGCGGATTTTAATAACAAGTTAACGTGAGATGAGGAGATTTTAGCGGCTACTTCTTTAATATTCAAACCGCTTCGGAAGCGGCTGGAATAGTAAAGAAGTAGCCTCAAAATTGGCCTGAGTGGGGTCATTTTTCAAACATTTTTTTGTGGCAGGGCCGGATTTACAATTTGGCAGACTGGAAGGACGCCCCAGGGCACCACATTTGTTCCCCCCCCCCCCCCCCCCCCCCACATTAAAGTTCGTCTTTCGAGGAACATAATATGACAAAATACCTCTCCCCCCAACACACATAATCGATGGCAACAATTCGAAAAAACAGGGATCTGGGTGTTATGGTCGGGCCAATGTTTGGTCCATTCCGGCGCCCCTGAGATATATTCTATCAATACGTGCCTTAAATCGTAATGGGCAGGCATCTGTCAGGAGCGACTTGGATCTCAGATTGTGAGGAGAGTGTGTTCCCGAAACCACTCTCCGGGGTATTTCATAGATGTAGGAACGTATAGATCCCAAAACGGAGCGTTGTGTCCTGAACTAGAGACACATTGCAATCTCCCTCTTAACCTCACGGACCCACTCAGACCGTTTTATACAAGTAATGCGGGGGCAGTCCGTTCCGCTGTGCGATCCATTCCCGGGCCGGTATTTTGCAGCCCAATCCGCAACACTACTTGCCCCCCCCCCCCCCCCCCCAATCCAAATCGGGTACAACAGACCCCCATTTGTATGTCTGACTGTGTATGTGTGACACAAGTCAAAGAATGAAAATTAAATCTAGTCTGGTGACTCGGGCATGAAAGTGCCTGATTACAAGCAAAGCGAATCGATATCTAAGATTCATATTCATGCTGATTGAAAAACGACCCCCTCCCCTCCCAACACATGCCATATATATAAAATCCTCACTGAAATGAAAACAAGTTGTGTTAGAATCATAATTTTACGCAGTAATGTGACCGGAGAGGGGAGAGGTGGTGTGTAGTAGGTGGGTCCACACCAATTCGAATCTGCATGGACACAGATATTTTAATTACAGGAGTCAGGCCTGTTGTTAAATGGTGGTCTCAGTGAGCCTTAAGATGTTCACAGAGGCCGTCATGTGGTGTTGATATTGAAATAATAGCTAGACAGGCTTCGAGTGTGCTTGGGGAGGGGTTATTTCATCCGTGCCTTGCTATTCTCGGGCCCCGAACTTATTATGCCCCCTCCTCTCAAAGATACCGTTTCGAGATGACTCGATATCCTATTGAAGACAGTTAGCTGGAAAACGGGCATCATGGATTGTGCACCATTGGTATCGATACCATGAAGTTCTTTTTTACTGCCGCTGAATAATGTATGGGTGTGGTGTCTCTCGATGTAATAGGAGTATGTTTTCCAGCACAGACTCTGTGTGCAGAATCCTTGTTTTTGTGTCACACTCAACCTACTCTCGTCTCTATTCTCTGCATTCCTAAGCCTGTTCTTCTAAAATGACACTGTTAGTATCGCTTACGGGAAATCGTTTTACTGAGTCCTGTGGCGGAGTCAGGATGGGGGGGGGGGGGGAGGGCACAGCGATTTTTTTAGGGGGGGGGAGGCAAATTTTAAAGAATTAACACGATATGCTGAAGGCATATCTCGGAGGTTGAGCAGGAGGAGGATATAGAAGGGGGTGTACCCATCCTATAGGCGAGAGTCTCTTCTAAATTAGTATCCAATATATTCCTAGCACTGGTCACCTCTCGTGCACCTCTTGGTCTCTGTAGTAGTTTCCTCATAGTGTGTATTTTAATAAAAAAATAAGTACATGTACCAAGAGATGTGCCATTGTTTCAGCTGACTAATGGGTCATATTATCTTATCTCATCTTATCAAATTGTTTCCCTGCTCTTTAGCCACGCTAGGTAAAAAGACATACTTGTAAAACAGTCTGGTTTAAGGTTGCGCAATGCACAGCTTGGGAGACAATAGGTAGACAGCCCAATCTGGCTATATTGTCTCCCTGCAGTATACATTGATTTTGTCATGCTTGAGTAGTGTTAATTTACAGATTTTTTTTTGTATCCTAAAACTCTCTTTACTACTGTATGTATCATCTTTATTTGTGTTATGTATATTGCAAAATAAAGAAATCAATCAATCAATAGTAACCAATCAGATTGCTTGATTTCCCATAATCTGTATGCAGAGTTATCTCCCTTGTTTATAACAAAAGCCTATATCATTCCAAAGCCAATAAGCTATCGAGCAGTTACTGATAGACCATTGCTCGAACGACTCGAAGCTCATCGAGCAAATGAGCCATCGAGCAGTTGCTCGTTCGAGTGACTCGCACATACTGCTCGAGCGACTCGAAGTCTACCTAGCAAATGAGCTATCGAGCAATTGCTCGTTCGAGTGACTCGCACATATTGCTCCTCGACTCATTTCAGTATTTGAGGATACCTATGGCCTTGTATTGTATTATTTGAGGATACCTATCGAGGATACCTACTGCAGAATCCCCTTTTTGTCAAATCTGCTTATGTGAAAAGGCACAATGTGACACATTGTGCCATGCTGGATGTGCCGATATGTGCTTATGTGAAAAGGCACAATGTGACACAATGTGCCCTAGCATTGTGTCTTTTTCACATAAGCACACATGACAAAAAAGGGATTCCCCAGAACGTATACTCGATAGGTATCCTCAAATAATACAATACCAGGTCATAGGTATCCTCAAATACCCGTATGTGCCTATGTGCTAGGGCACATTGTGTCACATTGTGCCTTTTCACATAAGCACATATCGGCACATCCAGCATGTGCCTATGTGCTAGGGCACAATGTGTCACATTGTGCCTTTTCACATAAGCACATATGACAAAAAGGGATTCTCCAGTAGGTATCCTCGATAGGTATCCTCAAATAATACAATACAAGGCCATAGGTATCCTCAAATACTGAAATGAGTCGAGGAGCAATGTGTACGAGTCACTCGAACGAGCAATTGCTCGATAGCTCATTTGCTCGGTAGACTTCGAGTCACTGCGAGTCACTCGAACGAGCAACTGTTCGATGGCTCATTTGCTCGATGAACTTCCAGACATTCGAGCAATGGTCTATCAGTAACTGCTCGATAGCTTATTGGCTTTGGGAATGATATAGGCTTTTGTTATGAACAAGGTAGATAACTCTGCATACAGATTATGGGAAATCAAGCAATCTGATTGGTTACTTATAATTTATATAAATGTTCTAGATAAATGAAACAACAAGAGTACACGGAATAGGGTCAGAACTAACAAGAATAAACCAGAATAGCTAAATATAGTAATAATAAGCAAAGCTGTTCCATATGATAGGCTCTTCTACGCTACTGGAGTACACTCCGATTAAATCGAACATCACCCCAGGGAACCCCTCGGCACTATAGCACTACGTGCTAGAGCAGTTACTGATAGACCATTGCTCGAACGACTCGAAGCTCATCGAGCAAATGAGCCATCGAGCAGTTGCTCGTTCGAGTGACTCGCACATACTGCTCGAACGACTCGAGGTCTACCTAGCAAATGAGCTATCGAGCAATTGCTCGTTCGAGTGACTCGCACATATTGCTCGTCGACTCATTTCAGTATTTGAGGGTACCTATGGCCTGATACAGTCGTGTATTTTAAATATCCAAATATAAATTTCAAAGAACACTGGAGTCTTTATCTTCAGTTCGCCTAATATTTCAAATACATCATCAATGCGTGTCAGGAATGATGATGCAAATACAGTATTTGATCAGTTGAGACCCGAGGATCACAGAAAAACTAATACCCCCCCCCCTTCCCCGCACCCACCCAATCGCCCATCTTTGCGACGCATCAATTCCTTTCGCAAGTGAAACCTATACAAAATTCAACTGAGAAGGGTGCAATTTCAAGAACTGTTCTTCATTCCTAACTTTGAAGAAATAAACAAAACGTGTGGCGATCGTGCGAACTGTGTTTCTGTATGTGGGAGCTCACACGGCTAGTTGGGTTAAGACAGTTATTTTTCATAAAATAACTTTATTGGATAGGGCAGGATACTAATAAAATGAGATGAAAGAGGGATGGGCTGACTCCGTTTCCGCTAATCTCGTGGGTTGTACTTTAACTGTCATAGTGCCTTAGTGGTCAGTTCTCTATTCCATTCACCTCTGCAGGGCATCAACGAACGAATATGGAATGTTTTGGAACTATTTTTCGCAGACAGACCACCTGAATCCTAGTTTAGATGAGTCGTTTCTGTTTACTTGTAGATCCTTAGGCCTCAGTCATATTTTCAGTCGCATTGGAAACGCCAATTTAACAGACATCCAACAATCAATCCAACGCAGTTATGTCTGGCTCGAAATGAAGCAGACGGGGAGATGTGGGATTTGGCGATAGATATAGTCCTTCTCCAAAATGTGGAAAAGTTTACGACAGTGCACATCGTTTATGAATAGTCCCGAAAACATCAATATTCAATATATCAGCTTTCCGATAGTTTGGCTGTTGATGTAATCTGGAAGTCAGTGTTCAGGGAACAATTCAAACTTAGAAATTAATATATAATACCAGATAAACAGAATTTACTGCACCCAGTAAATTCAAGTCTGTGTGAAAAGGGTTAAATCATCGGAAAAAAAACTATACAGAAAGAGAATTTTTGGAGGCTTATTTTTAGGAGTAAAATAGTTTTCAACAAATCAGAAATGGATTTTCATTAACAGTATTTACAGATATTCATACAGGAATCAGCACAATTTTTTTAAGAAACCAGAAAAGGCATATATACTACTCAAAGTTTACTAAGCACCAAGTATATCCGACTACCCGTTTTACGTTTTAGTTGAAATATTGTAATGAAAAGTGTATATATTTTTTATTTAATTATATCTTTAATGATTTAAGTACAGAAATTAAGATTTTGTTTGTGTTTGACAATATTTTTTAGCTTTTGAATACGATAACCATGAAAAATAGATATTATTGGTAAAGGGGGACATTTTCCAATATGCCAAAAAGTCGACGGAGCGAACTGGTATAGGATCAATATCGAGCATGTGCCACCCACAATGTACTTTATTTGCCGAAAATCGGTTGATAAATGCGACTTTTGAGCTCCTGGGGTGCCATTTCTGGGAGGATCAGGTACCTAATTTTGGTGGCAATCTTCATGAATCTATTTGTGCCACCCCCACAAAGCAGTTTATTTGGCGAAAATCGGTTGATAAATACGATTTGGAGCAACTCAACACTTTTGGGCTCCTAGGGTGCCCAATTTTGGGAGGGTGAGGAACCTAATTTTGGAGGCAATCTCAATAAATCTATTTGTGCCACCCCACAATGCAGTTTATTAGGAGAAAACTGGTTGATAAAAGCGATTTGGAGCAACTCAGCCACTTTTGGGCTCCTAGGATGCCCAATTTTGGGAGGGTGAGGTACCTAATGTTGGTGGCAATCTTCATGAATCTATTTTTGCCACCCCGCAATGCAGTTAATTTGGCGAAAATCGGTTGATAAATGCGATTTGGAGGAACTCGGCACTTTTGAGCTTCTAGGGTGCCCAATTTTGGGAGGGTGTGGTACCTAATTTTGATGGCAATCTTCATGCATTTATTTGTGCCACGCCACAATGCAGTTTGTTTGGCGAAAATCGGTTGATAAATGCGATTTTGAGCATCTCAGCACATTTAGGCTCCTAGGGTGCCCAATTTTGGGAGGGTGAGGTACCTAATTTTGGTGGCAATCTCCAGGAATCTATTTGTGCCACCCCACAATGCAGTTTATTTGGCGAAAATCGGTTGATAAATGCGATTTGGTGCAAGTCAGCACTTTTGGGCTCCTGGGGTGCCCAATTTTGGGAGGGTGAGGTACTTAATTTTGGTGGCAATCTCCATGAATCTCTTTGTGCCACCACGCAATGCAGTTTATTTGGCGAAAATCGGTTGATAAAAGCGATTTGGAGCAACTCAGCAGTTTTGGGCTCCTAGGGTGCCCAATTTTGGGAGGTGGGGTACCTAATTTTGGTGGCAATCTTCATGAATCTATTTGTGCCACCCCACAATGCAGTTTATTTGGCGACAATCGGTTGATAAATGCGATTTGGAGCAACTCAGCACTTTTGGGCTCCTAGGGTGCCCCATTTTGGGAGGGTGAGGTACCTAATGTTGGTGGCAATCTTCACGAATCTATTTGTGCTACCCCACAATGCAGTTTATTTGGCGAAAATCTGTTGATAAATACGATTTGGAGCAACTCAGCACTTTTGGGCTCCTAGGGTGCCCAATTTTGGGAGGTTGAGGTACCTAATTTTGGTGGCAATCGTCATGAATCTATTTGTGCCACCCCACAATGCCGTTTATTTGGTAAAAATCGGTTGATAAATGCGATTTGGAGCAACTCAGCGCATTTGGGCTCCTAGGGTACCCAATTTTGGGAGGGTGAGGAACCTAATTTTGGTGGCAGTCTTCATGAATTTATTTGTGCCACCCCACAATGCAGTTTATTTGGTGAAAATCGGTTGATAAATGCGACTTGGAGCAACTCAGCACTTTTGGGCTCCTAGGGTGCCTAATTTTGGGAGGGTGAGGCACCTAATTTTGGTGGCAATCTTCATGAATCTATTTGTGCCACCCCACAATGCAGTTTATTGGGTGAAAATCGGTTGATAAATGAGATTTGGAGCAACTCAGCACATTTGGGCTCCTAAGGTGCCCAGTTTTGGGAGGGTGAGGTACCTAATTTTGGTGGCAATCTTCATGAATCTATTTGTGCCACCCCACAATGTAGTTTATTTGGCGAAAATCGGTTGAAAAATGCGATTTTGAGCAACTCAGCACTTTTGGGCTCTTAGGGTGCCCAATTTTGGGAGGGTGAGGTACCTAATTTTGGTGGCAATCATCATGAATCTATTTGTACCACCCCACAATGCAGTTTATTTGGAGACAATCGGTTGATAAATGCGATTTTGAGCAACTCGGCACTTTTGGGCTCCTAGGGTGCCCAATTTTTGGAGGGCGAGGTACCTAATTTTGGTGGCAATCTTTATGAATCTATTTGTGCCACCCGACAATGCAGTTTATTTGGCGAAAATCGGTTGATAAATGCGATTTTGAGCAACTCAGCACTTTTGGGCTCCTAGGGTGCCCAATTTTGGGAGGGTGTGGTACCTAATTTTGGTGTCAATCTTCATGAATCTGTTTGTGCCACCCCACAAAGCAGTTTATTTGGCGAAAATCGGTTTATGCATGTGATCACCCGAAACTGAACCGATTGCGAAATAACTTTTTGATTGTTGTCAAATGAATTGCTGTGTGTCCTAATAATTGTCTGTGTAGACGTAAAGGCGTGCAATAAACACAGAACGACACACACATATGAATGAGTTAATCGATATGGAACTCATGACATCGCGGAAGGATTATCCTTCGGCGCTGGCACTCGTGCCATAACGATCAACCCATTCACGCACGCGTGTCGTTCTGAATATACATGGAATGTCTTTGTTATATACATTTTATTTCTACAGCGTTGTCTTTAGTGGTAGCAGACATTAAAAGATCTGGGTGCGGGGTGGATCAATGGATACGGCATTATACTTTAAAACGAAAATCGACGATTCGATCCTGAGCAGCGGTAAATGCGTTAATACTTAAAATACGCTTAATTTCTGTTGCCTGTGACCTGTGTGGAGGCACTGTGGCGCTGTGTCCTACGACGCACCGCACATCGATTATACTTTTGCCTTCAACCGCTGCTAACTCGGCTTGGAGTCTGACAGTTGTTCCCTGCTGCTCGGTGGTTCTTTTCTTCGCATACTCTACACGTAAAACTGACCTATGACAAGCTCAATGGAATGAAAAAGGAAAGATTTAGTCTTTGGACCTCCGGGGTTTAACTTGGTGGCCCGATGGATGAATCTTCCTTCCTGCTTCTCTCATCGCGGATAATAAATCAGAATATGTAAAATGGCGGCATGACTCAAAGTCGGACTTGGTATATTTCCCTGCTAATGGACTGGTTACGGTTTTGATTTTGGCTGCCCTTTTGGGGGTGGGGGTGGGGGGGGGGTGATGCGGGATGTACGTGTGGTGCACGATTGCTTCATTCGAAAACAATTCTCGCTTCAGTGGTGACTAAACAGGCTTGAAAATTTTATGTAACTCTGCAGATGTCGCACGTTTAACAATAACATTGTCGAAGATTCAACGTTAATAATTAAAATGAAGTTGTTTTTTTCCCTTTTAATTTTCAGTCCTTGTACCCTTTGATTAGCACCGACATGCTCAAAAAAATTGCTGCAAAGATCGCTGGAAACCTGGAAAAGGTATTTGAAGCGCCACATATAGTAAATGTCAGGATACCGGGAGGTTTGCCATATGTTGCCCTCAACAGCTCAGGTATAGTACAAACATAATTAAGTAATTTTCCTGGTATTGCACCGTATTTAGCGGTGGAAATTCTGGAACAATGATGTCGAAATACTGACATTTCAGACAGCCATTTTTCTTATAATGCAACTAGAAATCTGACCAATTCATTCTTGTTTGACAGAGCTTACGGAGAGTGAATTGGTTAAATTCCTAGTTGCATTGTGGGACAATTGGCCACTTAAAATTTAATATTTTGACAGAGTGTAGAGGCTTAAATCGTGTTCATAGTAACACTTTATTTCCGCTAGATATGTATGTACAATAAAAGGATTAAAACAGACACAATTGAAAGAAGTTTCACGTCTGAATATATGATAGAGCATCCGGAAAAAGAACTGATCAAAAAATTAATTGGTGGCCCATAGAGACGCATTTAGAGGTAAACTTCCTAATTCATTCCACTTCTCAATAACCACCCCCTTCAGTGTTTTAGCTCAAAGGAGTGGTGAGCAAATGTGCTGACTCCGGCTGCGTCGGCATCAGATGTGTGTGTCCAATCTTGAATTAGCGTTTATATCTAACAATCATATAGATTTTGGCCTGAAAACCACGAGAAACGGTACGTATCACATAATGTGTTCCGATTCCGTATCATATAGACGACTCATTCTGATTCCGTATCATATAGACGACTCGTTTCCGGTAGCGCTACAGGCTATCATAATGTGACAGTGGTATTTATTTCATATAAATATATAATAATTATCAAAATATCTTCATAACAATCCTTCTATCTTTATTTAGAATTATTAACTCAAAACTGCATGTTGCATGTGTACTAATTCACACCAGCACTTATTCTGCCTGAGCGCATTGGCCCCTGTCCATGTTTCGTCAATTGTCGCCAATGTTTATCGATCCGTTGTCATTGGATTTGATTTTCCCGCCGTTTCTATTGTTTTACCGCTGCAGTTTTTTCCCTTGCATTGTTGTTCGGATCGAGTTGTTAGTCATTCAGAGTTATCAGTCCAAATATATCTTCTTCTTCGTTATTTATAATTATGAATAAATCCGGACCGAAATCGTCTTGATTTGGTAAGAAATTTATAATAATATCTTTGGGAATTATCACGTAGAATAATGTATATATTGTTTGATTTTATAAAAATGTTTCATGTATTTTCATCTCCTCGATCGTCATGAATTCCGTCATGACTGTCCTCTGTTTCGGTTATTTTGGAACAATGTTTATTTTATTTACAAATTCTGTAATTCATTCCATCTGTATGTAAATATTGTTTAATGATTCACGCACGTTCAATCGATCGTTGTTATGCAACTCGATTGTTCCGTGAATAATCAAATAATACTTGGCGTTGATCAGAATTGTTTATTCTGTTAGGAAAAGGCCTAACCTCTTCCCTATTCCATACTGTACTATTCATGCTGTACTTATGCCATTGTAATTATATATTACAGGGTCTATATATACACACTTACATGTAACTTATGTCAACCTGAACGAGAAAGATGTAGAGTTATTTGAATTTACACGGAATAAACATTACAGAACCATAATGTATGTATGGAACTTTTATTTATTTGAATGAAGTCAATTATATATTGAAACACCGCTCGTGCTCGTAAGAAGCCCCGTTTCAATTGGCGCCCAACGTAAAAAAAATGAATCCATTCATCTGAGGATACGTATTTCTACTGACTTGTCTGCAGATTGACACTCTTTCATTTGTGACGTCATCAATGTTTGTGTTTCGTTTGTGCTGTTTTTTCCGTATGCATGCATGCATGTACTGTTGTCATCATGTTCAACTTCATTGCCTGTGCCAGTATTTTTATTCATGTTTGGAACTGTAAGTATGGAGCCAGTAAATAACTTTTAAACTTAGTGCTGACAATAACATAGTATTCCCTGTGTTGAATTGTGTGTGGTGTCGATTTACACCAATGATTTTCATCGCCAATTCGCGCTGCTGTTTTCCACGAGGCCTTCACATCGTCCATCTCTGACTGTGACAATTGAATAATTTTCATTTACAAAACATTTTTTTGAACTGTGCATATAATCCTCGGAGACTTGTGTGAAATAAATTAATTGACAATTGAAAAAAAAAATTAACTGAAAATCCATTTTCATTTGACTTTTTCATAGCGTTTGTTCTGTGTGTATTTTCACTTATTTTCATTATGAATTGAAATTATCTCCCTTCATGTGCAAGTAATTTCAGTGACGTCATTGGGATACCCTATCTATAAATACATCAGTTATAAACAAGTTATCTCCCATTGCGAATTTCCACGGAATTTCTCAATGCTGTTGATAATTTCTTTATTCTAATTTCTCACTGTGGAGTTGATTTGAATTAATTTTGCAGGTACATAAACTAATATACTTGTACAGATGATTTAAAAAATATATTATTGGAGTAAATAATGCTTTGATTTCACTTGCCAAAAAAATTATAGCTACCAGTCCACACTGAGGTTGAATTTTGTATTGTTGACAGATTGAACTTTTGCAATGTTGAATTTTTACAGTCAATGTATATTTTATTATCTGTGATTGTAAATTAATTTCATTGAATTTCGGTCCAAATTTAACCCTTTGTTTTGAAGAGTTATGGTGTTGTTAAGCATTTTTTTTTTCTTTCACTGGTACTTTATTTTTTTTGAGGGCTGATTGATCTTGCCCCTTCCATATTCCTATCCCACACTACCCCACCCCACTGATACACAGTTTAAATGCATGTTTTGTTTTTTGTTTTCCCATTGATTAATTCAGCACACTAACGTAAAAAAAAAAAAAAAAAACTTGAAAAAAGGGGAAACAGATTAAATTTATTTTCAGTGAATTATTTCAGGGGGATTAACACTTTATCCAAAAACTGAGAAATTAAAATCTTTCATTTTTTTCAAATGCATTAATAAATCACACATCTTTTGAATGTTATTTCATAATTTATTGATCCTCTTATTCCTAAGTCAATTTAAAATGGCTGCTAAGGAAGATTTTTCAGATGAGGAGTTGAATAATATGTTACAGGCTTTCAAGAAAATGGGTGTGAAGCCAAAAGCAAAGACTCCTGAAGATTTTGAAAATTGGTTTAAAGGCACTATCAAAACAGAACCTGATGGTGATACGGTACCACAGCTGCCTGATACATCTGTACAGACACAACCATATGTCTTGAAAAATTCTCTTAGGTTACCTACATTTTCAGGTGATGCTAAGTCTGAAGCTGAATATGAGCTGTGGAAATATGAAATTAATTGTTTGATTTCAGGTAAACATTCTGAGTCTGACATTTTGTATTCCATTAGGAAATCTTTAAGAGGTGAAGCTGCTAAAGTTTTAATGAGACTTGGGGAAACGGCCACAATTAAACAAATTCTTTCAAAATTTGATGCAATGTTTGGTTTGATAGAGACTCAAGAAAATATTTTAGGTCGTTTTTTCAGTGCACGTCAAGAGGAAAATGAATCTGTTGTTAACTGGGGATGTCGAATTGAGGATCTTATGTCAAAAGCTATTTCATTAAAACAAATTTTACCAGCTTCTGCTAATGATATGCTTAAGACTAGATTTTTTGAAGGTTTACATCAAGATTTGAAAGACATTAGTGCATTTAAATTTAAAGACTGTCCTAAATATGAAGATTTATTAACAGCTTTGAGATTAATTGAACAGGAACATAAAAAGCCAGATGTTAAGCCTATTTCAAAAGCTGCACAGCCAACAACTTCACAGTATGAAACTTTGCTTAAAAAAATTTCAGATTTGTCTTCAGAAGTTGCTGAATTGAAGAAACATTGTCAGCAATCTCAGCCATCCAGATATAATTCTAATAGTTCTAATTTTAGGCGTGGACGACAAAACTATCGCAATAGGTCTGATAACAGTAATAGATTTAACAATGCTAATTATTCTAAAAATTATTCGACTAGCCATTGTTTTTCAGATTCCACAAGAAATTCGCCGCATCCAAATAGTTCCGATTCAAATTTTTCAGGTTCAAATATTCGTTGTAGAAATTGCGGGCAGCTCGGACATGTACAGAAAGGCTGTAGAAATAAGCCGGCTAGTAATTATGGACGAGAACGTTTAAACTAGCACGCGTCTATAGTGATAGGTCGTCTGTAGGCGTTGATGTAAATAGTGGTCGACCTAGTTCAATAGAACATGAACCCGTAGGTTTACATGGTGAACCTACTGAATCTGACATTATTATTTCAGGTATTAATGTTAACTGTTTATTGGATACAGGTTCAACAATTTCAACGGTCAGCGAAAAATTTTATTTTTCAAATTTACACCATTTACCATTGAATAAAATTGATAAAATTTTAAATATTGAATGTGCCGATGGTAAACAGCTTCCATATTTGGGATATATAGAAGCAGATATAGCTATTCCAAGTATCAGTGAAAGTAAAAATACCCCATGTGTATTTTTAGTTGTTCCAGACAGTGATTATAACTTAAAAACACCAATTTTACTTGGAACTAATATACTCACTGTTTTTATGAATAAATGTAAGCAGGTAAATGGTGATAAATTTTTACAAATTGCAAAATTGACTACACCATGGTATATGTCATTTAGGTGTATTTCTTTAAGAGAGAGACAACTTGCTAAAAATAATTTTAGCCTTGGTATTGTAAAGAGTGCAGAGAATTGTAACATAATTTTACATCCAAACAAAACTAGAGTTATTGCTGGTGTTGTAGATCATAAGATCCCTTATCATTCAACTTGTGCTATTTTACAACCCATATTGGGTAATTCAAAATTGGAAAACTTAGAAATTGCTCCATATATTTTGAGATATGATTTTACAGACAAACACACAGTTGATGTACACATTAGCAATCACTCGTCAAGGACAATAAATATTGAACCCAGATCTGTATTATGTGAAATACAGCCCATTTCAGTGGAGCAAGAGATCAAATTGCCAAGTGATAAAAATGTCGTTAATGATTCTTTTCTTCAGCAAATTAATATTAATTCATCCAGGTTAACACCAGAAGAATTGAAAAAAGGCATTAATTTGATTTCGAATTTTTCAGACATTTTCTCACATGATGAACTTGACGTTGGTTTATACAGCGATGTTAAGCATCGCATTGACTTAACAGATGATAAACCTTTCAAACAGCGACCTAGACATATAGCACCTGCATTACTAGATGAAGTAAGAGATCATTTGCAACAGTTGCTGGCAGCAGGTGTAATCAAACACTCATACAGTCCTTATTCATCAAATATGGTTTTGTGTCGGCGAAAAAATGGCAAACTTCGTGTTTGTATAGACTATAGAGATTTAAATAAGAAAACCATCAATGATTCATATGCATTACCACGTATAGATAATATTTTAGGTTACTTATCAGGTTCCAAATTTTTCAGTTCCTTAGATTTAAAATCGGGATATTTTCAGATAGAAGTTTTGGAAGAACACAAGGAGCGTACAGCATTTACTGCAGGGCCGCTAGGATTTTTCGAATTTGTCCGAATGCCCTTTGGTTTAAAAACAGCTCCAGCAAGTTTCCAGCGAATGATGGAGCATTGTTTAGAAGGTTTAAATTTAAAGATATGTCTGGTATACATGGATGATGTAATAATTTTTTCGGATTCGTACGAACAACATTTAGAGCATCTTTCTATGGTTTTTCAGAGACTTAGGGAATGTGGCTTGAAGCTATCACCTGATAAATGTTCTTTTTTTAGGGATGAAATAAAATATCTTGGTTATATTGTTTCAGCTGAGGGTGTAGCAACAGATCCAGACAAAATCGACAAAATTACAAACTGGCCTACACCGAAAAATGCTGATGAAGTCCGCCAATTTTTAGGTTTTTGTGGATATTACAGAAAGTATTGTAAAGACTTTGCCCGAATAAGTAAACCACTAACTGATTTACTTCCGCCCACTAATTTAGGTAAACAGAAAAGTAAAAAGAAATCTAATTTTTCAGGAAAATGGTTTTGGGGAAAAGAACAAGAACAATCTTTTTGCAGGTTAAAAGAATGTTTATCTTCACCACCCGTTCTTGGGTTTCCTAATTTTTCAGATCCATTTGAGCTGCATGTTGACTCCAGTAGTCTTGGGCTTGGCGCAATTTTGTACCAGAAGCAAGATGGCATACTACGTGTGATATCTTATGCTAGTCGTGCTGTTACCGCCGCTGAGAAGAACTATCCAGTCCATAAATTAGAATTCCTGGCACTGAAGTGGGCAGTAACAGAGAAATTTTATGATTATTTGTATGGGCATAAATTTATTGTTTATACAGACAACAATCCTCTGACTTATGTTTTATCGTCGGCAAAGCTGGATGCAACTTCTCACCGCTGGCTCTCTGCTTTAGGTGCATTTGATTTTGAGATCCTATATAAACCTGGAAAATCCAATATTGATGCCGATGCTTTATCAAGGTTGCCACAATATTCAAGAATTAGTACAGAGAAAATCACAAAGGATATTATTAAGGTTATTTGTAATTCATTACAGGTTCAGCAACCTTATGTCCACTCTTTATGTTTTTCAACAGATATTTTGGAGAAATTAGATGATGGTATCAGTACCGAGATGGATGATATGTCTCCCAGTGATTGGCGAAAATTGCAAGGACAAGATTCCATTTTAATTCCTTGGTTGAAAGCTGTTCGTCTTGGCAAACGGCCATATCGTAGTTCATTGACTATGAGTAAGGAACATTCTGCTTTTTTCAGGCATTTCAGCTCTTTGAAACTTAAACGTGGTGTACTTTATCGAGAGACTACTCATAATTCAGTGACACAATTACAGCTTGTTGTACCGTTTTCTCTCATTAAGCGGGTTTTGTCTTTACTTCATGACGATATTGGTCATCCAGGGAGAGAACGATGTATTTCCCTTATCAAACAACGATTTTATTGGCCCGGAATTGACAGCTTTGTGGAAAATTACATAAAGAACTGCCCACGTTGTTTACGACGAAAGTCTCCAACAGACACGAGAGCTAAACTTGTATCAGTCAAAACATCATGTCCTTTGGAATTGCTTTGTATTGATTATTTAACTCTAGATGTTTCCAAAGGAGGTTTTCAATATGTTCTTGTTGTTACAGACCATTTCACCAAGTTTTCACAGGCTTTTCCAGCAAGAAATATGACAGCGAAGACAACTGCTGATATTTTATTTAATAATTTTTTTATTTACTACGGATATCCACAAAGAATTCACAGTGATCAAGGTGCTAATTTTGAATCTAATTTAATTAAAGAGCTTTGTAATTTATGTGGCATCAAGAAATCTAGGACCACCCCTTACCATCCGATGGGCAATGGTGTTTGTGAAAGGTTTAACAGAACGCTTTTAGGTATGCTTGGTACGTTGGAATTAGACAAGAAGAAGAACTGGAAAGAATTTATTGGTCCATTAGTTCATGCATACAATTGCACCCGCCATGAAACCACAGGCTATTCACCGTATGAATTAATGTTTGGCAGACAACCAAAATTACCTGTTGATATTTTATTTGGCTTAGATAAACTGAAAAATGAAACTAATAAAGAAATTTCTTTTTCAGATTACATTTTAGATTTAAAAGGCAAACTTTCTCATTCTTATCAGCTAGCGTCATCTGCTGCTTTGGCTGCTCAAAAACGTCAAAAGAAAAATTTTGATAATAAAGCTAGGGCTTCTACTATCCATGTTGGCGATGCAGTTTTAGTCAAAACTCTAGCATTTGAAGGCAGACACAAATTAGCTGATAAGTTTGATTCAGAAATTTACTTTGTTTCAGAACAGCCAAATATTGACATTCCAGTCTACGTAGTAAAAAGTGAAGATGGTGATAAAACAAAAACTTTACATCGTAATCATTTGTTGCCGATTGGTTCATTACCATTAGATGTTTCAGGGCAAGAAGATATGGTAGAGAACACTGTTTCTCCTGATGTTTCTCCTACTGTTCAAGAGATCCCTATTCCAGTCAAAAGAAAAACTGTCCCTGAAAGACCAATTCCGGCTAAGAGAAAAATTAATAATCAATCTTTTATTTCAGACTTAGGTTCTGAGGAGGAGGAAAATGATATTGTTGTTTGTCTTCCACGAACATCTGCAGTAAAACCTATTGCTAATGATGTGGAGGTTTCTACACCATCCCAACGGAGTGACGACTCGCTGAGGGAGGTGGAATCAACATTTATTTCTTTGGTAGGTGACGACCAACTTTTTCCAGGGGAAAAACCAAGAAGTAATGTTGATGTTGTTTTGCCTAACATCCCAGCTCAATCTAGTGTTGAAGTTGACGAGGAGGCTGTGGAATCTGAGAATGTCACTAATAGTGAAAACAAAAATGTACCGGTACAATCTGTAATAGATTCAGAAAATATATTAGATTTACCATCTGATAGTATTTCACGAACAGTTCCTCCAGTTCCAGAACCACGTAGATCAACCCGACCAAGAAAGCCGCCACCCTGGATGGAAAAAGGAGACTATATTGTAAATAGATTACAGGATTGTCCAGCAGGATTGGTGAGCAAGGAAGAAATATTAAAAAAATTGACTGACAAACAAATTCTGTCTTCATTATCACCAGATGTAATGCATAAAATATTTTCTTCTATACTTGACTAATAACCTATTAGAATGACAACTAATTTTATTTTGAAGAAAATATATAACTTTCAGCTTCTAATTGTTGAAAATTGTTTTTGTAATTTTCAGCTGATGGATTACCTTGTATACACAGTTTCAGCTGATGACTAATTTGTACATACTAATAAAAATGATATTTGGAAATTTATTTAAATGGTTTTAATCTACAATATTAAACATATATTTAAATGACTGATTGAAATGACTGCACAACAACATATACCATTTTTTTTTTCTCCATCAATAACTCATTATAATAGCTCTAATTTAATTTTGTATGCTCTATTTACCACTATAGGTTGGGAACGGAATCCTGATGGATATTTTTGAAAATGCAATTGCAAAAACATTTAGGATTGACTAATAACTATTTCATAAATGTATTACAAGTTGATTACAGGTTGAACATTTTTTAGCTTGTAGCTTGATTTTTCAGGCATAGATTGAGTTAGTATGAAAGAGTGTGTGATATATTCAATTAGGTGTAGGTGTTGGAGTGTGAAAATGACAAGGATGCCATTTTTTTTTCGTGAGGGGGGAGAATGTGACAGTGGTATTTATTTCATATAAATATATAATAATTATCAAAATATCTTCATAACAATCCTTCTATCTTTATTTAGAATTATTAACTCAAAACTGCATGTTGCATGTGTACTAATTCACACCAGCACTTATTCTGCCTGAGCGCATTGGCCCCTGTCCATGTTTCGTCAATTGTCGCCAATGTTTATCGATCCGTTGTCATTGGATTTGATTTTCCCGCCGTTTCTATTGTTTTACCGCTGCAGTTTTTTCCCTTGCATTGTTGTTCGGATCGAGTTGTTAGTCATTCAGAGTTATCAGTCCAAATATATCTTCTTCTTCGTTATTTATAATTATGAATAAATCCGGACCGAAATCGTCTTGATTTGGTAAGAAATTTATAATAATATCTTTGGGAATTATCACGTAGAATAATGTATATATTGTTTGATTTTATAAAAATGTTTCATGTATTTTCATCTCCTCGATCGTCATGAATTCCGTCATGACTGTCCTCTGTTTCGGTTATTTTGGAACAATGTTTATTTTATTTACAAATTCTGTAATTCATTCCATCTGTATGTAAATATTGTTTAATGATTCACGCACGTTCAATCGATCGTTGTTATGCAACTCGATTGTTCCGTGAATAATCAAATAATACTTGGCGTTGATCAGAATTGTTTATTCTGTTAGGAAAAGGCCTAACCTCTTCCCTATTCCATACTGTACTATTCATGCTGTACTTATGCCATTGTAATTATATATTACAGGGTCTATATATACACACTTACATGTAACTTATGTCAACCTGAACGAGAAAGATGTAGAGTTATTTGAATTTACACGGAATAAACATTACAGAACCATAATGTATGTATGGAACTTTTATTTATTTGAATGAAGTCAATTATATATTGAAACACCGCTCGTGCTCGTAAGAAGCCCCGTTTCAATAACAGGCGTATGGATGCATTCTATGTGCGTTTCAGTGATCGACCGAACATTATGTCCCAAAAATGTTTAAAAATAATTTACACTTTACCTAACATGAAAAGCAGACGACACTTGCAAAAAAAATTCTTGAATAACTAATTTTTTTAAATTTTTTGTCTCAAAAACATAGGTTATGACCACTCGTTGGAACGAGCTCGTCGAGCTCGTTCCAACGAGGGGTCATAACCTATGTTTTTGAGACAAAAAATGAAAAAATAATGAAAATTAACTGGCGATTTTTGAGAATAGAGTTGGCCGGTTTTGGCCTTTACGTTGGGTAAAAGGGTTAAGATTTAATCTGTGTATGCGACAGGATTGGTAGATAAATGAATTATCATGATAATGTGCATGTCCTGTGATTTCCATCAGATTCTCGGCGGTGTCCAAAAATGGGATCACAACTCGCCGGCTTTTCGAATCTGATACAAACCACAAGACATGCACATTATCATGATAATCTGTATATACCATTTTCTCAAAGTCCGATTGGACCGGAGATTTTATAGCGAGCGAAAGCGACCCGCAGGGTCGCGTGCAAGCGATCCGAAAGATCGCTTGCTTCGCAAGCTATTAGGCAACACGTATGTACCGTTTGTATGAACTCAAAGCCAAGCTCATCTCAAAGGCATCAACTTCAAAATTTTTCAACGGAAGTGGTACCCCAGGACGCTGACATGTTTGCGCATGGCGGAAATTGACATTCGCAATTGAAGAAATTATTTATTTAGGTTCCGCTCTACAGTTTCGCACTATTGAAATGCTGAACTTATGGCATATGTTGAAACTAAGGCCATGTAAAATAGAGATATATTTTTAGTATCAGATATATGATTACAGGTTTTTTGTTGGACAAGAGAATTTGAAGTTTTGGTCCCAAAGTTGGAGTCTGATACATAGGGGTAAATTACCAGATGAATTATGGGAACAGTGGCTTCGAAAAATTAGCTATTTTTTCAAATGTAATTTTTACACGGGTTTGTTACCAGACAGGTAACTAAAAAATGAGACGAAAACATATAATTTTTTTTTTTTGCATTTTAGAAATAGGGGATGCTCTGCTCCAGGGGTGGGTAGGTAGGGTTGGTGGGAAAATTCTGCTTTTGAGGCTGCTAGGTAGCTGAAAATGACTGGTTTCGGTATTTTTTTCAGGCAATTTTTCAGGTTGAAGTCTTGCCTATGACAATAAATAATTCCTCCCACATTCAGATTGTTTATTTCTCCTCAGTCAGATAGTGTTATATGTTTTTTTGTGGATTTGGGAAATGTAATACATGTAATGGGTTAGATAACTAAGTTACAGAATATTTGCATTTGAAGAGAGTGTATGGCATGTCATATTTGGAAAAGCCTGGAAAACTGTGGAGCGGAACCTTAAAGCGCATTCTGCCGTCGGTGTCAATTCTTGAACCAGGAAGTTCCTTATTTGTGTTTGAGTTATAAATACACCATTTTTCAAAAAACTTTTCATTATTTCTGGTTTGTGTGCAATTGTTAGTAGTAGTTAACATTCATCAAGTGATATCTCAGCACAACTGGAAGGAAATAAGTGGACATTTTTTTATTGATGTAGCATAATTTCGCCCTTGTTTTCAATTTTCGACAAGATTTCGAAAACATTAAAGTAGAGCACTGCCTTTCCTAAACACCGAGCCTTGTATTCATGTCAAATATATGCAGTTATGGACATCCTGGTTGTTATTGTTGACCAGAGGTTTGCAGTCATGGTGTCTACTTTTTCAGTTTGGTCATTGGTGTCATGTCTGTGTGTCATCCGTCCGTCAAGCTATTAAACGCTTTCATATCTGGAGAGCAACAGCCCCCCCCCCCCCAAACCTATGGTTATCACTGCTTATTGTTTTACATTTTGATTGTATTTAACAGTGCAATTGGCAGGACCTGCTTAGTCAATGTGGCTGGTGGTAATAACAAAACAAGCTCTCTGAAGTGGCTCAGAGAAATGTGAGGGTTGATGTGGTGTGGTTGTGAAAATCAGGCGAAAACTGGCTGCAAAAGCTATTCGGCAGTCAGAAAGGCCATACTGTATCTTTTTACTGGTTGAAAATAGAGACTTGTGGTTTTTGTTCATTCAACTCAGGATAGACTCCAGATTCTTTTGCCTGAGTGAAATCCAAGGGGAGATCACTTTTGTTTTCTCTTTAAGGTTCCGCTCCACATTTCGCACTATTGCACAGGCGTGAAATTCTGAACATAGGGCATATGTTGAAACTAAGGCCATGTAAAATTGAGATATATTTTTAGTATCAGATATATGATTACATTAGGCTTTTTGTTGGACAAGAGAATTTGAAGTTTTGGTCCCAAAGTTGGATTCTGATACAGAGGGGTAAATTACCAGATGAATTATGGGAAACAGTGGCTTCGAAAAATTGGCTATTTTTTAAAATGTAATTTTTACACGGGTTTATTACCAGACAGGTAACTAAAAAATGAGACGGAAACATATAAATTTTTTTTTGCATTTTAGAAACAGGGGATGCTCTGTTCCAGGGGTGGGTAGGTGGGGTTGGTGGAAAAATCCTGCTTTTGAGGCTGCTAGGTAGCTGAAAATGACTGGTTTCGGCATTTTTTTAATGCAATTTTTCAGGTTGAGGTCTGGCCTTTGACAATAAATTATTCCACCCACATTCAGATTGTTTATTTCTACTTAGTCAGATAGTGTTATATGTTTTTTGTGGATTTGGGAAATGTAATACATGTTATGAGTTAGATAACTAAGCTACAGAATATTTGCATTTGAGGAGAGTGTATGGCATGTCATATTTGGAAATGCCTGGAAAATTGTGGAGCGGAACCTAAACTCTTAGGGATTTTTCCCAAAGGAAACGGGGACAAATGAGGTTACATTTTTTCAAGGATACTCGGACGCTAGATCAAGCGATGGCTCTCCACCATTGCTATCACCCTCATTGTGTCAAGAGACCCTTAATATATTGGGTGAGGGAGGGGGGGGGGGGTGGGGTGGGTACTAATGGGTCACTGATTATGCCACGTGGCGTCCATAGCAAGTAAAGCACGCACCTAGCAACGGGAAAACTACTGGACCAATTTTGAAACATGGACCCAACATGCATTGCAAACGAAAACAGACAGGTCAATGGTGTCACCGCGTGACTTCCCTAACAACCAGAGCGCCTCCTTAGCAACGGGCTAACTACTGGTCCGATTTGGACCAAATTCGGTATACGGACCCAAAATGCACTGCAAATAAAAACAGACAGATCAAGGTTGACGTCTCGTGACTTCCATTAGCAACCAGAGCGCGTCCTTAGCAACGGGCTAACTACTGGGCCGATTTGGTCCAAATTCAGTATACGGACACAGAATGCATTGCAAATGAAAACAGACAGATCAATGTTGACGTCACGTAACTTCCCTAGCAACCAGGGCGCCCCCTTAGAAACGGGCTAACTACTGGGACGATTTTGACCAATTTCAGTATACGAACCCAAAATGTATTGCAAATGAAAACAGACAGATCAATGTTGAAGTCACGTGACTTCCCTAGCAACCAGAGCGCCCACTTAGCAACGGGCTAACTACTGGGTCGATTTTGACAAAATTCGGTATACGGACCCAAAATGCATTGCAAATGAAAACAGATAGATCAATATTGACGTCACGTGACATCCCTAGCAAACAGAGCGCCCCCTTAGCAACGGGCTAACTACTGGGCCGATTTTGACCAAATTCGGTATACGGACCCAAAATGCATTGCAAATAAAAACAGACGGGTCAATGTTGACATCAAGTGAGTTCCCTAGCAACCAGAGCTCCTCCTTAGCAACTGGCTAACTACTGGAACGATTTTGACCAAATTCGGTATACGGACCCAAAATGCATTGCAAATGAAAACAGACAGGTCAATGTTGATGTCACGTGAACTCCCTAGCAACTAGAGCGTCCCTTAGCAACGGGCTAACTACTGGGCCGATTTTGACCAAATTCGGTATGCGGACCCAAAATGCATTGCAAATGAAAACAGATAGATCAATGTTGATGTCACGTCTTTTTTCCTCTTCACTGACATGACCCAGAAGCACAGGATTAGCTGTTTCATAATTACTCTCAGAATTATCTGTTGTGATAACTACAAACAATACCGGTACGTCGGTATTTTTTTCCAGTGAAATTAATGAAAATGGCTTATTGAAATTGGCACATAAAGCTCTAGGCCTATTTAATTCAAAAGACAAGCCTGTGCTGTCTTGTGAAGTGTGTATGTCTGTGCTGGCTTGTGTAGTTTTTGTGTCTGTTGGGCAAATCGCCCAGAAACCTGGTCCAAATCGTCCACAAACATGGTCCGAATTGTCCAATAGTATGGTTCGAATCGGCCAGGAATATGGTCCGAATCGTCCGTAGATCTGGGGCCGAAACATCCTATTTAAAAATCTGGTCCGAATCATGAAACTACATTCGTGATACTCAGTCTTATTATTTTAAAGATGGTCTTTTCAGTAAAACTGCATTGGTATATTATCATCGTCCTTTTTTTGCACAACACTGCTGTATTTTCTTGTTGTGGCTACTAACAGTTGGTAATAGTAACAATAAATGCTACACGCTATTTGTGAAAAAATAAAAATGAACGCAGCAATTTCCGTAACTCCTCGGATAAATTCTGGAAAACAACAACGCCATAAATGTATCTTCCAATCAAAACAATGATAAAATTATCTTTCAACCAGAGCACTGTAAAATAATATCTTCCAAACAAAACGCAGATAAAAGTAGTTATCTCGAAATTTGGTTGGTCCCATATTCTTTACCAGTAAATGTAGGCCTACAGCACTTTTAGTGGGGTGGATTAGTGCGATTTTTTTATGAAAATAGTTCACTTGATGATGCAAGCATGAAATTTTCACCATGTGTTCTTTAGATATAGTAGAAAAACCTGAGATAGTTGGCCACTGAAAATTAGGCCATTTTCAAGATGGCCGACATTTCTAAAAATAGATGGGCGGCCATAATGTTTTTGTCAATGAAGTTTTGGCAGGGCTTTATAGTCTGGCTGTGGTGACTTGATATCAGGCTCTACTTGAAGGAAATTTGCAACAAAGGTGTCATTTTAAAGTGAGATTTCTCCCCTGCTAAAATTCGCATTGGGGAGGGGTGGGGTGGGGTGGGGGAAAGTGTTTCTACAGCGTATTGAAGCAAACTACCATTTTTATCGAAAATAAGAAATTGTAATTGAGTTTTCAACGTAGATTCGTCCAAATGATACTGATGTTAACGCTCAAAGCAAATTTATTCCGCATGCTAATATTTCCCAGTTACGATTGTTCTTTAATTTGATGACTGTTTAATCACAACCGGCTGAAGGCGAATACATTTTTTAAAATTCTAACTCCTATACATAAAATCAATTGAAGCCCGGTTAAAGTGCGGTATTAATAAGGTGTTAGTGCGTCTCTGTTTCACACATAGGGACGCTCGCGTTATTGCTTCGTCAATACTCAGTTTTCTCTTCACGCCGTAAATACAGAAATAAAGAACGTCGGTGCCACTTCGTTTCAAACTCTGTGGAGTCCATACCAGTTTGCCTTTCTGCAACATTAGTAATCAGTTCTCTCTTTAATCGCACGAAATAAAGAGCGTTGATGCCACTTCGTTTCAAACTCTGTGGAGTCCAGTTTGCCTTTCTGCTACGTTAATCAGTTCTCTCTTTAATCGCACGTTGATACCTAACGGTGACAACGACGCAGGGAACGAGAGTTGTGTGTTATTTTCATTGGTGAGGTTATCTCTTTGGAAACAATAAACTAGCCATAATATTGTTTACTTACAAATCAGAGATTTCATGTATTTTGTATATTTGATGTTTTTATGGTCACGGGAAGCGCTATCTAATTTGTTCTTTTTATTCTGTTCATCTATAATTCAATATGTCGAAAATAATTCGACTCTCAACCAGCCACACCGGGTTGTGGAATACAGATTGGTCAAAATGTGCCTTGTGTCAAGCAGATACAGATGAACCATTAAGGTCTCCACCAAAGACTTATCAGGCTAGTGGGTATGCAACACTTGCCACTAATATTCCTCAGTTCCATAAGCTGAACGAAATACCAATGGCAATTGATTTATGTCGTTTGGATGATGGTAGTGGAGTAGAGAGCACATTTGTTAAAAATGATGCAAAGTATCACGAATCATGTAGGCTTAGATTTAACAATACAAAGCTATCAAGAGCAAAAAAAAAAAAAAAAAAAAAAACGGAGAGGTTTTGAAGAAGATTCACAATCCTCTATGGTCAGCGAACCTTCTAAATTTACAAGAAGTTCAGTAGAAGATACTGACGAATCCCCAGTTGTTTGTTTTATTTGTGACAAACAGGCCACTCTCTCAAAAGTTAGGGAAGCAATGACCATGCAACTGAATGAGAGACTTAATCAGTGTGCACAAGTTCTTCAAGATGATAAACTTCTTGTAAAGCTCAGTGCTGGTGATGTTATAGCACAGGAATTTAAGTACCACCCAGCCTGCCTTACGGCATTGTATAACAGAGAGAGGTCTGTTTTAAATAAAACAGCCAAAAGTAAGGAGAATGTTTCTGTTGAAACCAATAGCGCTGAAGATTTAGTTCTTGCTGAGCTTATTACTCACATCATGGAAACTCAACGAAATAGTCCCGCAGGATGTGTTTTTAAGCTTGCCGACCTCAGTAGTCTGTATGAAAGCCGTTTAAAGCAATTTCAAACCGAACATGTTACGGTCAATAAACACGGCTGAAAGAAAAGATAGTCGCCAAAGTTCCAAAAATGAATACGTTTAGTAAGGGAAGAGAGGTTCTCCTTGCGTTTGAAAAAGATGTGGACCTGCTCTAGCTTCAGCTTGCTCTGATACAGATGCAATACAGCTAGCAAGAATAGCTGAAATTGTTCGTAGAGATATGCTACAACATAAATCAGCGTTTAAAGGGTCGTTTGAGGAAGGCGACATACAAAATTCCGTACCACAAAGCTTGCTAAAACTTGTCTCCATGATTGAGCATGGGCCCGATATTGAATCCCAAATTGAGCAGGGGTCAACAAAGTCTGATCTAGCAATAGCACAACTACTGCAGTTCAACTGTCATAAAAAGGTGGTAAAAGAAGGTGTTAGAGGCCAGAGACATTCAACAGAACGCGAGACCCCATTTGCCATTTACGTTGGTCTTCTTCTTTTTGCAAAAACAAGAAAGCGACAGCTTTTTGATACTTTATTTCAGTATGGAATAAGTATTTCATATGACAGAACTCTCGCAATTTCAACACAGCTAGGTGAAGCGGTTGTTAACCAATATTTAGAAGAAGGGCTTGTCTGCCCCCCTGCATTGCGCAAGGGTGTATTTACTACATCAGCCTGTGATAACATAGATCACAATCCATCGGCTACAACAGCTATGTAATCATTTCATGGCACAAGTATCTCTATCTTCCAACACCCAAATACCGATTCAGATGCTGCGGAGCGAAAATTTAATGTAGATTCAGAAAGACCAAAGTCAAAAACTATTTCTGTGCTTCCTGAATCATATACAAATGTTAAGCCGGCATATTTCAAGAGTAAGCCCGAGTCAACTGCCCACAATCTATATCCAACTATTTCAGATCAATCATATCTGTATAAACACATTGACATGGGGTACGAATGGTTAAGATTTATCCATTTGACGGATGATGTTGTAAATTCTGATGCTGTTTCTTGGTCATCCTATCACTCCTCGCGCAACCGAGGTCCAAGCGTGTGTGTAAGTGTTTCTTCCTTAATGCCTCTTTTGCAAGAACCAGCACATTCAGTAGCAACCATAAACCACTCAATGGAAAAGATAAAGGAAGTAACGCAGTTTTTAAATCCTGGGCAAACACCTGTCATGGCAGCTGATCAACCACTATTTGCTTTAGCCAAACAGATTCAGTGGCAGTGGCCAGATGCATATGGTGAGGATAAAATCGTCATAATGTTTGGTGGCTTGCATGTTGAAATGGCAGCATTCAGACTCCTAGGTGATCTACTGAAAGGTAGTGGCTGGACAGCCGCATTGACAGGCCCAGATATTGCTACTTCCGAAACTGCTGACTCTTTTTTGTCAGCCTCAAATGTGTTGAAAACTAGGCACGCACATCAGGTTACAGCTACTGCTCTGTTCAGTCTCATGAAAACTGTTTTTAATAAGTGTGAAGGTCCATTTCTTGACAAAGCAGAGGAGTTCAAAGTTTTTATGCAGTGGTGTGGTGATCAAGAAAAGATCCCACAGTTTCAGTTCTGGTCCACAATTCTAAAACTAGAGTTGTTGATACTTTGTTTTGTCCGCTCATTTCGCGAAAGTGATTTCCTACTATACAAAGAATCACTAGCGGAACTTATTCCCTACTTCTTTGCCCTGGACCATATAAATTATGCCCGGTGGCTCCCAGTTCACCTTCGTGATATGGTCGGGCTTGAGACTTTACATCCTGATATATATACAGAATTTTGCAAGGGTCATTTTGCTGTCCACAAAACTGAACGAGTGTTCTCTGGTATCGCAATCGATCAAGCTCAGGAGCAAAATAATGCCATAGATAAGGGTGACGATGGAGCTATTGGGTTAACAGAAGACCCAGCAGCACTGAGGCGATGGATGATAGCAGGGCCGGAAATAAGCAGGGTTATCGATGAATTTGCAGTTGCAGCTGGCAAATTAGAGTTGAAACGAAACAGAAGACACCATGACGATACCCCTGCTGCCCAGAAGGACTTTCAGGATAAAGTCTGTAGACTAATTTCAACAATATCTGAGTATGGCAATCCATTTGAAGAATATTCACAAGACCTTTATTCCCTCGATATCAAAGAAGTTGTGGATAAAAAGGTAAACGAGTCGATGCCTCAGCTTTTACCTGTTGGCAGAAAACAGTATGATAAATTCCTGAAAAAATCGACAACTAATGGACAAGAAAGTTTTCATGAACCCTTGGCAAAAAATAAGCTTTCCCTTTTCAGCAAAAAAATTAAGCCTCATACTACGGTGGGGAATCCGAAAATAGAGAGTTTGAAAAATGACTGTCAACTTTTTTCACGGTGCCAAAATCGACAGTGTGACCTTCAAAACTTTTTTCAACGTGAAAACCAACAGTACCCACCATCATTATCACACAATGGTATGCTCAACTGTGGAGTAAAATCACAGCTGATGGACATTTTAGAGACAGGGATAGCTGCTCGAGTAGAAGAACCTCATACTGAAGTTATGATTATAGATGGTGCGGCTATGGTCAATGCAAAACCACCTGGAACTGCTAAAACATTTGATGACTATGCTGCTGAGGTTATTATACCATACATTGTAAGATGTGGACAAAAATGTACAAGGGTAGATGTTGTTTTTGATGTATACCTCGAAAGTAGCCTCAAAGCAGGAACTCGACAGAAAAGGGGAGCTGGGTTTCGAAGAAAAGTGGCCGGTAAGAGTAACGTACCAAAGTCGTGGAGCAATTTCCTGAGGTGTGATGAAAACAAAACTGAACTGTTTGGATTTTTGGCAGATAGAATTGTAAATGCTCAGACAAACAGCCTTATAGTTGTTACTAAAGGGGATGATGTTGCCTGTAATAAGGATCGGAACACAGATATGGTATCACCCTGTAACCATGAAGAGGCAGACACCCGCATGTTTGTTCATGCCAAACATTCGATTGTTACAGGTTTTAATAGCATGACTGTTGTTACTTCCGACACAGATGTTGCTGTTATAGCCATCTCCGTGTTTATTGACCTTCAGATTAATTCAATGTGGTTAGCTTTTGGGAAGGGACAACACTTCCGCTGGCTCCCAGTACTCGACATTACCAAATCAATTGGACCTCGGTCAAGTGCTTTACCTTTCTTTCATGCTTTTACAGGGTGTGATACTGTGTCTGCCTTTGTGGGAAAAGGAAAGAAGTCTGCTTGGCGGACATGGAATGTGTATGAAGCTGCAACAGCGGTTTTCTGTCGACTGAGTTTACCACAGAATGAAGTTACAGAGGCAGACATGGATATCTTGGAACATTTTGTTGTTGTCATGTACGACCGTTCAAGCACAACATGCAGAGTAGACGAATGTCGTCTTGATTTGTTCGCTCGAAAGCAACGTCCATACAATGGCATACCACCAACTAGGGCATCCCTATATGAGCATGTTGAAAGAGCAGTTTTCCAAGCGGGTCATGTTTGGGGCCAGGCTTCTTCTCCAGTGCAACAGTTACCAGATCCTATCGGCTGGGGTTGGCTTAAACACAACAATTTGTGGGCGCCACACTGGACTACACTCTCTGCTATAGCAGAGTGCTGTCAAGAACGACAGAACTGCTGCTGCAAGCGTTCAACATGTACTGGAAATTGCAAATGCTACCGCAAAGGATTGTCATACACTGCACTTTGCTCCTGTAACTGCCAAGAAAGCAGTTGGTATCAACAAATACACCTGTGATATATACGGGCATCGATTCTAAATGCATGAGATACAAAACATTGGCATTGATATTGCAGATTATGAGGTTTATTTTGAAAATACGTGTACATTTAAAAAAGAAACAAATCCCTGGTAACTGCACATTTGAGCATACAGAGTTATTTCCATTGCCATATATTTCCACAGCCTTTTAAACCACAATTGTCGTTGCTATTCATTATTTCAGTTCATATTCAGTCTTGGTTTGCATAAAGGAATGATATAACAGCAGAAAAATTGCTTTAATGCATATGTTTCACTCATATATGCTGCGCTCTCATCACCAATAGTGCAGATTTTTTCACTTCCGGTGGCCATCTTGAAAATAATAAGATATTTCGTTGCCAACTATCCTAAAGTACTCTATATACCAAAAGTGACTTCCATACCAAATGTCATGCTTGTATCACAAACTGAACTATTTTTATAGCAATCCGCCCCACTATTTAGGCCTAATGCATCACTTTCGATCGCTTTTAGGTTTGCCTAAATTTCATATTAGTGCACACCCACGCAGTGGCGTGTGCGCACATAGGTAATAGGTACGTGTCCATGATTTTATAATCTTTCTATATACCATGCAACCATAGAAATCGGATATAAAACATGGGGGGGGGGGGGAGGAAAAAATTTGCAAACACCGATGCCGATTTTTTGTTTTTCACCAGTCGGAGGACCCACCCACCCACCCCATGTAAATTTTCCAGTTTTACAATTTTTTTCCGAGGTTATCTGAACCACCCACCCCCACTAAATACATGCTTCTGCATCATCCTTCCCACCATACTGCACCATAACCAATTTTATCATACAGTATTGAGTGATTGACCTTGTACAGCAGGACAGGTCTTGAAAGAACATCCGATTTATCAGACCAAAGTGGTCTCTTAACTGGTAGAGTGCTAAATTATTTTTGGTCCTTAAAATTTGTTTGTGCATCTTTGCCTTGTAACAATTTAAATCCTAACAGATTTGTAACAAGGCAAATCCTAACAGATAAAATTTTAACAAGGCAAATCTTAACAGATAAAATAATATCACTTCAAAGACAATATGAAGCATATCCACAGAATATGAAGCCTTTAAATTGCGGTACCGGCACTTCAGAATAAAGCCCAATTATGGGCTTCCAGCACTCTACCAGTTAAGGCAGATGGTCTCCATAACAAATCAAATATAGAGTAAAGCTGGTATGTCCAGGTATGTCCAGGTTCAATGTTTAGTAGTTTTTGTGTTACATACTTCCTACAATGGCAATAAGAGTCATTGTTTTTTTTTGTAACAGGTCTGGATACATCTTTGTACAGAATTGTTCCTACAGTTGAAATCTGTAACTGTTCCTGACTTCACATAGGTGCCTTTGCTCCTCATCTAAGCCAGCCGATCTCACCAGGGTGAACATATTAGAAATTTAATCAAACGGAACACCCTCAAGATAACTTATCCTTAGAGTGCAGTGTTTGATAATTGCAATTAGTGATGCACTTTAACTTGCATTATTCAATATGTCATACATTGTATCACTATAAGCCGAATCATAGCTCAGCCACAATAACAGTTTTATTATCGTATATAACCCATGGTAGGTACCCCGTGATAACCTGGGTGTCTTTTTATTGGTTTTTGAATGATACTTCACTGATTATGGTATACAATTTTGCCCAAAAATGTCTGAGGAAAAAATTTGCAAGCATCGGAAAAAATTTTTTTGGTCCTCCTTGACCACCCACCCACCCACCCCGGCATCAGTGTTTTGCAATTTTTTTCCACCCCCCCCCCCCTGTATAAAAAGTCTTTTTCCGATTTTTATGCGTGCAACAGAGTTTGGGGTGCCATCTGGCGGCGTGGCTCTCCCACTGGCAAAAAATCCAGAATCATTGTAACGGGTATTTAATTGTTTTGGGCTTTTCAAAGGACATTATGTAAAATATATTATTGTCGCAGAATGCTGGAAACTATGATAAATAATCAAGTTATGAAGTGACTTTCGAAGTTAGGTAGTTGTTGGCGAGTTAGGTATTGTTTGAAAGTTCGAAGTGCCAATGCCGTCCGTTGCCGGTTTCGTCAGATTCAAAGCCCAGTTTCAATTTTAATTGAGAACGTACACTTCACAAATTGTTGACAACGAATAAAAAATAAAACAAGTGATTTATTGACACTTTTAGTGGGCCTTTTTCATTTGTGGGGAACTTGACGCGATTTCCTTAGAAACAGCCGGAGTTCGGATAAATTCAAGTTATGTTGACATACGGTCTGGGGAAATCGGGTAGGACTACTTACCGAGAACAACCGAGAACAACCGAGAACAAATTAAAATAATAAATAAAGGCAAAAATAAATATTAATTGTTAGCATATAGGTGCCGTAAGTTGTATATAAAATAAGAAAAAGCAAATTTAAAGCTTTTAGACCGACTCAGTCTGTGGTGATGGGGATTATTTATCAATTTTGGATTCGCCGCCAAACCGAGAAGAGGCTACTTGCCGAGAACAAGATTGTGACTGTTAATTGACACCGAGAAGAGACTACTCGCCGAGAACAAGATTGAGACTGTTAATTAACACTGACTGCGACAAGTTTCATTTGTTCTCCAGACGTTGGCGTTTACTACTAACGCCACTACTCGTTTTTGAGTTCTTCACTCGCTTTCGCTGGCCAGTTTTTTTTTGTCACGACTGCAGTTTTGGGAAGTCATTTAATTTGCTGGATAGATAAGACAGAAAATGATGGTAGCATTGAAACGTGCCATCCCAATGCAAAAATACTGATCCTATAAGTATTGGTGGATCTGAAGTTGATTTCCGTATTAAGTTTGGATTTTTAAAGACAATAGCAGTTACATAACATGCGGCCAGATTAAAAGTTCTGTCAATTCCACTTTGAATTGCGGATTTAGTAGATACATGCCTTAGACGCTAACAATAAACTTTTATTTTCATTTTGAAATATTATTTTGTTTTGTTCTCGGCAAGAAGTCTCTAGAGTAGATACATGCCTAAAACGCAAACAATAGACTTCTATTTTCATTTTTAAATTTTTGTTTTGTTCTCGGCAAGTAGCCTCTTCTCGGTTCCGCGCTGAATGTGGGAATTAATAAATAATCCCATTCACCGTAGACCTGGCTGGTTTAAATTGTTTTGTTACTAATTTGTACATAATACATAATATATAGTAGATACATGCCTTAGACGCTAACAATAAACTTTTATTTTCATTTTGAAATATTATTTTGTTTTGTTCTCGGCAAGTAGTCTCTAGAAAAGATACATGCCTTATATGCAAACAATAGACTTCTATTTTCATTTTTAAATTTTTGTTTTGTTCTCGGCAAGTAGCCTCTTCTCGGTTCGGCTCCGAATGCGGGAGTTAATAAACAATCCTATTCACCATTGACCTGGCTGGTTTAAAATTGTTTGGTTACTAAGTTGCACATAATATAGAGTACTTACATCCTTTATACGCTAACAATAAACTTTTATTTCGATCTTTATATATTAATTGGTTTTGTTCTCGGCAAGCAGTGTCATCTCGTTTTGGCGGCGAATCCGAAATTGAAAAATAATCCCCATCACCACAGACTGAGTCGGTCTAAAAGCTTTAAATTTGCTTTTTCTTATTTTATATACAACATAGGGCACCTATATGCTAACAATTAATATTTATTTTTGCCTTTTTTATTATTTTAATTTGTTCTCGGTTGTTCTCGGTTGTTCTCGGTAAGTAGTCTCACCGGGGGAAATCTTTGTTCTCAAAACACGGACATGCAGTCTTGTTGTAGTAAAATTTTACAGAAACAGACATGCACGCGAACAGCGATACCTATTCATTTATTTCCTAGGTTTTTCTTCACAAGTTCACTGGATCCAGTCTATGAACTATTTTTACCAGTGATACAATACAATGTCAGTTTAAGACTGTCAGAATTACAGTGTAGCGGCCAGCCAATTTTGTGATCCGACGTGTTTTCCTAAAGGCTAAATATCAGAATCAATCAGAACTCCCATTTAAATTACATGTAGAGTTCCTCTGTGTTTTGGTAAACAATGTTTTAATTCCTGGATGCTTTTGGCACTGCAACCAGAATAGAACTGAATTCATCTTCAAACTAGCCAATGTCGCCCCCTCGTCTGACCAACATCTGGGGGTGGGGATTCTGATATTTAAACTTTAGTATGTTTCTCCAAAAATGGCAAAAAACTTTTAAAAAGCTTAAATACCAACCTCCCCAGAACCGACCTCTCAATAACATTTGCACACTGATTTCAGAGAAAATATTTCATTTCTACTAATTCTAGTTTGTTTTAGCATTCAAAAGGAAACTGAAATTGAATTTATTTCAAAATGTGTGACTGCATTTCTGTCTGTCCATCCATCTATCCATCCATCAGTGAGTTGGACAACTCATAGCCGGGACGATTCGTACCTCTGGCAATTGGTACCTTTTGCTGGACAATTCGTACCCCGATGTCTGGACAATTCGTACATTTTCCCAGTACAATTTGTACCTTCTGTCTGGACGATTCGTACCCCTCCTCTGGGCAGTATCCGACAGTTCGTTCCCCCTCTGGACAATTTGTATCCTCTTCTGCAAATTCATACCCTGCTTAATTAACCCCCTCTGAAAAAATATACATAGAGATGGGGTTGGGAGAGAATTATAAACTTGGAGAAAGGATAAAAAAGGCGATGTCGTTTCTATTATTTTAAAAAGACACAGAATATCAAATTTCATGACTTAAAGTAAAAAGCAAGTAGACACTTAAAAGATTTAGCGTCACGACGGCAAAAAGAAAATGCTCTATTGAGGGAGCTCAGAATTAAATTAATTAAATTATTAAGGCAGCACGCTCTTTAACTTATTATTTGGGCGTCATAAAATTATTTATTGTTAGATCTTCATCAATTTAAAGAATTATTGCGGCTTCATTAAAAAAAATAGTGTTTTAACTGTAAACCTACATCCATTACTATCTACTATAAATTTCCTTTTACCACGTTCGGACCCAAAGTTGATAATACCAGTGATCGCTTTTTCACTTATGCTGTTGAGCGATGGTTCACCCATTGAAGTTTCATTTCTATTCATAAATCTTGTTTTGATTGGTTGTTTCATGCATTTGTTTATGTTTGTATTACTATCACTCCATCGACTTTTCATTTTCATTTCACTCAGCCAAAACATGAGTCAAAAACATTTAAATAGTTAATACATGAGACAGTTTAGTACACTTACTTGAGACAACTTGTACCAAAAAGGAGACAATTCAAACCTTTTACTGGGACAATTTGTATCTTTTGTCCAGACAATTTGTACCTTATTGTCAAGACAATTCGTACCCCCTAATTGTGGTATGAATCGTCCAGAGTGCAAGTTGTCCAAGAACCGTCCATCACAGACAGCGATTCTTTGCTTTTCATTTGCTCGGTTGTACATGGACATTTTCAGTAACTGGCTTCTGACTATTTTTCAAACTGAAATCCCCTCCACCTTACACACACACACATACACAATCTTTCTTTTTGAAGCAAATATCTGATTCATCCTCTCTGGAAAACTGTATGTACATTGTATTTTCCTAAATTTTAGTCTTTTTATCAAAATGGGTCATGAGTGTCTGTAGGGATTACATCCAAGGTTGTGAAAGTGCCTTTATGGGTACTTGCAGCATAAGCACTGCACTGCAGAATCAATATTTGATGGTTTCAGGCATTTTAATGGTGCTATGAGATACCACATGACCTGCACTGTCATGCTGTTGGAAAAAATCAATGTGTAATGTTTTGTCATAGACATACCAATGACTCTAGTTGCCTTAATTAAGAAATTTGAGGGATTTTACATTTTTTTTTTTTTACAAATATTGCAAAATATTCATCAAACACAATGTGAAATATCTTAAGAAGCCAGAATGTGATTTAAAAACTATCAGAAATGTGAAATTTAATGTCATAAGAGGTTTGTTTTGTGTCAACATCAATTAATTTATGAATTATATCATAGTTTTGGATGAAAGTGGGTATGCTGGGGGTCTAGGGGACACATTCAGGGCTATATTTTACCACATCAATATGTAGAAGAAAATTTGACATAATTTGTTAAGATAAAATGGTACTGTCTATTGATATTGGTGATTTATATAGCTGCAACACCAGTTTTTAAAACAAAATTGACATTCATTTTGTTTTGTGTGGAGTGAAGGGGGGGGGGGGGGGGGTGGGTGGTGGTGTGGTGAACACCACTCTTTCTCTTGCAGTATGGTTAAATGAGACAGATTTTCCCCCAAACTATTGTCTGCTGATGCAGATTTTAGATTTATTTTGGGATTGGGGTAGTTTTTAAAGAAAGCAGTGAATTCTCATGCAGAAATGACTCTTTTAAGATAAAATGTATCTTTGGAAGGATTAGACTGTAGGTTAAAATCCCCCTACAAAAAATACCCCCCCCCCCCCCCCCCCCAATCATTTTTACACACTTAGCAAAAATCCCCCCCCCCCCCCACCACAGTTTTTGAGGGTAGTACCACAATCTCCCACATTATTTTAAGAGCAGTATAAAAATCCCCCTCCCGGCCTTTTACACCAAAAGGTTAAAAGGCAGTACAAAAGGATTTAAAAACTTATGTATTTAATTTGTAAATTACAAAAACACTCATCACTATTTACAAGAAAACATGCCTCAATAACTATTTATCAAGACAGTTATTTATCTACTGGAGTTTAAGGACACTTTCAACAGCCAGTGTCACCTCGTGTCGGGCAGTTTTATGGGTGGAGGAAGCTAAAGTGCACTGAGAGAACCACTGGGCAACAGTGAGCAACTATCCAACGTGCTAACTCCACACAAGCAAGGTTAGTATTGATTGAAGCGACAAGTGCTCGGCCTCGAGTGTTAAAAAGCTTTGGACATTTTTGTATGGCTTTAAATATACTTCTAACAAATTAGGGGGTGGGGGATTTTTGTTCACCAGAAATTATGGAGGGAGGAATTTCTGTTCACCTGAAAAAAACATGGGGAGGGGGGGGGGGATTTTTGCGCATTGTGTGAAAATGATTGTGGGGGGGGGGGGGGGATTTTTGTCAGGGAAAAGTTTTGTAGGTTACCCTTCGGAAGGTTTGGATTTGATTATAGGAAATACGTACAAGTAAATGTACATGTATTTTGGCTTCCAACACTGATTTAATTATATTTTTTTGGATATTGCACATATTTCACATTTAAATGTTCATTCGAGAAACACCGACTGAATAATACTGTTTTATTTTTTGAAAAGTTATATTTTTGTCACAGTCGGCAATAAAGGCCATATATTGCCAAAAATAATGCAGTTAAATGCATCTTGAGCAAGTGTGGCATCCAGAACTGAGAAGCACACTATAACCTCTGGCAAATGCAAAATACACATGTAACCACCTATTTTACCCTATTAACACAACTAATTAAACCATGGTTTCCCCTCATTGTACTTGTGATAGAGGGGATTCCAATTATATTCCAATCCTCTCCCAAATCACCATCAAAACATTTAGCCAGAAAACCCATATTTCACTTGTATTCACTGGTAAAATAGAAGTTTTCTTCATTTAATGATAACCCTTTACCTTACATGAAAAGAAGATATCACTTTTGAATAACTAATTTCTTTTCATTTTTTGCATCAAAAACATAGTTATGACCCCCCCCCCCCCCCCCTGGAATGAGCTCATTCCAATGAGGAGTCATAGGCTATGTTTTTGATGCAAAAATAATGAACATTGAATGGCAGTTTAGGTGAATGGTGCTAGCCTGTTTTGGCCATTACATTGAGTGAGTGATTAAAAATGTTAAAAAACAATTTCTTCATTCACAGAGTATTTTGGAACATAAATTTGGGGGAAAGGGGGTGGGGGTGGGGGGTACAGTGGGAAAAGTAACAAAGTTGCAAATGTGAATGAATGGCTTTTGTGCACAGCTACCATTATAGTAGTCTGATACTAGTACTGTCAGGGGTCCCCATGTTATAGCATAAAACTGCATTAATAATTGTCCCTCTACCACCCACCCATACTGAACCCCTCAGCTGATGAGAAAGTTAACAGCATGCACTCTCAGTTTCCTATGATTTGCTTTAGTACTGCAGCACTCAGGGTCCACTGATTTTTTGTCTGTTTGACAACCCTGTCCTGGCTCTTCTCACTATATTTTTCATTGTATGTCAGTCAGTATTCCTATGTACATGTAGAATGTCACTTTCAAAATATGTGATTGCATGTCTGTCTGTCCATCATACCATTCCTATGTACACGTAGACTGTCACTTTCAAGATATGTGATTGCATGTCTGTCTGTCCATCATGCAAAGTGTTGGTTTGTTTTCATTTGCACAATTCTACATTTTCAATAACTGGCAATTGCCCCCCCCCCATACACACACATACACAAATATATTAAACATTAAAGAGCACTAAATTCCTGAAGCAAATATCTTAAATCAATATTTGATGGTTTTAGGCATTTTAACAGTGCTGTGCTATAACATAGGAGCAGTGCTCAGCTGGTCATACTGTTGGAAAAAATCAGTGTTTAATGTTTTGTCAGTGCCATACCAATGACTCTAGGTGCATTAACTGAGAAAGTGAGGCTTTTTTCACAAGAATGGCAAAACATTCATCAAAACGCAATGTGAAATATCTTCAGAAGCCAGAATGTGATTTAAAAACTATCACAAATGGGAAATTTAATATCACAAGACGTTTGTTATGTGTCAACATCAATTAATTTATGAATTTTATCATAGTTTTTGATAAAAAGGGGCATACTTGGGGGACACCTTCAGGGCTATATTTTGCCACATCAGTATGTAGAAGAAAATTTGACATCAGTTGTTAGGATAAAATGGTACTGTCTATTGATATTGGTGAATTATATAGCTGCAACCCCTATTTTTGAATCAAAATTGACATTTATATTGTTTCGTGGGGTTGGAACACCACTCTTTGTCTTGCTGTATGGTTAAATGAGACAAATGTTTCCTCAAAGTATTGCATGCTGATGCAGATTTTAGTTTTATTTGGAGAATAGGTAAGTTTTCAAAAAAATCTACATGAATTCCTTACCTCTCAGCTTACTCATTAGGTAACAGAGCAGAAAAGAGTAGAAAAATGTATTGGAGGCAACAGAAGTTTTTAAGCCATTTGACACAGTTTGGACAGTTTTCTTTAAAAGAACAAATTTCCCATGTTTCTAACTCAGTGGAAGCCAAAAGTTGAATTCTCAAGCAGAAATGACTCTTTTGTCACATGAAAAAGGTAAAATGTATCTTTGATAGGATTGGGGTTGATTAAGAAAATACATAATTTGGCTTCCGAACCTGATTTAATTATTATTTTGAGAGATTATTTCACATTTAAAAATTCATTGGGGTACCACACACCTTACAATACTTTTTTATTGTTTTGAAAAGTATGTTTTTGTCATCGTCAGCAATAAAGGCTATATATTGCAAGCAAATTCACATCTTGAGCAAGTGTAGCCTCCAGTGGCACACTACAGCCTCCAGCAAATGCCAAAATAACAACCTATTTTACCCTACATGTACACATGTATTAACAAATGTATTTAAACCATGGTACCCCCATCATACTACTAGGGGCAGAGGGGGGTTCCAATCTTCCAACCCCCTTCCAAATCACCATTCAAACCCACAGCCAGAATACCCATATTGCACTTTTATTTACTGGTATTTAGATGTTTGTCTGAATTATGCTGTTAACCTTTTACTTAACACGAAAAGCTGATTACCCTTGCACACAAACTTATTGACTTACTAAGTTTTTGTGTCAAAAACATGACTTTGTACACCATTGGAATGACCTCATTCCAATGAGGGGGTCATAAGCTATGTTTTTGACACAAAAAAACGAGAAAATAATGAACATGGAATGGCAATACTTGTGAATAGCACCAGCAGCTTTATATATTTGGTAAAGGGTTACAAAATGTTAGAAAATAATTTCTTCATTGAAAGAGTATTTTGGAACACAAATATGGGGATGGGGTACAATGGAAAAAATAACACAATAAAGTTGCACATGTGAGTGAATGGCATTTGTGCACAGCTACCAATAAAGTAGTCTAGTACTAATAAAGTAGTCTAGTACTAAATTTTCCCTCTTATTTGAGGCACGACCCCCTGTTTTTGGGTCGGAACAAGTTCTCTGAAGGGTTATACTTGACAAAGATATTTGAATCTCAAAATTATAGAGATGCGATCAAGTTTTGTTTAGATCGAGCGTTGTTGTCACGGTTCCCAGGTCACAGCACAAAACTACAGTAACAACTGTGAAATATTGTTCTCTCCTTGAATCAAGTCCCCCCCCCCCCCACCCACCCACCCACCCACCCACCCATACTGAAACCTCAGTTGATGAGAAACAATTGGAAAGACTGTACAGTATGTTTTTAGAAACTAAAGTCAATCTCATACACTCTGAGTTTCCTATGATTTGCTTTGGTACTGCAGCACTCAGGGTCCATTGAGGGTTTTTTTTCCGTTTGACAATCTTGTCCTGGCTCTTCTAACAAAATTTTGCATTGTATGTCAGTTTTTATTTCTGTGTAGACTTTCAATTTGTGTGACTGCATGTCTGTCTGTCTGTCTGTCCATCAGACAAAGCGTTTCTTTGGTTTTCATTTGCCTGGTTGTACATTTTCAATAACTGCCAGCTGACTATTTTCACACTCTACCCCCCCCCCCCCCCCCCCCCCCAATTCACACACAAATATAGTAAACACTAAAAAAACAAATTTGTTAAGCAAATATCTCATTCATCCTCCTTGGAGACATATTTTCCACAATTTCACTCTTTTTATCAGAATGGGTGTTTGTGGGGATTAAATCCAAGGTTGTGAAAATGCCCTAATGGATGATACTTGCTGCTCAAGCACAGGACCACAGAATCAATATTGGATGCTTTTAGGCATGTTAACAGTGCTAAGAGATACCACATGAGCAGTACTGTTGAAAAAAGCAGTGTTTTATGTTTTTGTCAGTACCATACCGTTGACTCTAGGTGCCTTAACTGAGAAAACTGGCTTTTTTAGCTCATCTTGACAAAGTCAAGCTGAGCTAATCTCATCGCTCTCCGTCCGTCGTCTGTCGTCCGTCAACACCATGTTTTGGTCTTCTCCTCCAAAGCCACTGGGCCAATTCAAGTGAAAGTTTGTGTGAGTGATGGTCCCAAAGGGGCATTTCATTTTTGTTCAACTCAACATGCCCAGCCCCATAGGGAGGGAGTGGGGGAAAATGCTCCAAAATATTTTAAAAATCTTCTTCTCAAGAACCAGTGTGTACAATGACTTGATATTTGCTATGGAGCTTCCATATGAGATGTAGAATCAATTTTGTTCAAACGAAGTTCATGAAGTAATATTTGGCTTTGTAATAGGAGGAGTAAGATATTTGGCCCCGCCCCAAAATTCTATTTTCTGAACCAATGGTCCGGTATGAACCAAATTTGGTTTGTGGTATTATTGGGTCATAAGTACTTGACCCAAGCAAAAAAAAGAAAATTCCTGCATCTCCATGGGAACCCTGGGAGCTAAAAATAGAAATATTTTCAAACGCCCATATTTCCCAAACTACACGGAACAGAGAGCTGTTATTTGGTATGAAGTATCCTTAGGACCAGTAGAATTGAATGGTAAAAAACAATTGCCATCGGTTATGTTAGGGTGCTTTGTAATGGGCATCGAAAACATGCTGCGTTGGGTAAGGGATTGAGGAATAGTCCAGTTAATTTGAGCTACAAGCCGATATTACCACACAACCTATATCCAGTAGAACATGTGTATAACATTTCTCATCTTCTTACAAATTGTATATACTTGTTATCTTATTACTCCTGCCTTCCATATCAGTTCACATTCCCTTTGTTATCTTATAACTCCTGCCCTTCCTTTTGTCTTCCTAAGATACTGTCACACATTCTCACTGCCACACAAACATTCTTTACCAAAGACATTAACAGCGCTTCAAGGTGCTTTGGCGAACCCTTTCCATTTTCATTTGTTTCTAGGCCCTAAACATGAGTATTAGTATAGAACAACACAGGACGGTAATCGGATTGCACTATAACTTTCTCGTGTGCAGGCACTGCGTGACCAGGCAACCAATCGGATTTCAGCATTCTGTGAAGTTTCGTACCGTTAAACTTCGTTTCTCATTGACTTTGTGTGTCATCCTCATCATTCTCCTGTCTGGGGACATTGAAGTTAACCCGGGTCCATCCCGAACTGGGGAAGTAGACGTAAGCAGTATTTCTATACTTAATTATAATGTTAGAAGCATCAGGAATAAGCTTGATCACATTGCAGATGATATCGATGATTTTGATGTTATCTGCTTCACCGAAACGCATCTCGATCCCAGTTTTAATTCCGACAATTTGATGATTTCTGGTTTCTTCCCACCAGTCAGAAAAGACAGGAACCAGCACGGTGGTGGTGTCGCGGTTTATTTCTCAAAAGAAATATATGCCCGACGTGTACCAGAACTTGAATTTGACCAGTCGATTTTATGGTTTGAGATTACCTCAAAACGCAAGTTCTTGCTCTGCTTGGCATATCGATCGGTTCAATTCTCTTGTAATGAATACTGGGAGAAGCTCGAGGGCGCCATTGAAGACTCATTTAGCATAAACCCTTCCCTGATAATCACCGGGGACTTAAATAGCGACCTTCTCAACCCCTCTAGTCGTTTAAATGAAATTATTAATTGTTTCAACCTACATAACACCATTAAAGAACCGACTCGTGTGACTCCAACTTCCAGTAGTTTATTGGACCCTATAATAGTTAGTGATAGTGTTGTAGTTTTAAACTCAGAAGTTCACGAATTTGGTGTTTCCGATCACAAGGCCGTATCAGCAGTTATAGAAACAGGAAAAACACAGCACGAAACAAAAATCCGACAAATCTGGAACTACAACAGAGCTGACTTCCCCAAAATGAACAATTTGATTTCCGAAACAGATTGGTCTTTCATTTCAGACACTACAACCCTTGATACATCATATCATAAATTTGTAACCAAATTTTTTGACATTGCAAGAGAATGTATTCCTTCTTATAAGGTGGTCATCCGCCCTAATGATAAACCGTGGTTTGACTCGGCTCTTCGCCGTGAAATTCGCCACAGAGATCGTCTTCGGAAACGAGCCCTGAAATACCCAAACCCACAAACAATTGAAAAATATAAACATTCTCGAAACAAAGTGAATAATATGAAAAAGAAGGCCAAATCCACTTATTTTTCAAATCTAGATACCTCACTTGCAGTGAATAGAAACCCCAAAGTCTTCTGGCGCACTGTTAAACAGTTGCTGAACAATTTCGAGAGTAAGCCTTCTGTCCCCTTTCTAAACGACAAAGATGATGCGAACAGGACAGCAATGGTAACAGATGACAAAGACAAAGCTAATCTGCTCAATAAAACCTTCCTATCAAATAGTAAAATACACGATGTTGGACATAGCCTACCCGATTTCAGACCGAAGTGTTCTGTGGGCCTGTCTGAGATTGACTTCGCTGAAGATGAAGTGATTCGGATCCTCAGCAATCTTGATGCCAAAAAAGCAACTGGACACGACGGTATTAGCAACCGTATGCTCAAAGAAACCAAAACAACAATATGCAAGCCATTGGTTCTATTATTCAGGCTCTTTTCTCCTCAGGTGTCTACCCATCAGAATGGAAGATGGCAACAGTCGTGCCGATTTTTAAAAAGGGCGATGCACACGATCCCAATAACTACAGACCCGTCTCACTCCTTAGCTGTGTTAGCAAAGTTATGGAGAGGATTGTTTTTAACCGCATGTATGAACACTGCTGTGTTAATAATCTTTTTTTTTAAATATCAGTCCGGTTTCCTGCCCCAGCACAGCACCGTTTATCAGCTCATTGAAATATATCATAATCTCTGCTTGGCCTTTGATAGGAACCAGTTTTCTCTTGGAGTATTCTGCGACATATCAAAAGCATTTGATAGGGTTTGGCATAAAGGACTAATTTACAAACTGAGACAAAACGGTATATCGGGTCCACTCATTGAGTGGACAAGAAGCTATCTGTCTGATCGTAAACAAAGGGTAACGGTTAACTCAATTTCCTCCGATTACCTACCTGTTAATTGTGGTGTTCCCCAGGGATCTGTCTTAGGTCCGTTTCTTTTTCTCATATACATTAATGACATTTCGGAAAACTTACATTCACCGGAAGTGTGTAGATTATTTGCGGATGATACGAGTATAACAGAAAGTGGGCACGAACCGGATAATATTGCTACAAAATCCAACGAAAATCTTAAAGCCGTTTCCGAATGGGCAAATACATGGTTAGTTACATTTAACCCCTCAAAAACTGAAATTGTTCTTTTCACCAAGAAACGTGCTAACCTAAGTACTGCGGTGACATTCGGTGGGTCGCCACTTGAACTTAAAATGTCACACACCCATCTCGGTCTGTCCTTACAGGGGGACTTAAACTGGCATACCCAAATTGTACGACTATGTAAAAAGGCTAATAGCAGGCTGTCACAGCTCAGAAAACTCAAGTATATCCTTGGAAGAAAAAGTCTGGAAATTTTATACAAGTCTTTCATACTTCCTATCATGGAATATGCGGATGTGGTATGGGCTGGTGCACCGGACTACCTACTTTCCAAACTGGATAGAATCCACGCGGATGCAGCCAGAATAATATCCGGACTTACGAGAGCTACCTCGGTATCAAATGTACTCGCAGAACTTGGCTGGGAGACCCTTAGACAGAGACGCTATCTCCACAAAATGGTTACGTTTTACAAAATTGTAAATAACCAGGCTCCCGCATATCTTTGTGACCTATTACCTCAAAGGTTTGAAGATATTTCCTCGTATAGCACCCGGTCACATTCCAACTTCCAGTTACCATTTACACACACGGAAGTATTTAAGCGCTCATTTATTCCTTCGTGTGTTGCGGAATGGAATGCATTACCTCTAAGAGTTAGACAGTCGAGTTCACTGAATGACTTTGTTACATATTTTAACAGAGGCGTGCTTAGACCACCTAAATACTTCAGGGTGTCCAATATAATACACTGCAAGCTGCGTAATTTTTGCAGCGACCTAAATTCTGATAAATTTTCTAACTACATTCGTGAAACACCTAACTGTTCATGTGGTTATGAGAGTGAAGACGCGAATCATTACTTCTTTGTCTGTAGAAACTATTCACATGAAAGACAAGTCCTACAAAGAAATCTTGCGCATCTGACAATATCATCGGTCAACGATCTTCTTTATGGTATCCCCAATTTACCGGATTCCGTCAATATTCACCTTTTTCGGAGTGTACAGTATTTCATTAAGTCCACGAAACGGTTTTAGACTGGTTCACTGGGTGAGTAATCGAGCCGTAAAGTGTCTTAGTCACGTTAGGACTTGGTTGCTCGTCTAACGGTCCGACCTTGAAACCGATGGCGATGGTGGCCATCGCTGTTGCCTCACACGCTAATCAGTACTCTCAGCATATCTGTCTTGCCTGTCCTGGTTATGGCAGTGGTAGGGGGCTTTTTTGGACTTTTGGTTTTTGGACTTTTGGAGTTATGGTGGTGTTGAAATATGCCTATAGGCGTGTTGACTCAAATTTGATGTGTTTTAGTGTGGCATTCTACTTTTCTTCTCTCCTTCTTATTTCTGTTTTCTGACTCTCGTAAAGTTGATTAACTATCAGCTTCCTTCTCGAACTTTGTACATACACAAAATTGGTTAATATTATACATACATTGTTTCGCCATTACATATATCTTTTTATGTAACTACTTGCAATTATATGTGATTATAAATTGTAATGTTCAATTGTATATTAAGGAAAGGATATTATCTAAGTGCTAGGCACTTGTTATCCAATCCTTTTTGTTAATTATAACAAATAAAATATGTTTAATCTAATCTAACATGCTGGGTCAGCACATTTGCAAAAATTTAAAAAAATCTTTTCTCCAGAACCAATCATCAGAATCATCATTGTTATCAGGGTCAGATTCAAGATTGTTCAAACCAAGTCTCTAGGTTAATATTTGGGCTTCCTACAATATGGAGGGTAATTTTAAAAAAATCTTCTTGTTCAGATCCACCAGTCAGAATGCTTTGATATTTGGTATGCATCTCTAAGGGGGTCAGATTCAAGTTTGTTCAAATCAGATCCCTAGGTATATATTTGGGCTCACTGTGGTAGCCCAAATTTTTACTTAGTGCAATATGAGTAAATTTCTTTAAAAATCTTCTTCTTCAGATCCACCAGTCGGAATGCTTTTATATTTGGTATACAACATCTCTAGGGGGGGGGGGGGGGGGGGGTCAGATTCCAGGTTGTTCAATTCGAGTGCCTAGGTTAATATTTGGGCTCCATATGGGAACATGAAATTTAACTTAGTACAATATGAGGGACTTTTTTCAAAAATCTTCTTCTTCAGATCCACTCGTCAGAATGCTTTCACATTTGGTATGCAACATCTCTAGGGAGGTCAGATTCAAGTTTGTTCAAATCGGATCCATAGGTTAATATTTGGGCTCGCTGTGGTAGCCCAAATTTGAACCTAGTGCAATTCGAAGAAATTTCTTTACAATTTCTCTTCTTCAGATCCAACAGTCAGAATGCTTTCATATTCGGTACACAACATCTCTAGGGAAGTCAGATTCAACTGTGTTCAAATGAAGAGTCTGGATTAATATTTGGGCTCTCTATGGGAGCCGGAATTGGCCATTTTGCTGAAGAATTAAAAATTTTGTATTCAGTACCCTCTAGAGGTGCGTAACTAAGATTAATCCAGATAGGTTGTATCAAGGGGCTTCATTGGGGAGCTCTACATTTTACTTTATGATCAACCGAAGAAAAGGCATGATGCCCAGATTATTTTTGTCACTCCTGAGGGACTCAAGGATTGACAGTGTAGCCTATGGAGATGGCTTGCTTAATGTAGACTCATTCTTGGACTCTGTTTATATTGTGTTTTGTTCAAGGTAAGCGCTTCAGGCCCCGTGGGGCCTCTTGTTTCTTTTTTTTTACAAAAAAATTCAAATGATTCACCAAACACATGATGTGAAATGTCTTCAGAAGCCTGAATGTGATTTAAAAACGATCACAAGTAGGATATTTAATGCCACAAGTTCTTTGTTTTGTGTCAACATCAATTAATTTATGAATTATATCATAGTTTTTTTTTATGAAAAGGGGTATGAGGGTGAGGGAAGGTCACATTCACTGAGGGCTATTTTTGACCACATCAGTATGTGGAAGAAAATTTGACATCAGTTGTTAGGATAAATGGCAGTTACAATGGCAGTGTCTGTAATGCTGAATAATTTAGCTGCAACCCCAATTTTAGAAACAAAATTGACGTTCACGTTTGTTTCGTGGGGTGGGGAGGGGAGGAGAATGGGACACAATTTCTCTAATCTATTGGTGCAATGGACGCAAAATCAGTTTATTTAAGGACATGTGGGCGTGTGAAAGCCATCAATCAATAATTAGGCCACATTGAAACTCTTTTTTCAAATTTATTTCCCCTTCACCTTGTGTGAGGACAATAATAATCTATGTGAATCATTGAATTATGATCAATCACGAAACGAACGTCAACTCAACAACTCTATTTGTAGAAATGATCCGATTCGCTGATGCGAGGTCGTGTTTTCGTGGCTAACACACAACCGACGGTGGGTAGCTCAACTTTTGAGCTTTGTTTGCAGTTTATATTTAAAATCGGATATTTATTGCTGCAAAAAAGGAGAATAGCACGTAAATATCAAAACTATAAAATTAGCTATTCACCGCTGGAATTCCAGCTAAACGGTGGGCAACTATGAATCAAAAAGCATGAGAGGACCTTTTTCTAAATAACTAATTTGAACAAAATGACTACGTCAACTCAATAATTCTGCGGTCGTATATCCGACCGAACATTTTCGAACTTGATCGAGACACTAATTATCCCGGAAACCCATACAATAAAAAAAGAATCAAATCGGTTAACAGTTGTTCAAGTTATGGCGCTATCAATAGTATCATTAGTATCAAGCACAAAATTTGAAAACAAATGACGGTCACCCCAATAATTCTTCAGCCGTACATTTTCGAACGCGACCAAGACATTGTTCCTTGAAACCCACGTGCCAAATATCTGTCAAATCGGTTGACGTTTGTTGAAGTATCGCGCTATCAAGCTCAAAATTAGTAGATTTTAACGAAGGGCCATAAGTCTTGCGAAAAAGCGTGGACACGCCCTATTGTGGGTCATCGGGTGTTGCACATGAATATCAAGCCACACACCAAATATCAAAATCCGTCCAGAAATAACTAAGTTTTTTAGCAAAAAGGCCGCCTGCTCGGCGACCGGCCCTCGCCATACCAATAGTGAAGGGGGTTTTTTGTTGAAAAATTCGACTGAAAATAGGAAACTAAATGAATAGAATTAAATAAGTATGTCTAATGATATCACACCAAATAAAGACAAATAGCCGGTTAATGCTTTTTAAAACTGGCAGCAATTGCTTATCAAATAATATTACCGTCTTAATTTGTTAATGATTCCTATTTTCCTACCGCCCCAAGAGATTCTTCTTTAAATAGCGAACCCGGACCAGAAGAAACGGATAAATTACCAAATAACGGCGACGTTATTTCGTAAATCCTTGACGGAACACCGGCGACGTTTTTTTTTCTCGAGTCTGGCAAATAATTGACAACATTGGTGTCATTAAATTGAGATAGGTCGGATATCACACATAAATCTGCTATTACGCACCCCTCCCCCTTATACATCCTGCAAGTATAAATATCTCGATATTAAAATGTTAAAATTGCCTGATGTCCCCTAACTGGGTTAACTTGGAGGGACTGGGGGGGGGGGGGGGGGGTATGGCTGATTTTTAGCTCACCGAAGGGAGCTTAACTTATCACTTGCCGTCCGTCGTCGTCCGTCGTAAACTTTTCATTATCGACTTCTCCCCCCAAGCTACTGGACCAAACTGAACCAAATTTGGAGTGCATGTTCCTTATCATACGTCAGTTCAAGTTTGTACAAATAACCTTTCCGCGCCGACAAGGGGCACCACAAGGTGCATTACTCTGCTAGCACCCATACATTCTTAAAAAAAATTAAAAATCTACTTCTCCAGAACCATCATTTAGAATCTTTTGATATTTGGTATATAACATCCTTATAGGGGGGGGGGGGGGGATCAGTCAGATTCAAATTTGTTCAAATCGAGTCCATGGGTTAATAATTGGGCTCCCTCTAGGAGCCCGAATTTTAACTTAGTGAAATATGAGGAAAATTCTTTTAAAATCTTTCATGTTTGGTATGGATGCTTTCATATTTGGAGTACAACATCTCTGGGGGGGGGGGGGGGGGGGTGGTCAGATTCAAGTTTATACAAATCGGGTCCCTGAGTTAGTATTTGGGCTCTTTATTGGGGCCCAAAGTTTAACTTTCTTCAATTTGAAGAAATTTCTTTAAAAAATTTCTTCTTCAGATCCACCAGTCAGAATCCTTTCATGTTTAGTATACAACATCTATAGGGGAAGGGGGGGGGGGGGGGGGCAGATTCAAGTTTGTTCAAATCGAGTCCCTGGGTTTATATTTGGGCTGCCTATGGGAGCCTGAATTTTAACTAAGTGCAAGATGAGGGAATTTCTTTAAAAATCTTTTTCTTCAAATTCACCAATCAGAATCCATTCATATTTGGTATGCAACATCTTGAGGTGGGTCAGTTTCAGGTTTGTTCAAATTGGTTACCTGGGTAAATATTTTGGCTTCCTGTTTGAGCCCGAAGTTTAACTTAATGCAATGAGAGGACATTTCGTTTAAAACCCCTTCTTCAGATCCACCGGTCAGAATTCTTTCATATTTGGTATATAACATCTCATGGGGATCAGGTTCAAGTTTGTTCAATTCGAGTCCCTGTCTTATTATTTGGGCTCTCTGTGGGTGGGGTGGGGGTGGCATGGGGAGCATGTTAGGTTCAGATTTGTTTAAATCGATTCCTTAGTGTTTTTCCATAAAATTTGCCTTTCATGACTTCATTCCTTTGTAGTGTTGATGAACGATGTATAACTGAATGTGACCCCAAATACTTCTTTGAACCACTTTGGCAGGTGAGCGATTACAGCCCCTTGGGGCCTCTATTTAGTCAAGTCGTGACGAAGTCAAAGCTCGACTTATAATTTGGTGAATGGCGGGCGGGCGTAAACTGTTGGTTTCCGGATGATAACTTGATAATGGTTCGACCCACGTTCTTGATACTCCATAGGTAGGTTGACATCGGTGAGTGGAAGACCCCTATTTATTTTGGACTTGCTTGGTCAAAGGTCAAGGTCACAGTGACCATGAACACAGTAAATTGTAAACAATTGGTTTCCGGATGATAACTTGTCTATGGTTAAACTCACATTCATGAAACTTCATACGTAGGTAATGGTTGGCTTTCATGAGAGGAAAAAAACTAGTATTTTGACCTCACTATGTCAAAGGTCAAGGTCACAGTGACCCTGAACATAGTAAATCAAAACAATTGGTTTCCGGATGATAACTTGATAATGGTTCGACCCACATTCATGAAACTTCATAGGTGGGATGGCATCAGAGATATGACGAACCCTATTTATTTTGGACTTGCTAGGTGAAAGATCAAGGTCACAGTGACCTTCAACATAGTAAATCGTAAACAACTGGTTTCCGGATGCTAACTTGACTACGGTTGAAGCCACATTCATGAAACTTCATAGGTAGGTTGGCCTAGGTGAGTGAAAGACACCTATTTATCTTGGACTCGCTAGGTCAAATGTCAAGGTCACAGTGACCTTGAACATAATAAATCGTAAACAATTGGTTTCCAGATGATAATTTGACAATGGTACCACCCACGTTCATGAAACTTCATAGGTAGGTTGGCATTATGGCAAGAAAGAGCACTATTTATTTTGGAATCAGTAGGTCAAAGTCACAGTGACCCTTCACATAGTAAATTGTAAACAGTTGGTTTCCGGATGATAAGTTGATAATGATTAAACCCACTATTGTGCTGTCACAACTCGACATTGGATCGGTGATCCTATCAGAATTATTTTTTTTTGTGGGGGGGGGGATGTGCCCCCAGAACGCCCCCATGGCTGCGCCACCGTTCCCCCACTTGAGCAATCGTGATTAAGTGCCTTGTCCAATGACAAAACTCAGTTACCCCTGCTGGGGATCGAACCGTGGATCTCTCGGCTTGATGTTAGTAGTAGATCATGTACTCGATCGACCCACATTGGCCGGATCTCATGTGACATCATAGACACAGACCCAGTTACTTCATTTTTGGTTGTCATGGTAGCCTACGTGAGCGCCATCTTGTGACAACATCCCCATAGTGATACGTAATCCTAGTGTGCATGCGCAGCGCATTTTGTTGAGGTGAGACGAGTGTACGTCGTCCATTTTGTATATCTGAGACCGCCATCTTGGTTTCTAAATTAGCACATGGTTGCTATGTGACCCAAAACCTTCTAATAGGAAAGGGGTGTGTTCGGAGCGTGTGTTCGATTGAATAGGAGTAAATTTAATTACAGCAAACAACCCGACAATCCCTCTTAATAATCCAAAACTACCGAGACGGACTTAGCAAATCCCCACCTAGGGCTTATAATAGTAGCACGTAGTGAGGTCTCATGTGGATAAATGCAAGTGAACTAGAATACACCGAATTACCACAAACATCCAGACAATCTAAACCATCAAAAGCAACTTTATTTGGCACGGATTTCTCAATTTTGGGCTTAAAAGAGTAGCATGCAGTGCTTTAAGGTGCGTTTCCTGGTATGAGTAATTGTATTTGTTCGAATACTTTGTAAAATTACCCAAATAAATCCAACAGTTCTTTTGCTAGTGCGGATTTCCCACTAAATATTCGGCTTCTATCTGTTGTCCCCTAGAATTCTTATTTTTGCCCAACAATAGACGCATTCCTTTGTATAAGAGTAACTTTATTGTTTCGGATGTGCACCATAGTCTCGGTATTTTATCTATACCGATATATTCTGTGGTTTATCCTTCTATTTCCTGGCCTGTTTTGCCTTTTACTGGTCCCATTTCTGCCTATCCCAACAGTCTATTTTATCTTGGCCGTCTCTGTTTTTGCCTTCCCTGTGTATAACGAAGTCCTCTGTGATCCTCAAACCCAAAATACAGTCAAGCAGGGATAGGTATTATTCGAACGACTCGAATCTTATCGAGCAAATAAGCTTTTGAGCAGTTACTGAAAAAGTCACTACTCGAACGACTCAAATCCCATTAAGCAGATGGGTATCGAAAGAGCGATTTCTTTTACGACTCTTAATGCCCATCGGGGTACAGGATGATACCTATGACATGATGATGTAGTACTAAATGTACCTGATGATAATTTAGCTCCTAGCATCTGCCCAGTTCTAGACCTATCCATGATCTTCATATCTCCAACACCACTATTACTGATTTTCCCAATATTGCCATCGTCTGTCCTATGATTAGCTTTTACAGTAGTCACCAAATCCTGTAGTCTTCTTCCACTCTTGCAGCCTTGTACCATTACTAGCACTAGCACAGGCTTGCTAACCATCTCAGATTGCTCGAACGACCAGAATCCCATCGAACAAATGAGCCATAGAGTAATTGCCTGAACGAGTGACTCCACGTACGACTATTTTGCTCATCTAGGTATTGAAGGGTGGGATGGATCTTGGGAACTAAAAACGTGATATAATAACCTTAGTTATTGAAATTGACGTACAATCCCGCTTATAATATAGCCTTGCTTTTTGAAAGTGTTGTTAAACCCTAATGAACCTATTTGCCATTGAATTATGATCTTTTGTCAGTTTAAAAAATGAAGATTTGTTTTACTATAGCTTGTCTGAAGTTTGATGCTTCCGCAATCTTTCAAAATTTCTCGATTGCCATATTGGCGATGGTTCTGGGACAGCGGAATGCGAATACATCGTCTTCTCGATCGAAGACCACATTCGTGCAACCTTGTCCGGATAGTCTGCGTCGAAACATTTACCCAGGATGCATTCTGAAGGTCACTGCGAAGCTGGGGTGCTGAGGCAAAGCGGTTCCTACGGGCCTGAATGATCAAAAGCCGGTATTCAGCTGCAGATGTTGTCCTGTGTCTGTCACCACCATGCCGTCCTACTGGTGTGCCACACTGCTGAAATCTTGCCCAGGCTCTGGTGATCACCGTATGGTGCACACCAAGGGCTTCACCAGCCTGCCGATGGGCAACCCCTTGCTCCATCATCCCTACAGCCCGCCACATTTATGCTTCAGACAAATGTCTTCTTACATTTGCATTTGCCATATTCAATCATTAAATCACAAGAGTTTTTGTTGAAATGAAGATTGAATACCCTACACATGTCATGTACACGTAGACAGTACACGAAAACATCATGAAAATCAAGAGGTACATGCTTTCCATGAATGTCACGAAAAGTCTGCCTGTCAAAAGAGCTAATGTAAACAATAAGGACCATCTCAATACATTCCTCAACCATATCCACCAAAAATATCGCAAATATGTCACAAGCAAATTTCACAATGATGTGTCAAATATTTGGTGGTTAGCAAACTTTGAGTAGTATATATATAAAATGACAATGGATCAGTGAGAAGTATAAAGTTTTCATCACCTTCGTGGACAGGAATTTCTTGGCCCTATTTAAAACAAAAATTGCACTTGATATTCTTGAGCACACCACAGAAATATGATGTATAAATTTCATATTTTCATCCATATTTACACCAAGAAATTTTATAGCACCAAGAAATTGTATAGTTGTTTGGTCTTGCTCGTTACCAACTGGCTTAATATTTGTATTGCTTAGAAAATAGCTTAATATCGTTTACCTTATACGAATCATTTTCTGGTGAAGGAGCATGTATTCATAGCAGGGTTGAGGGCAAGTTTGCTGGCAGAACACCAATGGTTTGTTTTGGATAGTTCGGCATTAATACTGTCTGTTAGGGTGTCAATGTTGTTACCTGACCTAAAGGCCGTTGTGTCATCGGTAAAGGAAACTAAAATGAATTATGTAGATTCGTTAATGTCGTTGATGTCGACAGATGAGACTACACAGATAGGCGTTCTAGGGTATGGAGAAATCCAGGAGAGCGATTCCATGCAGCTCACATTGCTGGACATGACCGCTGTGGTGGAGGGTCAATAATGGTCTGGGCAGCATCATCTGGGATGGACGTACAGAGTTCTGTGTCCTTGACCGTGGTGCTTGACTGCACAGCGGTATATTGATGAGATCCTGGATGCCCACGTCAGATTGTATGCATGTGCAGTGGGTGATAGATTCACTCTGATTGACGATAATGCCCGTCCTCATGTTGCCAATGCTGTCCGGGAGTACCGATATCGGGGGAGGGGGGGGGGGGGTTGAGCGTATGGACTGATAGTCCAAGAATGGAACAACATCCCACATAGGACCATCAGGAACCTGATTGAGAGCATGAGAAGGCGTTGTCAAGCTGTAATTAACAGTAATGGATCTCATACTCGATATTGAACCCATAACAGTTCGTTCCGTCAACTTGTTGGCAAACTGGAAGATTTCCTCTTTTACCAGTAATATCCATTTTCCATGGTTGTGGTATTCAAAAGCTAAAATATAATGTCAAACACAAATAAAATATTAATTTCTGTACTTAAATCATTTAAGATATAATTAAATAAAAAAATATATACACTTTTCATTACAATATTTCAACTAAAACGTAAAACATGTAGTTGGATATACGTGGTGCTTAGCAACTTTGAGTAGCATATGATCCAGGTCTGCTGCCATTCGACCTACACCAGTAGAATTCTAAAACTGCGAAAAGAGCTGTCCGGGTCATAAAGAAATCATATCTCTCCCACACAGATCCTCTCTTCAGAGAGTGTGTCATTCTGAAATTCAGTGATCTCTACAGCCTTCACGTCTCCCCCCTCTCTCTCTCTCTCTCTCTCTCTCTCTCTCTCTCTCTCTCTCTCTCTCTCTCTCTTTATCCACGGTTGGACCAACAGAAAACTCCCAGCACAAAACAAATCCAGCAATTAAGTAGACCCAAATTTACCCAAATTTAAAAACTCCTTCATTGATAAAGCCTTGAATAATTATTCCTGTCCAAACTCTAAATGTGACAACCCAACGTGTCCCGACTGTGTCATCCGCCACCATATCCTCTGGTATCTCATCCTCCTTTTTCCCCACCACTTAATCCTCAAATACCATGCAGCACCCACGAATCACAAATAAAAGATTAGTTTTGGGGAAAGCATTTCGATACATTTATGCCAAAGAGACATGATATCTTTATTTTTTACAGGAATGGCAAGAAGACAGCCTTACAGGCTATATCATTTCTATGCTGTATACTAGCTTATGTTCATGTTTGGTGTAATGTTATATTGTAATTAATTTACTGGTATACTGCAAAATAAAGCTCTATATATCTATCAATATAGAAGATGATAGTGTCATTGCAGAAATTGTACAGCGATCACATGGGCGTCACAGTGAGACCATGAATGCAAACCTATAAAAAAGGTCATTTCTATTTCTCCTATATCACTGATTTAGATAGATACAGTCACTCGTTTTCTAGACGCAAATGCCGTAAACACTACATTACAGTTCTTGCCTTGTGACAGAAGATTGAAGATACATTGTGCCACGAATCGCCTAACATCTGCGAAGATAACAACAAATCCCATCCACTGGATGAAGTATATGAGGAATTTAAAACATATCTCGTGAAAACGTATGTGATTGGTTTCAACTCTGGCAAATACAGGATATGCCAACCGGGTGGTTTGTCAAACGGGAGGAAGAAAACAATTTCAAGCCAAAGTACGTACAAAAATGTGGAAGAAATCGGCCGAGCAATGGTTAGATTTTATTTCTGCGAGAGATGTAACCGATGGCTCCGAGAAGAGAATCGGATGAACACAGTTACCCATCGATCGTTGGTGTCAGAAGAAACTGATAGCGTATCAATTCCACAGTTGCCTCTGGCATGCGACTTAGTCACCAAACAGGCAAAAGGGCAGATCTGACATAATAATTATGTCAGGACAAAACCCTTGAGAGAATTATATCACGAAACCATGAAGAATTTCCAATGCATCCAAGATCTTGGCTGAATCCTGATAGAGATAATGTGGTGCGAGTGGCGAGATATTAAGAAGAGAGATTGCGCACTCTAAGACTTCTAAGATGCATTTTATTCCTTCAGATTATGCGGTGACCTGAACGAGACAGAAATAGACGAGAAAGTCATGACCAGTCAGGCGTCTAGCCTAGTTTAATTTGATACTGAAGTGGCAGACCATATGAAGAGTTTACTTCATTTTCATGCGAGATGATATAAGTAAACACATGAAGAAGTATGCCCACTAGAACAAAGTTATTAATCAACCTCGTCGGTCTTTAATTGGAAACGTCTTTGGGAGGAATATTTCATTGGTGACCCCTCTATTCAAGTAGTTCGCGGAACACGGCCTGGAAGTAACCCATATATAGCAGATGACACAAAGGCATGTTTCCGAAACTTTGGGGACCGGGTATCTGAAGCACGACGTGAAGGAGATCGAGACCCAGGCAAAACCATCGTTGCAGAAACTATGAAGTTATTAAGTAATTTTGCTTACGAAAAAAAACTGAGAAAAATAAAGAGAAATTTAGAAGCACCCGGTATTGCAATGAGAAAGAAGCAAACCAAGTAAGCAGCACCGTGTTCTTTGGGACAATGATTCCACTGAGTCCTTATCTGAACTAGAGATGAATAAATACGAGACCAATTTGAGCTTGTCACATCATATCGGCTTTTTCGACTATCAGTATGCCAGACTGAGGATGCTACAATCTCTATTTTATTATGACTTTCTAGATGTGTTTATAGACAGAAGTGACTTCGAACTTTATAATGATACTGCCAACTGGTACATTTCATTATCAAAAAAACCCTCAATAGAAGACGTCGTCCGCCCCGAGGAAGGTATCGATTGACAGTGTAGCATCAATGGTTACTCTCAGAGTGTTGTGATCACAGAGAAGGGTATGTTCTAGTAAAGGGCAGAGTGAAATATGGACTCCGGAAGCCTGTTGCACAGAGAGAAGAAACTGGTAAAAGGACACCTGGTCTGTTTAAGGTAGAGTGAAAATGTCATAGCATTGTGTGGTTATGCGGTAAGACCTACCACTATTTGGTGAAATCAACAAAGCTGGCTGAAAGGGTTTTAGCAAACGACACAACGAGCTGGATAAAAAGAAATGTGGAATGTTTACAAGTTTTTGACAACAAAATAGAGTGGCTCATGTATCAACAGCGGGCTTGAGGTCAATGGCAATAACATTTAAACCTACCCACAGACAAGATATGGATGTTCATTTTCTATCCCAATAGAAAGATGCAGTCAGGCTGAATCTCGACCAAACCAGTGTTTGAAGAAAATCAGCATCGCGGGGCAACTTCGGTTGATGATGTGAAAACAGATTTCGCCACCCTCAACTAACCAGCGTCAGTGGGGGAAGAATTGTTTTTATCTACAATCCTGTTTGGTGTTTAAAAGAACTAAGGTCCTAAAGAGAAATCTGTAATAGATTCTAGATGACTTTTAGAGACTAAAATTTGCTTTTTCAAAGTCATGTTATGTGACTATAGGCTTAAATTCCTAAAAACAAATCCATAAAGTATTCTAATTGATCTATAGACTTTTTCAAAGTCCTGTTAGGCAATTCCCCGATAAGTCTAGTACGGCAGGCTTTTTTGTATTAAAATCCTGGTGTTAGGAAAGTCCACAAAAGTCGTATATGGCAATCTCTCTTTAACCCTTTACCTAACCTGAAAAGCAGACGACACTTGCAAAAATAATTCTTGAATAACTATTTTTTTTTTCATTTTTTGTCTCAAAAACATAGGTTATGACCCCTCGTTGGAACGAGCTCGACGAGCTCGTTCCAACGAGGGGTCATAACCTATGTTTTTGAGACAAAAAATGAAAAAAAATAATGAAAATTAATTGGCGATTTTTTAGAATAGCGCTGGCCGGTTTTGGCCGTTACGTTAGGTAAAGGGTTAAAGTCCTGTAAGGAAGCTTCTTTAACATGAACTCTGCCTAGCATATGCTTATTATGTGAAAGATAACATTGACGCAGTGGTGACAGAAAAGTGCTTTTCGAAAATCCAAGTTATATTCCGCATAATGTATGCATCATGATGTCTTAAAAAGAGAAGATCATCACATGGTGCACTTGCAAGCATGAACCAAAATGATGTTCATTTCCTTTGACACCGTTATACTTTCGAAACGAATCCACCACCAGTACAGATAGAGTACAAAGATATGTTCGAGAAACCTCTCACAAAAGAACAGAGACTTTGTATTATGGATAGAGTAATCGAATTCATGATCTTGAAGAAGCCACGCGGTCTGAAGACGTAGACTGAGAGATGAAGATGTAAAACGATGTTTGTTGTAAAAAGCAATGGAAATGTAAATAGATGTTTGTTGCCAAGAGACGGCGAAGTTATAAATAGAAAAGAATAAAAAAAAGTATAAAAAGAAAAAAGGTCGTTATGTACTCAAGTTATTTGATCGTTATCTTCAGGGCTGGGTTTTGATAACTTGGACTGTCCAAGGCCAGTACGAAAGTCAGAGGGCCACCCATGGTCAGTATTTTAGCAGGATCATATGGCCATAAAGGCTGCCTATAAAATGCGACCAGCACCACTTTCTGTTTTTAGCTGAATATGGATCCTCTTTGGAAGAACCCATTCACTTGTTTGTTGTATCTTCCCACGACTAGTTGTAAATCATCTTTTGTAAATCGGATTATTTGACACATTCAAGACCTTATCACACCTGTTCCCAGTTATATCATTTGTGTTATAGTGAATAGCAACCCCGCTGAAATACTTTACAAAAGTGGAATTCATAGGTGGTCTCCCTTAAGAATTCAAGTCTGATAGTTTAGTAATCTTGGGTGATCTGATATTTTATAGAGAAGTTAGAGTGTCTAGATTGTATTCTAAAGGTAGTCTGTATCGTAAGCTTAGTGTGATGTACATAGATCAAAATGTTTTCAACAACAAAAAAAAAAACAAACAAAAAACTAATTCCGCAGGACCGTAGCTCTAAATGGTCAAAATATGACCTTGTTAGAAAAATACCCAGGATCGGTCTCAGATCAAACACTTAGCAGCCCAACTGTAACCCGATTGTTCCAAGTTTCTGAGGGAAGTATTTGAAGATGGCACGTCGGTCGCTTATGGTAACCTTTTAATCAAGCTCAAAGAAGACATCATTGATCATATGAGATTGAGAAGACACTTTTCCCCAGGGAATGGGGTACGTGAACCCCCGAAGAGTATAAAAGGGGCAGCAAGTAAGCCTTCATGTCAGAAACAAGTCGGACCGTCTCAAGCACAACACAATGATCTTCAAGCTTATTATTAAATCAAAACCCACGCTCCACAAATCCATTCTGAAACACCCCGACAAATATTTGATCCTTGTCTGAGTGACTGTGCCCTGAACATCATGAAGAGGGGTACTCCTCTGACCAAAGATCAGAGAACTAGACTCGTTCGTCAAAAACATCTAGTAAGAGCAGTGGCAAAGAAAGGTACCTCTGACGAAAGGAAGGACAGATCACGTAGGAATGGTGTTTTTTTGGTTGCTCTATTACTCCCCCCTCCCTCCCCCCCCCCCCCCCTCCGTGTTACTAAGTGTGGCAGCCAAGGATATGTTTGGAAGATGGAATACGCAAAGAAGATGGCTTTGGTACAACCCAGACTATTGGAATAGCTACAAGACTCTCCAGTGACAGCCGAATGAAATGGCTGTTTTGTTTTTCATTCGAGAACTTAGAGACATTATCGATGCCCTGTTTCTAACGGCCGACGAAAAATGACTCGCTATAACCAAGTTTTTCAAATATATTTGTCATTTAAGCAAAAGGCGATAGCCCTCGCGGACCATCAGGTTATAACTTGGGAAAGACTACAAGCCATTCTCGATTTTGTACCCATGACGAAGAAAAAAGCAAAGTTTTTGTTGTATCGTATTAGAAACGACAAGAACATATCATGGAATGAGAAGGTTGAACCGATCTGCAAAGACTAGATAGTGGTAGGGTCGAATGTGACAGGTCTTCTAAACGATTTGCCCAGAAGAGGGGAGTTTTTCCAGCCCATGGGATAGGAAGTGGTGGCACAAGTCTTGAAAGACAGCAACGTCCCACGGGAGTTAATTTGTTACAAGGAACGTTGAGATTTCAGGAGATAGAGATGTGTTGAGACTACGCGAAAGATTGGACCTAAGCAAAGATTAAAACCTAAAATGGTTAAGTGGTCTGAAGCGCTGGTATGAACAGAGCTGCGATTTGTAAAAGGTTGTCATGAAATACAAAGAACGACACACGCATTTGAATGGGTTAATTGATATAATACGACTGCCAGCGCGGATGGATAGAACGATAGGCCGAGTTTTATCCTTCCGCGATTCCACAATTGCCATATCAATTAACCCATTCACACGCGTTTATCGTTCTGTGTTTATTACCAGCCTTCACGTCTATAAAAACAATTATTAAAAGGACACTCAGCAATTCATTTGACAACTGTCAACAACAAAGAACGCATTTTATCGCCAACCAAATTTGCGAGGGGAACCCGTGATACTATTTCATCCCCTGAATTCCAATGCATTCTATGTGCCTATTGGCACATAGAACACATTGGAACCCAGGGCACGATTTTCAGCTATCGCTAGCGATTCAAACTGTAATTGCGTTGCACGATTTGTAGAAAATTCCAGTGAAATTTCGCTTCTATTTAAAAATAGTCCGTCAACGATTTCCATTCCGCACAGATGTGCGAAACAGATTTTCATTTTCCGCATGGTTTAATGTTGCTAAAGATGGGGATTTCATAGAACAGGCGTGTAATAAAACATTGTACTACAACCCTGAAGCTCCATGAGGTTTTGACGTTGTGGACGCTCTTCGTAAAGCGTCTAAGAAAAAAGACTAAACAAGTTGTGAAAGGATTATTGACTCCGGATACTTAAGACTTTTCACAAACCCGTTCGTCGCACATTTCCGAGAAGGAAAGTAATCGCTTGTGGTATCGAAACTCAGTGCCAAGCTAAGACTTGTTGAATTTAACGAACATCAGTAAATACAATACTGGCACATCGTTTTTCATCCATGTTCAGTAAATATGCATGGATGATGCCTCTTTAGAACTAAGTTTGTGATTCCATTGTGAAACCCTTTACCAAACAAGGTCACGAGACATTAAAATTACAAACTAATCAAGGTAAAGTTTTTAAACAGAATATAACATATAACATATAATATAACACATTCAGTTATAGGATATTCATCGCATACATTCAGAGAGCGATCACCAAATTGAACTTCATCCAGTATTCTTTTAACACACTCTGTTTTTCGACACAAATGGCCTCAAGAAAATGGCTGTCTTTAGACCAGTGGATCTTCATCCATGGTGTCCGATTCTTGTGTATGCAACACCCCAACCCAAGTTTAACATACGGCGCGGTGTTCATGTGTCAGTGTAGGTCGGTCGATAGTTTACCTGGCTCGTTTCATAACTGTTATAGGCAGGTAAAAGATAATTATCGATTCAGTAGTGTACTTATTACAAACGGGAATCGTCGGACAGGTCAGTGAGCGCTACCTCTATGTGCTTCATCTTTTTCGGTGAGGTCTTTCTCCATGCATGTTTTCTGTCCTTTGTTATTTCATATTTCCTTATCGTATAACTTACCTTGAGATGATAATGAACAATTTTTTACCAATCGACCTAAAGAAGAGTTTGACATTCCTCACTTCAATGATCCTCCATGGGCTTGCATCTGAAGGCCGTCTTAACACCATTCACTTGTACTTGGAATAGAAAACCATAACAAAATCAAATTGACAAACTGAAATGCCTTGCTCCCAACACTTGATTTGCATCACAAATGCCACGCGCTTTATTTAAGACCATTACAGAATTGATGCGTCGCTAGTGTTGCGTCCAGAGCGAAAAAGTAACGATTGATGATTTAACTTCTTGCATCCTATTTTTTTCAAAGTTCGGTGTGTCTCTATTTCGATCCTTTTTGTCGAACAAGTCCAACTGTGAAGTCGTCCCATGAGTACTACAATACGCCATCTGCAATACTTTATCATTGCAAATGGTGCCTTGTTTCACCCACGGGACGACTTAAACTGAGTTGAATGTCCGAAGTGAAACATACAATCGCTAAATATCATACTGTCGCAATGGTTCATGGCATCAGAATTGTGATCAGTGATTTTTTGGATTCAGTTTGCAAATTGGTCTCAGTGTAGGTGATATTTGTCTTTGTTTTACATCAAGTCTCAAATTTGAGTTATCACTTTATCAACATGCGGGGGGAGGGTACGATACTTTTACCAGATGAAATGATAATTAATAACTTTCCTTCTGTTTGTCTGCCAATCTATCTGATAAGGCACATCTCTGATAATTCCCTAATTTCTGCCTTTGGTTGATAATGTGCACTTAAATTAGATACCAGAGGCGGCGAAACCTCAGGGTGTGTAGGGGATGGTGGGGGGGGGGGGGGTGCATAAATGTCCAAGATGTACTTTACCTACCATATTTCAGGCTTCAAGGAACAAAATGAAAAATGAATTCACAGTTAAGTCATTTTCGCGATTCTAATGATATTTTGAGTTCTATGGTAGTTATTAAAAAGTACTGTGCGTATGTTCGTGTCGACTCTGGGGGCTACCGATTAATAAAATGTACTCTTTTGTGCTCACAAAAGTTTTTTGGGTTTTTTTTTTGTTTTTATCAGATCGCGATCTGGTCGCGACACACTTATACACGGATTTTCATAAATAAAATATTGTGAAATGAAGATCAAGTCACGTTTTCACATTTTGTGTTAGGCGAGTGATTTTCTACAGTGTTGTGTGGAGAAAGGCAGAAAGATAATTTCGACCGTATCGCGACGCAGTCGCGATTAGTACGAAATTCTCTGTCCCTATTTGTGATCTCAGTACTATACTTGGAAACCCCTGGCAGTGCCCTTTCGTTATGCTCCATTATCTATTGTATATAGATTTTTAAACTCATTGTGCAATGTCCATGGAAAAAGACCGGAGGCACGTGCCCATTTGCTCCCGCCCCTCCCGCTCCGTCGCGCCAATTCTTCCCTTGCTCAATTTTTTACCCAACAAATCGGCCACATCCGCCAGCGTAATTTAAAAATTTAACAGTTGAAAAAAAGTTTTTGTCTTCGAATTCTAACAAAACCATTTCATGTGACGCCCCACTGGAAAAAAATAGACGATCTCGTTCCATTGAGAGGTTGGGGGGGGGGGGGGGTGGAGGGGGGTCACATGATACGTTTTTTTTTTAAAAATAAAATGACAAATTTGTGTGCTTTGAGAAAAGAGTTATATATCCACATTCAATCAATGAATATAATATTGATGCAAGGGGGCACGCTGGCTCAATCGATATGAAATGGACTTTAAACCGAAAGGTCGATGATTCGATTCTTGCGAACGGAAACAACGTCGTGTCCTTGGGCAGGTCACTTCATCACGATTTCCTATGCTGTGGTACGGTGGCGCTGTGTATTAAGGCGTACTGCGCGTCGATGTACACTTGCCTTCAACCGCTGCTAACTCTGCTCTTGCAGTTAGGAAGTTGGAGAGTTTGTTGATCGCCGTTGTTCGGTGATTCTCTTCGGGTACTTCGGCTTCCACTACCCGTAATACTGTTCGACACGATGTTACCCTTGCTGTTGAAAGCGTCGCCCAAGCCAAAAGAACAAGTAAACAATATTGATTTATCGGTCCATGGCGTCAGAATCATCATCACAGTTGTTTTTGCTTCAGCGAAGTCAGGATATGTGCTTGTTCTGCTGCATGGTTATGATTCGATGTATCACACTGTGACGAAATATCACGCTGGGAAGATTTGTTTTTACTAATCACTAATCATTTCAAAAAGAGAATGGGTGAAGGGATTGGCTGAGAAATATCCTCCGCGACTCCACCTCCGAACTGTTCTTCACCACCGAAAGAAATCACACAAAAGGTTGTTAATAGAAAACAAAAAAGAAAAAAAAACGTTTTAGCTTAACTTGACAAAGTCAAGATAAGCTGGTGCCACCACGCGTGCGGAAGTCTGTGAGTCTGTTAGTCTGTGAGTCTATCAATCTGTTCACATTTTCTTTGGCCTAGGCTACACCCCGTAGTTCTTGCCCGATCATCACGAAAGGTCATGTCTAGATGAGAACGTCCCCTTTTGGTTGCGATCGGTCAATTGTGACGGCTGCGAGAGCCCGAAACCCGAAAACCTTTCGCAGTCTACAGGTCGTATTTATGAAGGGATTTCATTGTAGATTAAACAAATTTTTATTTGCCATTCAACAGTGCAAATCAGGATTGGAGGACAAGTGCTGACCACTTAGAAAACCCTCCGCTCCTGTATAAAGATTAATAGATTACAAAAGGCAGAACAAAATATAACAATATGTAAACATTATACACAAAAGAAGTTAACTCAAGAGAGAGAGAGAGAGAGAGAGAGAGAGAGAGAGAAAGACTAGAAAAACGGGTAAAAGCAGATTGAATCAAAGAAGACAAAAAAAGAAGAACAGTATACAACAGAAATTCCAGTGATAATGACACCCCCCCCCCCCCCCACCCACAATTTATTCAATTCTAAATTCAGTTCTAAGTTTAGATTAATGCCGCTAAAGAAAGTTAACAGAACATGTTGAGACCAGTTAATCTTTGCGTGCTCATTCCACGTCCGTACAAACCTAACATCCGCCGTGTTGTCCCCACACAGATTGATTGTCAGGTCCCGCAGCGAGAGGACACCCACAGTGGAAGTCAGAGCACCTGTATAACCTTGGGACACTCAGACTTACTGAGATGCGCAGCTAATTCAGCAACTGTATATCAAATCTATGCGATAAGAAAACTGATGCATTGCTGCTTTCGGGTAATGACGGACTTCCATATAAAATTAAATCCAATGAATTCCAATTGGGCGTGAGTTTCGACAAATCTTCTTTGAGGATACAGCGAAAATCAGAATTTAAAGAACACAGGAAGAAATAATCTTCTGCATCCCCAACGCCATCGTTGCATAAGCTGAATGGAGAATCTGAGATGTAGTTGCGGAACTTGTCACCATTAAGGTCACTACATCCAGTTCGTAATTTTGCGTTAATGATGTTGTATTTCCTTCTACCGTTTGAGAAATATGTTGGAGGCTTACACAAGGGTGGTGAGATTGACTTTTTGATTTCCCCAAGTTTCGAACAACTTCCGGTAGGGTGTTCTACACTTCAATACACGAATGGAAAAATGATCGTTTGAAGAGTTCCGTTCGATAGAAATAAGGGACAAAATTAGATGCGTTTCGTAAATTATATTGGGATATGTCGGCGACACGAGATGGTAAAAGTTCGTGGAGAAAGTTTGGAGCATTCCCAGTGAGAATTTTGTAAAAGTTACACATTTTGTGAACATAACGCCATTCCATTGTAACTGGTAGGTTGACTCCAGATAATGTCTAGATGAGAACGTCCCTTTTTGTCGCGATCGGTCAACCGTGGCGGCTGCGAGAGCCCGAAACCCAAAAACCTTTAGCACAGTCTACAGATCATCGTATTTGTGAAGGGATTTCATTGTAACTTGGAAGGATGTCTTCATATAATGTATAGATCAGAACGTCCTCTTTTGGTCGATCGCGACGGCTGCTAGAGCCCAAAACCCGAAAACATTTAGCACAGTCTATAGGTCGTATTTGTGAAGGGATTTCATTGTAACTTGGTAGGACTCAGTGTAATGTTTAGACGGGAACGTTCCCTTTTGGTCGCGGTTGGTCAGCCGTGACGGCTACGCGGGCCCGAAGCCTGAAAACCTTTAGTACAGTCTACAGGTCGTATTCATGAAGGGATTTTATTGTAACTTGGTAGAATGACTCTGTATAATGTGTAGATGAGAACGTCCTATTTTAGCCCTGATCTGTCAACCTTTACAGCCACACAGGCAGGTGACCTAGATTTGTTTAGCACAGTCTACAGTTCATATTTATCAAGCAATTTCGTTGTAATTTGAAAGGATAACTTGGTATCAGGTATGACGTCTGGACTATTGTATTTGGTATCACTGAACTAAATATTTGAATTTGAAATACCCGCCTTGAAATGTTGCACTCGGAAGTAATGTAATCTCTAAAAATAAACAGCCTTGGGAAAATAAATTGCTTCAATAAATGTTTGAAGCATTCTATTGACATCTTGCATTATTGATGAATATTCCACATAAAAAAGAGGGTGATTTGATGACTTTTGGACCTAAAAACTGCAATTTACATTTTGTGTGTTTTTGTAGAGAATTCCCTGAAAAATATGTGCACGTGACCGGTACTTCCTTTGCTGTCAATTTTTCTCTCTTATTTGTTGCATGACCTCTTGTTTTAGGGTCAGAAAAAGTTGTCTGAAGGGTTATACTTGACAAAGATATTTGAATGCAAAAATTAAAGTGATGCGATCATATTTTGTTTTGCCTGAACGTTATAATGGTCGCCTATGGGAAAATATTTAGTTCCGTGATACCTATAGGAAATATGTTTTTTTGCTTTCAAACCAGATTCAGTTATTATTTTGGGGGATTATTTCAACATTAAATGTTCATTGAGGATCCACACACACTAGAAAACTGTGTTATTGTTTTAAAAAGTTGCAATTTTGTCACAGTCAGCAACAAAGGATATATATTGCCAAAACTAAGGCTGTTAAAGCATGCAAATTCACATCTTGAGCAAGTGTATTCCCCAGGAGCACAATATAACCTCTGGCAGTTGCTAACTAACAGCCTACCTTACCCTATTAACACATTTATTTAAACCATGGTTCCCCTTCATAGTACTAGGTGCGGGATGATTCCAACGTTCACCCCCCCCCCCCCCCCCGCCCCTCCCAAAACACCATTCAAACACACGGCCAAACAACCTATACTGCACTTCTATTGACTGGTATTCAGAAGTTTTTTTCTTCTATATTATGCTCTTTAAAATGTATGAAAGCAAGTCCTTCATTGAAAGAGTATTCTGGAACACAAAGTTGTGAGGGGGAGAGGGCAACATTGCAAGAATAACATAATAAAATGACAAATGTGAATGAATGACATTTGTGCACAGCTACCATTATAGTAGTCTGGCACTAGTGCTATCATAGTTCCCATGATACAGCACAAATTTACAGTGACAGTTGTGAAATATTGCTCTCTCCTTGAACCAAGTCCCCCTCCCATACACACTTAACCCTTCTGCTGTGATAAACATTTGGAAAGACTGTACAACATGCTTTTAGAGGCTGAAGTTAATTTCATAACTTTCAGTTTCTTATAATTTACTTTGAGACTGCAGCACTCATGGTCCACTGAGTTATTTTTCTATTTGACAATCTTGTCCTGCCTCCTCCACTATATTTGTCATTGTATGTCATTCGGTACTCTAATGTAGACTTCCTAAATGTGTGACCAAAATTCTATTTGTCTCTCTGTCCCATGTCTGTCTATCTGTCTGCCTCTTCATCAGATAAGTTGTTTCTTTGTTTTTCATTTACCTTTGTCTGTCTGCATTTTCAATAATTGGCAGCTGACTATCTTTCACCCCCGCCCCCACCCAAACACACAAAATCATTGAACATCAAATACCACTATATTCTTGTTGCAAATCCCAGATTCATCCTCTTTGGAAACATATTTTCTAGAATTTCACTCTTTTTGTCAGAATGGGTGTCTGTGGGAATTGGAACAAAAGTTGTGAAAGTGCGCTGATGGGTACTTGCAGCACAAGCATAGCACTATAGAATCAATATTTGATGGTTTGGGACATTTAACATTGTTTTGAGTTACCACAGTAGCAAGTACTGGTCTTGCCTTTGGAAAAAACACTGTTTTATGTTTTTTTCAGTGCCATACCAATGACTCTACATGCCTTAACTGAGAAAATGGATGCTTTCTTTCACAAAAATTGCAAAATATTCATCAAACACAAGGTGATATGTTTCAAAAGCCAGAATGTGATCTAAAATCTATCACAAGTGGAATTTAATATCACAGGGGGTTTGTTTTGGTCAATATCAATTAATTTCCAAATAATGTCATAGATTTTGATGAAAAGGGGCATACAGGGGGTTCCTATTCAAGGCTATATTTCACCACATGTGTAGGAAGAAGAAAATTTTACATCAGCTCTTAGGATAAAATGGCAGAGTCCTTTTATATTGGTGAAATATTTAGCTGCAGCCCCAATTTTTGAAACAAAATTGACATTCATATTATTTCTCGGGGATTGGGGCACTGTTTTGCTTGCGGTATGTTTAAATGAGACAGATTTTTCCCAAAATATTGTGTGCTGATGCAGATTTTAGTCTTATTTTGGGATCAGGGTAGTTTTTAAAGAAAGCTATAAATTTTCACCCTTCTCAGCTAATTTATTAGGTAATGGGCTAGAAAAATCTTTTGGAGGCAATACCAGTTTTTAAGCTCATTTGACACAGTTTGGACACTTTTTCTTAAAAGAGCAAATGTCCCATGTTTTTGATTCAGTGGAACCCAAAAGTTGGATTCTAATGCAGAAATGATTCTTTGATCTCATGAAAGTGGTAAAATGTCTCTTTGCTAGGGTTGGGGAAGATTATAGGTATCACTGAACTAAATATTTGAATTTGAAATACCCGCCTTGAAATGTTGCACTCGGAAGTGATGTAATCTCTAAAAATAAACAGCCTTGGGAAAATAAATTGTTTCAATAAATGTTTGAAAGCATTCTATAGACATCTTGCATTATTGATGAATATTCCACATAAAAAAGAGGATGATTTGATGACTTTTGGACCTAAAAAATGCAATTTATATTTTGTGTATTTTTGTAGAGAATTCCCTGAAAAATATGTGCACGTGACCGGTACTTCCTTTGCTGTCAATTTTTCTCTCTTATTTGTTGCATGACCCCCAGTTTTGGGGTCAGAAAAAGTTGTTTGAAAGGCTATACTTGACAAAGATATTTGAATGCCAAAATTAAAGTGATGCGATCATATTTTGTTTTGCCTGAACGTTATAATGGTCGCCTATGGGAAAATATTTAGTTTCGTGATACCATTTTGGTCACGATCGGTCAGTCATTATCGCCGCCTGGTCACTTGACCTAGACCTTTGAACATTATCCTTTTCGTCAAACACTACACACAGTCAAGTTAAGCTACAGTGTGATTGACACTTTCTTTAGCTTAACTTGACAAAGTCAAGAAAAGCTATTCCCATCAAGAGTGGGGAAGTCTGTGAGTCCGTTAGTCTGTGAGTCTGTAAGACTGTGAGTCTGTTCACATTTTCTTTAGGACATCCTATACCCCGTAGTTCTTGTCCTTGTCCGATCATCACGAAATTTCATATTCAGGTTCGAGGTCATGTCTAGATAAGAAGGTCCCCTTTTGGTCGCGATCGGTCAACCGTGATGGCTACGCAAACCCGAAACCCGAAAACCTGTAGCACAGTCTATAGGTCGTAGTTATGAATGAATTTCATTTAACTTGGTAGAATGACGCCGTTTTATGTCTAGATGTGAACGTCCCTTTTTAGTCGCCTTTAGCAAAGTCTACAGGTCGTATTTATGAAGGGATTTCATTGTAACCTGGTAGAATGACTCTACATAATGTCTAGATGAGAACGTCCCATTTCGGTTGCGATCGGTCAAACGTAACGGATACGCCAGCCCGAAACTCGGAAACCTTTAGCACAGTCTACAGGTCATATTTATGAAGGAATTTTATTGTAACATGGTAGGGTGACTCTGCATGAGGTCAAGATGAGAACATCCCCATTTGGTCGCGATCGGTCAACCATGACGGCTGCACAGGCCCGAAACCCGAAAAACTTTAGCACAGTCTACAGGTCGTATTTATGAAGGAATTTTGTTGTAACTTCGAATGATGACTCTGAAAAATGTCTAGATGAAATCTTCCTATTTTGGTTGGGTTCAATCAGCAGTGACGAACGCACGGAGGCGTTACATAGATTCCTTTAGCACATTCTACAGCTTGCATTTGTGAAGGCATTTCATTGAAAATTGTAGGGTGACTCAGTATAATGTCTAGATGAGAACCGTGATGACCGCACAGGCACGTGACCTAGATTTGTTTAGCACAGTCTACATTTCATATTTATGAAGCGATTTAAATGGAAGGATAAGTCGGTAAGATGTCTAGTTGAAACTGTCGTATTTTGGTCACGATTGGTCAGCCGTTACCGCCGCCTGGTCACGTGACCTAGATTCCTTCAGCACTGTTTACAGGTTGCTTTTATGAAGGGATTTCATTGCAACTTGAAGGGATAACTGGGCATGATATCTAGATGAGACGCTCCTATTTTGGTCGTAATCGGTCAACCGTGACCTCTGAACCGTCATGTGACCTAGATTCCTTTAGCAAAGTCTACGAGTTATATTTATGAAGGGATGTTATTGAAACTTGGTAGGATGACTCGTTTTGGAATGATTTTACTGTAACTTGGTAACTTTGGTTGGCATACATTAAGTGTAAGGGCCACGTTACTTCAGGTTTCAATTCTTCGTACAGTCTCCACCTCAAATTATTCTTATTGAAAACTTAGCATATCGGGAACAGAAATTAACATTTCTCAATTATCACAATTCTTGTCTTATTTCATAATCCTTTCATCAAACACTACACACAGTCAAGGTAAGCTACAGTTTCAATGACACTTTCATTTATAATTAATGACATTTTGCTGGTGTTACATTTTCAGGTGGCTGTTTGTATTACAGACCCGGTTTCATCAGCACAACTATCACCCACATCGACAGGTGCCTGGCGAAAGTAATGTGAAAATATCAGAATCTGATACTTCAAACCTTTCACATAATGCAGCTGTGAATTTAACCAATGTAATTGAGCCCTGTCAAACAAACTGAATTGATTAAATTCCGAGTTGTACTTTGGGGCAATAATGCTACTTGAAATATTGAAATTTCGATATTTTTCACATTAGTGTGGATGCCAAGTTGTATATTTCTCTTTGGTTCCAAATAATAGTATAGACCGGAATAATAGTACAGGTCGGATTAATAGTACAGGAGGAGGTGGGGGGAGGGGGGTTGAGGGGGGGGGGGGGTCTTTGAAGTTAGTCAGTTTATGCATGTTAAAATTCATGTCTGAGACATCATTCCTTGGACAGCTCTCCTCATGTATGAGATTAGTTCAGTCATATAGGGTATGTTTCTAATTTTAAATATTAAATGCTGGTGTTACTTTGAAATTTTGTCCCTTGATACAACTGGTAATTTTATAATCATACAGGTCGGAATAAGTCCTCAAAATTAATAATCATACATGTATGATTATTTGGCACTCAAGAGTACTGCTGAATAAACTGATTAGCTCTACCCATCACACATATTAACCCATGCGCAATAATACAGCAAGGAACCATTCGATTTTTTTGATTTAAAGCCTTTACCCAAAGACAACTATATTTGCAGAAATGTTTTTTGAACAGCTGAACAAGTTGGGTTTTTTTGTTCCTGAAATGTAGCTCATGACTCCTCGATCCTCATTGGAATGAGTTTGTTCCATTGGGGGTCGTAATCTAGGGTTTGAGCATAGTTGACAATTTTCGTCACTGGAAGAGATTTACCGGAATGTTAGCTCCCCAAAATTTCCTAAAGCTGTCAGTAAATTAGGCGCTAAGGCTATGGGAATTTCATATAAAAATTTAACTTTTGTAATGTTATCAAATTTATATTATCGATGTGCGCATCATTTCACAAACCTCCTGTACAGTGCTATAAAACTATAGAAGCTGGCATTGTACAACGTTTTCCCCAATAACTTCGAACGTTCGGCTATTATTCTCATTTGAAACCCATTTAAAATTAAGAAAACGGCATTTTCACCATCTTTTGATGTTCTGTAACTTTTTTCTGTTCATTATATCAGTGGAGTACGCATCGTGACATATAATACAGCCACTGCCCTTTCCATTAATGTAAGCGTGTAGTTTTTCTAAATTTAAAAATAAAAATTTACAAATTACTGTAAAATACATTCGTAAAACAAAGAGACGAAGTTGCCCCTTAGTGTTGCCAGGGGTGATACAGATAGATACTCTTAATGATTATCTGTGAATTAGTTGCTTCTAATTGGCTTGCCAGAAAAAGCAAAATTTCCCTTTGTTGTTTTTAATAAACGAAAACAACAGACAGCTCCGAGAGCTGTATGTTGTTTACGTTTATTAAAATAACAAAAGAAATCTTGGCTTTATGTTTACTGATATCATAATGGTTTCCTCAACAATTACTTGCTTCTTAACCTTTTACCCAGCGCAGACGATACCAATATTTATTATTTTAAATATCATTTTTTAATTTTTTTCAAAACAATTCAACAAAACCATATCATGTGACCTCTCGTTGGAACGAGCTCGACGAGCTCGTTCCAACGAGGGGGTCACATGATATGGATTTGTTAATATTTTTTCAGCTGCTGAATTTGCACATTACGCGGCCGGATGCGGCCGATTCGTTGGGTAAAGGGTTAACTGGTCCTTCCTCGCTCATCTAATAATGTCGAAGGAGATACCTTTATCGAAAGTCGATTTTCATGATATAAACCAAGGATGAGGTCGTAAGCTGGGTTTTAAGGGCCGTAAGCTAGGTTCTGATGGTTGTAGGCAAACTTTTGAGGATCGTAACCTAGGTTTTGGTAGCAAAAATGGAAAAAAAACTAATTAAATTTGAATGGCGGATTTTATGAATGCGCTGGTCGAATATGGCCTTCATGTGAGCTAGAGGGTAAATTTTCAACGCATATCTAATGACAGATCATTGGTATGAACTCTGTAAGCTTGTTCCATTAAAGGTTCATATATTTTGTTTTACTTGGAAGAAAGAATAACATTTTACTATTCAATGTTAAAAGTGTCAATGAACACTTCCAATAAATAATAAAAACATTGTGAAAATCATGTGTAGAATATCAAATTGTTTTCTGTCAATCTTTTCGTGGATTGTGAATGTTTTCAGTATGTGACAAGATTAAGCACCTTTGCATAAATTGTTTAATTACAATAAAAAATATTTGTATCACTGGTGGCAATATTTCTGTTTTACGTCTAACACTTGAATGTTATCGGTTAAAACAACCCATACACTAGGTGGATATTTCCTCCTGTACATCAGTGGTGTTTGTAGTAACCTAGTGGGTTGGGGCGGCAGTATAAATAGAGGTGAGCTTTGTAAAAGCTAGTCATGGAAGCATTGTACGACTCAGCGTAGAGGACGCTCTCCTTGAAGCGTCCAACAAAAAGACTAAACATTATCGTGAAATGGTGAGAGACTCAAGATGCTTATACTCTTCTCAAACCGTTCATTGAACATGCTGATTTTTTCACTACCGGTACACAAAACGTGGAGACGAATTGTTCCATAACAGAGAAGATTCAATAGATCTTCGAAAACCAAGATGTGGAAATACTTTACCAAGAACGATGCACTAACTTTTCCACTTCAGAACTTGGTGAGATCTTACAAGTTATGGACCGATCTCTTGAGTAGTTGCATAGGATATTTGTTACCTTATCCGACCACTAAGAAAAGTGATTGTTTTACTTGACTCTTCCAAGTAACAGTTCCATGAACGTGTTTCTTGAGAACAGTCTGATTATCAAAACCGGTAAATCTCGCGGGAGAGCTGGGGATAGGTCTGGCATAGATCCAGCATCCAAACACTTGGTTTAACATTTGTGGGGAAGAATCTTTTTTCAGTTTTCTGGTCTTCGAAACAGAATTATCGGCTCACTCTGAAAGATGGTCGTTTTTCGGAAAGTGCTGATGCGATACGAGTTATCAATGGTGTTAAAGAATTACTCTTGCCCTATCACGACAAGGTAGAATTTAGATTAGATGGGATGACTGGTAAAGTTCGGATCACGGTACAAGACGATGTCGTAGTCTCACTGAGTCGTATTCTACAAAATATTTTGGGTTTTAACAAGTGTGTTTTCAAGTCAGTCACTTATATTTCTTCCCGAGTCGCTGATGTCAACCAAAGGTTCTATTCGCTCTATGTTTACTGTGACTTGGTTCTTGACCAAGTCGTAGGTGATACCAGAACACCCCCTTTTCCGTACCTGGAAAATATGAGGGCATCGTCTCCCAAACTTTTGAGAATGTGTACTACGCACCAATGGAACAATAGAACTTCAGAACCGACTGGGTTTATATAAGGGACGACATAGGAGCCAAAGAGCCATTCGAGTTCGGGAAGGTGACAGTAACACTTCATTCCCGAAATCGTAGATCCCTTCATTTCACGTAAACATTACTTACTGTTGTAATGCCAGATTGTACGAAGAGTATTACATGCAACAAATTTGGAGCGAATGGTCTACCAGATTTCTGGTGCTCATATACTGAGAGGCTATATTTTGGGAAGACTGAAGAACGCTTTGTTACCCTTTTTGAAAACCTCAGCCAAATCATTGGGGAAATAGTTTGAGGAAAAAGAAGCGGCGTTTGCCGGAGATGTCATCAAAGGGAAAATGTGAACAGGCGGAAATGACGAGACACAAGGAGGCTGGTGCTTTGAACGAAGTGGTTGGTCTGTCGAAGCCATCAACAGTAAACGAATAGGAAGGGGGAGAACGGTACAGACGCAATGCAGTCTCGGTGCATGATGTCTTTCAACAAGGGGAAAAATCTTATGTGCAACATGGGTAGTGATTGGTTGGAGCACATAACTTTGGCAACCATCCATAGGTAGCAGATGATCGATAGAATTCCACATTGCGGGGTTGGTGGATGATTTATTTGAATCTAACACAGATATACATAATGTTAAGGCGGCGATTGTCGATTCCAATGGGGCAGCAGTTTTACACTATTCTATAGTGGACCTGTCTATTTTTGGATACATTTCCAATTCAGTCAAATCGATATCTCTTGTATCTCCTTCCAACAATACTTAGCACTACATGGCCTTCATAAAAACTTTGTTGAGTAAGAGGCTAGCTGTCAAGATGTCGCAGCCAACTGCTTTATGGTATCAGGTCACCGCAGGGCACATGTAAGATCTGACAGGTGCTAACAATGGTTTCGCCACAAGATAAAAGTTTACAGAGAAAATGTAATGTCGTGGACATGACTGGAAGATTACATTTGGACATGTTTTTTCAAAGAACGTTACCTGCTAAACGGTGTTAATATTCTCGTGAGGATGAATACAGCCAACAATGCATTCGCCTTGATGCCCAATGCCGACGCGTACAAAATCAAGATTCTAGACGTATGTCTATTTGCGTGTAAAGAGAGTCCCTTGCCCTTCGTGAAAATGGTTCACTAGAAAGCACTAACAACAGCAGCGGCAAACTATCCTATCGACCCTGTGAAAACCAAATTGTTTTCTGTATTGAAAGGAAACCTGAGCATCACACACAATATAATTTATTTTTAGGCCAACTACCAAACCGCATAGCAGTGGAATGCGTGGCAAACGACGCCTTCAATGAGAACTACAACCTCGATTTCATTAACAAGAAGTGGTGAGATGTTTTTGGACTCTGTTCCAAGGGACCGTACAGATGTACCGTCATGTACGAGAACGAATGAAACAACATCAGCCGAGAGGAGTTCATAAACGGATACACGCTGTTCGCCATTGACTTCATTCCAGACTTATCACACGGGCAACACTTTAATCTTGTGAAGAGAGGAAGCTTGAGACTACAAGTCCGTTTCGAAGACCCGTTCCCGACCGCGATAAACGTTTTGATGTATGCAGAATTTCAGAACATAATACAAGTGTATCAGAACAGACCAGTGATCTTCGATTACTCGAAATGAACACTTTGCAGTTGCAGAATGCCATTCGTTCGGATGACACGACTGTTTGAAGAGAATGGGTTTGGGCGTGTTTGTAAGAAACCGAATAGCAAGAAAATTACCAGATCAGTGACCAGTGGCTTTGATAGCCAACACAGACCCTGAACAAGGAAAAGGGGAACGATGGGTGGCTTGCTCTCTTTGTGTGTCACCACGACACAGGATAGTTTGATTCCTATTGATTTCGACCGCAACATCGACCAACCCAGAATTTCCAGAAGAATTCCAGATATTGGAAGTTTAATGCGAAACGCATTCAAGGACCGTTACCAGTGTGCGGGCAGTAATGTCTGTTCAATACAAACATCGCCACCGCGGTGTACCGATGGAAATCATACTTAACATGTTTACGACTGTTCTAACGGATAATTATGTGCTGGTTAATGACGTCATGGACGAAACCTGCCACTGGATGTCAGTGCATTGACGAAAAACTATAAAAAGAACATTCGAATGAAAAAATCATTTGTATGTCGACAGCCGAAGGATAAGGGTGTCTACTAGCATAACTGTTTTCAAAACCCACAACGAATTACAGATTCGACTGTTCAAGAACGACGTTAGATTTCTGTTTTCCTCGAGAGATTGGGAATACGTCTCAAAACCAGTGGTTTGTACAAAGAAGAGAAGTGCAGAACAGAATCCAGAACAGAGAAAACCAAAGAGAGGATGTCAAGGTGAAAGCTAAAAGTTGAGATTTTTTTTGTTTAAAAGTGTATATATTTTCGATAATCTTTCTTACTGGGCTACATATGAAGCGTTAAGGTAGGTATATAATGAACGCCAAAAACTAATTTGTCACTAAAGAGGACCAGCAATTCAAGAGCTGCAAACTGAGCATGAAGTTTAATGTCCTTTATTGCGCATTTGTCGAACGGCACATGGGCTATCTGATAAATATTGAAAGAGCGAGAGAGACCAGTATTCTCCTACTGTCATTATCTGTGTAATTATGGCCAGTTAATAGGTGATTAAGGTGAACACGGTACATCGCGCATGTTCTGGACACACACCCATATTACGCATCTAGCCTTTCACAAATTTCAGGCAATATCGAAATTCGAGTCTTTCAAAGGAACTTTAAAGCGAGTATTAAATTAAGATAGATCTAAGCGGCCAAGTTCAAGAGAATAAACTGAGAATTAATGTTCTGGCTATGGATATAAAAATCGGGCGGTTTCTCGAAAAATTCATTCCAGTCTGAAGGTGTGTAAGACTGTGGGTCGTTGCGAGTGGATGGGTATAGGTTAGAGGAGGTCCCGCATTGGTGCGAAAGTATAGGCACGCTGTAATGTAGAGGGAGCCACAGAGCTCATATTTAGAATAGGAGCAGTCGCTGGCCAGGTCGGTGGTCATATATGAGAATAGGATCAGAAACACGAAGTACGAGCTCAGGGAGCTAATTTCCATTTAGGTAAACGGCATTACCTGTTTTAGATGGCAAGCCATACATAGGCAGAGTGGGCTTTGCCTGTATGAACATTGTTATTCTGAGACAAACGTAAGGGAGAATATAACCCCATTGGTGGCGACTGCTTGTGTGAAAAGTGTCAAGTAAAGTGACAATAAGCTAGTGGCCGTGCGACGGCAGTGGTAGAGTGACATTCCGACACATGTTAGAGCAGAGGCGTCCGATAAAGTGACAATACGTTAGTGGCGCTGCGACGGCAGTGAAAGGGTGAAGTAAAGAGGCAACCAAGGAACAAATACCTGAAAGGGTGAAGTGAAGAGGCGACCAAGGAACAAATACCAGCGAAAAGGAGGGAAAACTAGCGACACCAGAGAATGCGGGCCCGCAAGTGACTCCAAAACTGTGTGGGTTGGGGGTAATTGACGTTTTGTTTATCATCTTCATTGGATTCTATAATGTAAGTCACAAATTACCATATTTATTTATATGTATTTGTATTAAAATTGTTGTTTTCAGTGAACCCCTGTTGATTTATGCTTTTTGACGAAAAGTCACAGACCCCTTCAGGATAAGAACCACCCCAACAAAAGTGAAACGGGCGGGTTCGTTACGGTGAGACATACTTTCACGCACGGATTCAGGCGACACTCCTTGAGTTTTAGCTGAATACGCGGCGTGAATCTATTTCTCCCCGTGACGACAAAGCCCGGTTTCCGACAAAGGAAAAAAAACAAAAAGAATGAAGTCAAAGAGAAAATGGATTAAAGGATGGGATACCAAATTTGGTCAGGACGGCGCTGAATGATTATCATAGAGAATCAAGAAATCAAGAAATCTATTTCCAAGAGACTTTGTAGGGAGAATGATGGTTTTATTCGAAAACGCATTTTCGTGATGATGCGCCACCTGCACGGGAACAGCTTCTACTTGGAGCAGATGGACTCTATTTAATAATTGCTCAAAGGAATTCAGATCAAAAAATGGTTTGATGCGTGCGACCTTTACTACTGACCTCACAGTTGTCTATGCAGTTTCACTCTTTTCGGACATTTCGAGGAAACGGTAACGGAAACGGTAACAATTGCAGGGCAAATTCGAAACACGTCACAAAACATTCCGAATTTAGTCGTCAAAAGATGCGTGTGTCCATGAGCCCAGTTACCCCACCTTATACTCTCCCAATCACAGCTTCAAGACCCGGGTCGTGTGTGAGCCAGAGACTATCAAATGGTCCATAACAGAATGCAGCCTGAGTCTCGAATTCTTCTCGCCGGCTCTGATCACGTGTGTAGGGATCAAGTCTTTTTGCATCTCATATGAAGCGAAATAGAAAATGGTTTGGTTTAGGTTACATGCAGTAGAAAAATATGGTAGGTCAGTCGGGATGTTTGTTGGTGTCTTTTGATATTTTAATTTCTCAAACAGTCGCCAAACCGTTCACCCAACATGACGATCAAAATTGCACAGAACCTTTTAGAAAAATCAAATCGCCATTCAATTTTTTTTATACTTTTTCAATTCTTCTATTTGGATTCGGAGAAAGATTGAAATGTGCACATATGTTTGAAGCCCGGTCCATATGTATCTTCAGATGTCATTTTAAATGGAAATAACATTTTTGTTAAGTGCTTATAAAACAAAAAGGACCGGCCATGAAAATTATGATCGATTGGGAAACTAGAACCATTTCATTTCTTTTTCTCAGCTTGAGCACTTATATTTTGGAAGCCTCTTATGCTCTTGTTTCATGGAAAGTTTTCACAAATTCTTCTTGCCCGATTTATTTTATATATTATTTAATTTTTTTTTAATCACAGGCGTTAGTGTTAACCCATGGGTTGTAGCTCATTTCTGCCAAGGTGTGTTTGTGGCGTCCACAGATGGAACAAACAGCTTTAGCGATTTTCTCAAGATGAAACACCCAATGTTTGTTGTTGCCGATAGGTACACTGCATCTCCAAGTCTTAGCAATGCTTCCACCAAACTGATCAATTCTCCAATCAACTGGAAAATACAGCTGAATCACATTGGTTCCACTTCATGCACCCTAGAAAATACAGTTACAGAATTCACTACTGGAGACGTCTTATTCCGCATTCTCCTAAGGATGGTTCTTTTTGATGTTAGTTCTGCTACCACTATTCCTTTTCCGACAGAATTTAGAGAAAAGTATGCCCCGTTATGTCACGACGGAAAACCATTCACTCCAGAGAAAATAAATAGAGAGAAGAGAGGCGATCGCCCTTTTATTAGTAGGACGGTTGTTAAGTACAGTGATATAGACATTTTCGGTCATGCCAGCTATTCCATTCATGCTAGAGAGGCTATCAACACAATCTATCGTGAAATTGCTAGACATCACATCACGAGCATAACACATAAACAGATGATTAACAGCATTAAGTACATTCAAGGTTCATATCAAAGTCAGGCAATGGAAGGAGATGAACTGAAACTAGAATTGTGGGAGGATTCTGAGGCGCAATTTTCCTTTGATGTTACAAACACAAAGGGGTCAAAACTAGTGTGTTCTGGCTCCATAGGGTTCTGTTAGGCGTAAAATAATTTTCTCAAATACACACCTGAAAAAAGTATCATTTCGCCCGGTTTTTATTATAGTGCTACTGTTTAACCCTTTACCCAGCGCAGACGATATCAAAATTTATTATTTTAAATATCATTTTTTTTAATTTTTCCAAAAATTTCAACAAAACCATATCATGTGACTCCTCGTTGGAACGAGCTCGTTCTTACGAGGGGTCACATGACATGATTTTGTTGAAATTTTTGGAAAAATAATATTTTTTTCAACTGCTGAATTTGCATATTACGCGGGCGGATGCGGACGATTCGTTGGGTAAAGGGTTAAAGACTTTCTGCGATTATTTTGCATGTAGAAATATGATACCATCGAAATTTTTGCGCAGAATATGTTATAAATTATAAAGTCGACAACACCGGAGCAGTAATGCCATATTTGAATGTTTCGTAAACATTAGAAATCGCATATATTGCCTTAAGATGCTCTGTTATAGACTATGAACACAATACAAAATTCCAAGGATCTTGACACCCGGCCCGCAAGGTAAGGCAGCTTACACTGTAAAAATATACTGTTAGACATACTGTAAAAGTAGTGGTAATCCATTTGGCGGTAATTCTACTGTACAAATATCGTTCTTAAATACTTTTGACATGCCGACCTTTTTCTTTTTACTTCAGTATTGAGCTAGACTGTTGAAACTGATATTTTATTTCACTTCACATGCTGTTTTGTTTGTCCCTCCCTCAGAGTCGACCAATTAATAGGCCTACTTTTAATACAGTTGTGGGTTAAAGATACTAATTGGTCTACCTCAACCGTTTGCCTAACACGAAAGGCAGACGACACTTGCAAATAAATTTACTGAATAACTATGTGTTTTCGTTTTTTTTCTTTGGTGTCAAAAACATAGCTTGTGACCCCTGATTGGAACTAGCCCAATGAGCTATGTTTTGAGACAAAAAAAAAAGGAAAACATAATGAAAATTGAATGTTGATTTTGATGAATAGTGCTGTTCGGTTTTGGCCGTTACGTTGGGCAAAGTGTTAAAGACTGAGTCTTCTAAAACAATGCATCTTTCGTGATGGACGAAGCAATTTTGCAAAAACAAGGATAAACGAGTTGAATGCGTTCGTTCTGAAAGAGACGTTGCTATATTGAGAACTGTGTATGAGAATTTCTTTGTTAATTTTCGTATGATGAAACTTGAAGCAGTAACAGTCATTACTGTAAGATTTACGCTAGAAATAACGACAACTGGTTGCCATCACTTCTGTCGTAATTTTAACGGTGATAGTTTACAGTATAGATACCAACACCGTAGATTGTAAAAAAAATTCTCGTTAAGAATACGGTAAAAAAAGAGAGGAAACCAGCTGTCAGTATTTCAACTGTAACACAGTTGTTAACATAACCATATTGTTCCCTTGACGTCCATTTCGAATTCAGACCATAAGCACAAAACCGAAGAGCTGATATTTAATTCAATTTCAAACGGATTTTGTGTGCACCAGAATGCTACATATACTTTAGCCGCGAGGAATAGGCTAATTAATATTTTAACCTGCAGCCATCTGGCTTCAATTTAAAAATATTAATTCGTCTACTCCAGAGAGCAGCTTTTCTAAAACTAGCCATTTTACCTCGAACGACGCCATTTCATAAAAGCTCGAATTAAAGACTAGAATGCACTTGCGGATTTGAAACAAGTTTGTTCCACAAACGTGAAAACCCTTATTTTAGTATTTCTTATCACTAAACTTTAAATATAAACTACAGTTGTTTCCGTAAGATTAGCAGTAGAAATACCGGTTACAGGTTCCAAATCGTTTTACCGGTGATTTTACATAGTGTGTGGACAGGACACGAAGCACTGCGAGTTTCAACCATATGCAGAGATGACTGCCTAAAGACCTGCACCCCCCACCCATTCTTTGAATCAGACACTGGATTTGTTGTCAGTGTAGTCTTCTCCATTTTTTGGCTCAATGCTTAATTCACTTTATTAAAAGTTCGTGGGGGTGGGGGGTGGGGTGGGTTGGAGGGGGGGGGGGTGAAACCACTGTCCGATCAAAATTCACCATATGTGCTCAGTTGTATTGACGTCGAGTCTCTAAGCAAGCCAGGGTTGTCTAGCCATTGCAAAAGAACCATCAACAACAGTGTACAAAACTGTTCGCATTTTCATCAATGAATAGCTGTCTGGTTATCGGAGGACAATGTTCAAAGTGAGGAACTAATCATATTGTTGTCCATTCAGGTTCGGCTGCAGGATAGGCATCCCATACCTCCAGGGAACGGCCATCAAATGGAACTTTGACCGATATTTTTTGAACACCTTCTGTTTTTTTTACTCAAATGGGCACATTGAAAAGGCTATCTTAAGACCAGTGGATCTTCGTCCATGATGTCAGATTCTTGTATATACATCACCTAAATACTTGTTGCACATTCAGCACGGTGTTGATGTTTCAGTATAGCTCACCCACTAGGTCCCCTGCCTCGATTCCTAACGCTTATAGGTAGGTAAAGAATAATTGTCGATGAATGGCTCGACTGAGGAAACCATTCCCTGTTCAGTAATGTACTTATTTCAATCGGGAATCGCACGGCAGGTTAGTGAGCGCTGCCTTTATGTGCTTCGTCTTGGTTCTGTGCGGTCATTTTTCATGCATTTTTGCCCTTTGCGTTATTGGTTATTGATGTTTCTTTATCAGAAAACTTAACCTGACGCCGTGATGTCCTGGCTGTTTCCCAATCGGCCTAAAGAACAGTTTCACATTTCTCACTTTAATGATCAACAGTGGGTTGTCTAAACTCCATTGTTGTATTTGGAAGAAAGAATCACAAAACAATCAAATGGTCAACTAAAATGCCTTGCTCTCAACACTTTATTTGCATCACGTCACCGGTATTATTTAAAACAATTACAGAATTGATCCGACGCTAGCGTTGCGCCCGGTGTGAAAAAGTAATGATTGGCGATTTGACGTCTGGGTTCTAATTTTTAACATGGAGCGGTGTCTCTTTTTCCATCCTTCTTGTCGAACAAGAAACAATGAAGTCAACCCCTGAGTGCAACAAGGCGCTATCTGCAGTGCTTTAGCACTGCATGTGGCACCAAGTCGCACCCAGGGAACGAATAAAACTGAGTTGGATGTCCTAACAAAAATACAATCGCTGAATATGATACTAACGCAATGGTTCGTGGCATCAGAATTGTGATCAGTGATTTTTAGCTCAACTTTGACGAAGTCAAATTTGAGCTATTGTCATGGCCCGTCGTCCGTCGTCCGTCTGTCCGTCTGGCCGTCTGTCCGTCTGTCCGTACGTCAACAATTGGCTATGGCTCGGGCTAGAGGTCGTATTTATGAATCGATCTTTACGAAACTTCTTGTGTACCTTTGTTATGACCCTGGGACGGGAACGAGTGTTTTTAGGTGTGGTCCGAAATTCAAGATGGCTGCCAGTGGCCATTTTGTACCGATGATGCAAAAATCAGTTTTTTGTACAGAACTTCTGTATGAAAGTTCTGATTTGAATAAAGTTTTGTATAAATGTTTAGTACCATGGGATACATCACATATAATACGGGTTTTTTTCTCGTGCGTAAATTATGCAAATTAGACTGACTTTGATTTATTTAGTGTTACTTTCAGAGCTGTAAGTGCCAAGCTGCTATGGCTCGGGCTAGAGGCCGTATTTATGAACCGATCTTTACGAAACTTCTTGGGTACCTTTGTTATGACCGTGGGACGAGAACGAGTGTTTTTGGGTGCGGTCCGAAATTCAAGATGGCTGCCAGCTGCCATTTTGTACCGACGATGCAGAAATCTGTTTTTTGTACAGAACTTCCATATGAAAGCTCTGATTTGAATAATTTTTTGTTTGAATTTTTAGTACCATGGGATACATCACATATAATACGGGTTTTTTTCTCGTACGTAAATTGTGCAAATTAGACTAATTTTGATGTTTTTTGGGGTTACTTTCAGCACTGTAAGTGCAAATGCCAATACGGCTCGGGCTAGAGGCCGTATTTATGAACCGATCTTTACGAAACTTCTTGGGTACCTTTGGTATCACCGTGAGACGAGAACGAGTGTTTTTGGGTCCGGTCCGAAATTCAAGATGGCCGATGGCAGCCATTTTGCACAAAATTAGGTGCAATCAGATTTTTGCACAGAACTTCCATATGAAGGCCCTGATTTGAATAATTTTTTTGTGTGAATGTTTAGTGCCATGGGATGCATCACATATAATACGGGTTTTTTTCTCGTGCACAAATTATGCAAATTAAATGAACTTTGATTTTTTCAGTGCGACTTACACACAGTAAGTACACATGTCAATACGGCTCAGACTAGAGTCTGTATTCATGAACTGATCTTCACGAAATGTCTTGGGTACCTTTGTTATCACCTTGGGACGAGAACGAGTGTTTCTGGGTGCGGTCTAAAATTCAAGATGGCTGCCAGTGGCCATTTTGTACCGAAATTAGGTCTAATCAGTTTTTTGTACACAACTTCTATACAGCTCAGACTAGAGGCCATATATATGAACCAATCTTTACGAAACTTCTTGGGTACCTTTGTTATCACCGTGGGATGAGAGCGAGTGTTTTGGGGTGTGGTCCGAAATTCAAGATGGCCACCAGCAGCCATTTTGTACCAAAATTAGTGCAATCAGTCTTTTGTATAGAACTTCTGTATGAAAGTTCTGATTTTAATAAATTTTTGTATGAATGTTTAGTAACATGGAATACATCACATATTGTAAGGGGTTTTTTTTCGTGCAGAAATTATGCAAATTAGATGAACTTTGATTTATTCAGTGCTACTTACACAATGTAAGTACACATGTCAATACGGCTCAGGGTAGAGGCTGTATTTATGAACCGATCTTCACAAAACTTCTTGGGTACCTTTGTTATCTCCTTGGGATGAGAATGAGTGTTTCTGGGTACGGTCCAAAATTCAAGATGGCTGCCAGTGGCCATTTTGTACCGAAATTAGGTCCAATCAGTTTTTTGTCACAAGTTCTATACAGCTCGTATTTATGAACTGATCTTCACAAAACTTCTTGAGTACTTTTGTTTTCACCTTGGGACAGGAACGAGTGTGTTTTGGGGTGCCTTTGTTATCACTGTGCTACGAGAACAAATATTTTGGGGTTCAGTCAGACCCACTCTGGGACTCAAAGATTTTTTCTAGTTCAGCATCTGACTGTCACCCACTTTTACAATACTTTACCTATACATTTGTTACAGGCAACGGTCAGTATTTATGTACAGACCGTTACAATACTTTATATGTACCTTTGTTATCAGGTCATTACCTAGATGTTTGTCATTGCTGTGTCACATACTATACATGTACATGTCTTTGTCTTGACAAGTTGAGCTACAGTGTCATTGACACTTTCATTTGGTTTCAGTATGCAAATTGGTCTCAGTGCAGGTGATATTTGTCTTTGTTTTATAACAAGACTCAAATTTGAGCTATCAAGCTGTGTCGAAATTGGAGACTGAGCGGAAAACTGAAAACTCAGCGCTCGCATCGTATCCAGCCTAAATTTAACATCCAGGTCATGCAAATCATGGATGGGCTAGTTTTGAGCTCACGGGTGGCCACAATTGTTCTTTTCTATGTCCATCAGCAAAGTATTTGGAAGTAAACATTCTGGGCGGTATGATACTTTTTCCAGATGAAAATTAACTTTTCTTCAAAATTGTGTTTGTCCACCCTCTATCTGATCATGTATCCAGAACATCTCTGTTTATTTCATAGTTTCTGTCTTTCGTTGATAATGTGCTCTTATATTAGAAACCAGAGGCGGCGGAACACCAGAGAAATCGTGTGTGCATCTCTGGCTTATCTCGTCATGAAAATCGAAATTATTAGATGAGTGAGTTTGCTTTTGTTGCTTCTGATGAACGAAAACAACAGACGGCCTTCGAACATCAAAAGATGGTGAAAAACCGTTTTCTTATTTTTAAATGTATTTCAACAGAAAAAAAAATAGTTAAACGTTCAAACGGATGGGGGAAATGTAAACAGTCAGCTTCTGTATTTTTTTCTACCCTCCAAGAAAATGCCAGAAGCAGGGCTGTCAGGAGTTAAAATTTCTCTTAACACGTTGACGTGTTAAATATTTCTGCGTTAACGTATTAAATGACGTTAAATATTAAAATTAACAAAGTTGTATAACAGACCAATTCTTGCCATTTTTGCTGATTTGATCTTGAATATAATTGAACTTACGTACATTAATATTAACCCTTTTAACTCCAGTGGTATCCCCCATACCAGTTCAATGACAGCAATTAGAAGAGTCCACATTCATTATTTGGGGTAGACCAATCAATATATTCACCGTGCAACCTTGGGGCTGCGCGTTGATAATACTGATTGGTCTACCTCACACATTTATTGAACAGCCATCCTATAATATAATGACGTTATGACGTGTCATGTTCCTGGCCAGGGAAAGGCCACCCGGTTTTAAAGGGTTAATATAGTTCTCTAGAGTTATCGTAAAGTCTAATATTCAGCGATGGTTTTCATGTAAGAAGGCAATCTCTGCGACCGTATCCTCAGAAATACGAAAATGGTAGAAATTGACTCTACTTTCAGTTTCACAATTGATGGCATAAATCGTCATCACACACAGCACATGGCGCAAAATTCGACGTCATCGGCATGCGCGATTCGGCTTTGGAAAAACCAAGATAATAACGCAATGCTACATACAGATGTTTATTGACGTTGTTAGGTTCTGCGTCGCCCATGTCCTTTTGCTCAGGTAATTGATATTGGGTGCGGCAATGTTGACTGCACAGGCTATGATGTAAGAAATTAAGCACGGCATGACTAGGAAAGGGACTACAATGAGGCACAGTTTCAATTAACTGAGTGAGACGAAAAAATAGATGACCTTTACATATACATTAGATTAGTCACGATGAGGAGAAAATCATTCCTGATGCACCCTTAGAAACTTCAAAGTTAAACGTTAATAACTTAGTTAAAAAATTTAACGTTGTTAAAATAATTTAACAGGTTAAAGTTTGAAACGTTTACTGCTCCCAGCCCTGACCAGAGGTTTGTGCATTCGATGATACAAATTCGCTAGCCTTTCGAAATTTTTATATGAAAACGTTATTGTTAACTAAAAGTAACAAAACGATTTATTGTCTTCTGATATCATAGGTGTTCCCTCAACAATTATTTGCTTCTTAATTATACCCCCACTTTCGAAGAAAATTGGGGTATACTGGATTACATGCGTCTGTCCGTCCGTCCGCCCGTCTGTGCGTCCGTATGTGAGTCCGTCCGAGAATATTCATAACTTAAGTAAATTATTATTTTTTATAATATTTGTAGGTCATAGGTATGCCCACAATAGTTATTTTTTTTTTTTTTATTACTTGTTCACTTAGAAATTGTGTCCGTCCGAGCAACATTTTGTCTGTTCAGCCTTATCTCGGGTATCGAATGTTCTATTGCAATGAAAGAACACTGCTTATGGTATAGGCTTTAACAGAAGGATTCAATGATATTTCTCACCTTCTCCTTTTTAGAGTTATCCCCCCTTTTTTACTTAGAAATCGTAGGAAATAGACATTATTTGTCTGTTCAGTCTGTATCTCAGGTATGGGTTATCAGATTTCAGTGAAATATGGCATGCAGTTTCCTATGACAAAGGCTTCTGCCTCATTGCATAAAACTTCCAAATTTACCATACCTTTTGACTTAGAAATTGTTGGAAATTGTTGAAAACTTTTGAAGAAAATGGGGGGAGGGGGATACACTGGATTGGGGTTATCGGATTTCATTGAAATATGGCATGCAGTTTGCCTATGACAAAGGCTTCTGCCTCATTGCATAAAACTTCGAAACACCAAACAATTTACCATACCTTTTGACTTAGAAATTGTTGAAAACTTTGGAAGAAAATGGAGGGGGGGGATTACGTCCGCCCATCTGTGCATCCGTCCGCCAGTCCATACGAGAATATTCATAAATAATATTTGTTGGTCATAGGTATGCCCACACTAAGCGGTACACCACGTGGGGGGTATGCACGGGACGAAAGTCCAGCTCTTGATGGCCCTTCTTCATTCATCTAATAATTACAAGGTAGATAACTTTATCTAAAGTCGATTTTCATGACGATAAAAATCATCAGGAATGAGGTCGTAAGTTAGGTTTTGAGGATCGTAAGCTAGGTTTTGAGAGCCGTAACTAGGTTTTGGTAGCAAAAATTGAAAAACTAATAAAATATGAATGGCGAATTTGATGAATGCGTTGGTCGAATATGGCCCTCATGAGTTCATGTGTGGTAAATTTTCAACACATATCTGATGACACATAAGTGGAACAAGCTCTATAAGCTAATTCAACTGAAGGTTTATATTTTCTTATAATTGAAAGACAGAATAACATTTTAGTATTTAATGTTAAAAGTGTCGATGAACACTTCTAATAAAAATTAAAACCGTTGCGAAATTCATCTGTAGAATATCAAGCTGTATTCTGTCAACCGTTTGTGGATGTGAATGGTTTGAATATGTGACAAGATTAAGCACGGTTTGCATAAATTGTTTAATTACAGTAAAAATATTTACATTACCGGTGGCAATATTTCTGTTTTACGTCTAACACTTGATCGTTATTGGGCAAAACAACCCATACTCCAAGCGAATATTTCCGTCTGGACAGCAATGCTGTTTTCAGTGTCCTCAGTGCTAACCGGTGCCTTTTTGAAAAAAAACATAGACCCATTAACTCTTTGAACCCTAGCGGCCGTTTTTCCGGCCAGCAACATGATACGTCGTAACGTCATTAAATAGGATGGCTGTTCAGTAAATGTGTGGGGTGTAGACCAATCACTATTTTCAACGTGCAGCCCCGAGGCTGCACGTTGAAAATATTGATTGGTCTTCCCCAAATAATGAATATATAATTGCTGCCTTGAACTGGCATGGAAGATACCACTGGAGTTCAAAGGGTTAATTGGGGAATTATTTTATAATTTCTTGATTTCTGCTCACACAATTTGTCATCAATTCAAGTTGGTACCACGAATTTTGATGCAAACAAATACTAATAAAAACAAAATGCTTTGTGGGTGAAAGTTAAATGGGTCGAAACGTCTTAATGAATGTGCTTTACAATTAAATACTGCTCACAATTTGCTAAGGATCATGCCTAGCAATTTGGGGTTTAGCGTCGACGTGCAGCACGTCTATCGGCAAAGTGATGTGCGCCCACAACACACAAAACTTCAACCACTGCTAACCCTGCTTGTACCGGCATAGTAAATTGGAGAGTCACTTATTCACCGTTATTGAGTGGTTCCTGCCCCGGTACTTCGGCTTCCTCCACCCGTAACATTGTTCGGCATGATATCACTATTGTTGAAAAGTGTCGTTAACCCCCCCCCCCCAAAAAAAAAACAAACAAAAAAAAAAAAACAAAGAAACATAAAGTATACACGTTTGTCTTTTATGTACAAATGTGTCGATGAGTGCGGTGACCCTTAGCAAATCGTGAAAATACATATATCTTTGGCCATCCGCAGTTGGGGTGCGTTTCTCAGAATGTGATAGCCACTGTTGTCTCCCCGAGTGATGACCTTTCACTTGTATCAGGCCTGACATTCTTAACAATGCAGGAGGGCTAGACTCGCTCCCCTCGCATGGTCTAGACGAGCGATTAGCTCTCCTCAAGATTACAAAAGCTAAACTTGCAAAATGAAGTTTTACTGTTAATGAATTCTGCCAAGTGAGCTTTGTATATTTTATTTGGTGCTGCTAACAATGTAGTCTCTGTGAGACGGCTACACTGCCCTTCCCACGCCTGCGGGCCTTGGCAAGGCACGGAGATGTGGGAGGGGCAGTGTGGCCGTCTTATAGAGACCACTAACATACATGTAGCAGAGATCTTAAAAGATGTGGGTTTTAGGCATAGGCGGTTATGGTAATCATTATTTTTCAAGGCCAGGAGGGCCAGTTTTCGCCCTCCTTGATTTTTTTAAGGCGAGCAGTAGGCGAGCGAATAAATCGCTCGCCTGAAAATGCCAGGCCTGTTGTATGGTTACCTTTAGAGAGTTCTTGCTCGCAATAATAAATAACTCATTACGTAACGAAGCATTTAACCCCCTGATGTGAAGGGCCCAACACAAAACTCGCAATCAAATTTTGTTATTTTTCTTCCTCTCAAACAATAGCTTATGACCTGCTCACGGGAACAAGCTTATGGAGATCTAATGGCACATCCTAGGATAAAGTTGGCCGGGAAAAAGATAATTATTTGTTATTCCATGATCTGCTTTTTCCGACCATTCAGTCTTTTTTTTTTAACTCGCCCGAATAGCAGACGAAACTTTCAAAACAAAAAAAAAATCTTGCATGAATGGGTTTTTTTAGTTTTATTTTCATTTTTATTTATTTATTTATTTATTTATTTATTTATTTATTTATTTTCTTTTGCCTAAAAACGAGTTCAATGAGCCATAAATTATGTTCTGGCTGCAAAAAATTGAAAAAAATAATAAAAACTGAAAAATGATTTTCGTGATACGCGCTGGTTGTTTTGATCGTTACGTTGGGTAAAACGTTGAAAGCGGCAAAGCTGAATCATTCAGTAACATTCCTGAAATAGATCTATTTGTACGCAGTTTTTTCTTAGAGACGAATTTTGAACCCTGAACTCATGTGACCTGTTTGTATTTCGTACGCTTCGTCTATGTATCGAAATATATTTCATATTTTGAACTATTATTTTCATCATAGGACATTAGTAGGTGGTTCAGAACATCTCCGCCATTTGAACTATTGTTTGAGGTGGATCAATGATATTTCTGTGTTTAAAATCCACATAAAGAAGAGCATGTGGTACGGGTTCATGCTTCGGGGGTCGCACAATTTTCGACGCTGAAACGAGCGTACAGTAAGGGGGACATTATAATTATGGCTCTTGACTTCAGAATGACAGAATAAAGTAATTAAAGTGAATTATATAAAGTAAATACTGACATACACTGAGGAAAATTCCTCTTAGACATGCACCTTTCAAATCGGCCACCTGATTTTCGTATTTGTCCGGCAACACTTTATTTTGGGGGTTCGACTCAGTACAACTCACTCATTGTCAAAGCAACTATGTAAAACGTACAGTGCGATAAGGAAGAAAGACTGGATCATGTGTAGTCACAAAGTAAGCTCTCTGTCTTGCCTTTGAGGTGGGCATACGCGGGGAAAGTAAACTGTTATCTCAAAGGATGAGGTTTATTTCTTGAATCAGCTTTTAGACTTCTGTATATCTTTGACTATTCCGTCTAAGGTTTTATTGATGTACTGTTCTATCATACCTGGAATGTAATTACTTAATAATAATATCCACGTATTGTGTCTACACGAAATAAACATAAAAGTAACATCCGCAACGCTGGACATAAAATAGTGCGCCAGTGAGATTTTTTCAAATTGTAAAACACCTTATACTTTTTGAGCGTTCCAAAAAAAAAACAAACTTAATTTTGTACATTTGGGGCAAAGTACGTCTTGGCCTTCTGTCTAGTTTTAAAACAAAAATTTAACCAACAGTAGTAAAACCTCCTCTAAACTCAAAATCCTTCAATGAACCCCCATGGGCAATTGTTTTTATTTTTTACATAAAATCACCCAAAATTCATGAAGTTCACTTTACAGCAGAAAAAAAGTTCGCCTTATAGACCTCCACCACCCACATGCCGCCCCACCACTGTCAGGTTATTGCGTACACTTAATCGGAATACTTTAAAATGCATTTTAAAGAAGAAAAAAACATGTCCAATGGACCTCATGTACACCCCACCCAACACCACCTCCACCCAACCAGGTGTATTTTATTTTCGAATATCATATACCGTTTCTATGAGTAAGGTTATATATGGAAGCGTATTGGTGCCAGCAAGTATAAAAAAATTGGATACCATAAGTCCTAATTAAAAGATATTATCTCATTATTAGGAGATATTATCTCATCATTAGGACATATTATCTCATCATTAGGAGATATTATCTCACCAGTAGGAGATATTATCTCATCATCAGGACATATCTCATTATTAGGAGATGTTATCTCATCATTAGGACTTATTATCTCATCATTAGGACATATTATCTCATCATTAGGACATAATTATTTCATCATAAAGAGATATTATCTCATCATTAGGAGATATTATCTCATCATTAGGAGAAATAACTCATCATTAGGACTTTTTATCTCATCATTAGGACTTATTATCTCATCATTAGGACATAATTATCTCCTAATTAAGACTTATTTATCTCCTAACATTAGGTAATAATTATCTCAACATAAAGAGATATTATCTCATCATTAGGAGATATTATCTCATCATTAGGACTTACTATCTCATCATTAGGACTTATTATCTCATCATTAGGACTTATTATCTCATCAGTAGGATATATTATCTCATCATTGGGATATATTACCTCATCATTAGGCCTTATTATTTCATCATTAGGACATAATTATGTCATCATTAGGACTTATTATCTCATCATTCGGAGATATTATCTCATCATTAGGAGGGGGGGGGGGCATGGCAGGCCAAAATGAAGTGCGGAGAGGGACAGAAAAATGTTTTATCCCACACTTCATTTCACCTCGTGCTGGTTAACCCTTTACCTAACATAGCGGCCAAAACCGGCCAGAGCTATTCGCAAAATAACCATGCAATTTGCATTATTTTTTGTCTAAAAATATAGCTTATGACCCCTCATTGGAACGAGCTCATTCCAATGAGGGATCATAAGCTATGTTTGTGGCGCAAAAAATGAAGCAAATATTTAGTCAAGAATTTTGTTTGCAAGTGTCGTCTGCCTTTCATGTTAGGTAAAGGGTTAAGATTGTCTATTCCCCATGAACGTCCAGGAGCACAAAAGTAACTTCCCATCCCAACATGAGAACCCTGGGTACGTTTTGAAGGCTTAGGTACTCAGAGAGTGCAAGAGTAAAGATAGAAAAATGACCCGACAAATATCAGAGTGAAAGTACATGGACCAGTTCTAGGGGTTTCGGGTACGAATGTAGATAGTGCTGCCATTTTTCAGGAAAGTGGGGATGGTGGGTCGAGTCCCCCTCCCCATTACTACGCCACTGAGAGGTGGACATTTAACTGTTCATCGAACACGACTAGCAGACATTTTAGCTGAACTTTGAACCCAGTTGTCTACCAAACTCCCTCGTAACTCCTTTCCAGTGATTGGAATGAGACTGAACCAGCACGACATAATTTAACTATACCTCTTTTGATGAAACCCCTAACTGTATAATATCTCTGTTGGGCATGTTAGTCACGATACACATGATTGAACGCTCGTAGCGGCGAGATGTGAGCGATCACGAGAGGGGGTATCCCATTCTCGTCAGTGGGGCCAGTTTTTCTGGGGAAAATTTTGGAAAATGGAAAGTCAGTAAGGCTCTCCAATGGCTTCTTTGAACATGAGCTCAATTTTTCCCGTCAAAATATTCCTTGTATTTGACCTGGAACAAACGTCATAGCCACAAACTAGGAATAGATTATATCTCCTAATGTGGAGATAATAAGTCCTAATTAGGAGATAAATAACTCCTAATGTGGAGATAATAAGTCCTGATTAGAAGACAAATAAGTCCAAATGATGAGATAATATCTTCTAATGATGAGATAATATCTCCTAATGATGAGAGAATATCTCCTAATGATGAGATAATATCCCCTAATGATGAGATAATATCTCCTAATGATGAGATAATATCTCCTAATGATGAGATAAAAAGTCATAATGACGAGATAATATCTCCTAATGAAGAGATAATATCTCCTAATGATGAGAATATATCTCCTAATTTGGACTTATGGTATCCAATTTTTTTATACTTGTTGGCACCAATACGCTTTCATAGTTGTATGCCAAATTAAAAAAAAAACATCTTTTAGAACGTCTTTTAAAGAAAAAATCGACAAACGGACCCCATGTACTCACCCAACCCCGGAGGTGTTTTTTAGTATGACATGCCGTTTGTGTGAGTAAGGCTGTATGTCAAATATGGATCCACTATGTCAAGCATAGTTGGAGTTATCTGCTGAAAAGGGATCGCGGTAGCTCAGTACTGGACTGTTGGACTTCTATGTTAGAGGTCCCGAGTTCGATCCACGCCCGGGATGACCCGCTTTGTGTCCTTAGGCAAGCCACTTTATCTCGGTTGCATACATGGGGGCACGATGACGCCGTGTACTAAGGCGTACTGCACGTCGATGGTGCACATGTCTTCAACCGCTGTAACCCTGCTTGAGCGGAGCTTGAACAGAGTTAGAATGTTGAGGAGCTGACAGTTGCTCGTCCATACTCGGTGGTTCTCTCCGGGTACTCCGGCTTCATCCACCCGTAAAACTGTCACGATTAGCCATTGTGCATAAGTATGTGACCTTAAACACCAATAAGTAAATAAATCTGCTGGAAACCTACAATCATGGAAACTTATGTCAATAAAGAGCAATGACTTCCCAATGAAATGCCGGACAACGTTAAATTTGAAGTTGATCTGCATTTCTTTCTGGATAAGTCAGTATCCCGAATATAGAATTATAGATGGGCTATATTAACTCTTTACCCAACGCAGACGATTTCAAAATTTATTGTTTTAAAAATCATTTTTTGAATTTTTTCAAAAAATTTCTACAAAACCATATCATGTGACCCCTCTTTGGAACGAGCACACCGTGCTCGTTCCAAAGAAGGGTCACATGATATGGTTTTGTTGAAATGTTTCGAAAAGTAATATTTTTTCAGCTGCTGAATTTGCATATTACGCGGGCGGATGCGGGCGATTCGTTGGGTAAAGGGTTAAGTTTGACTTAAGTAATCGCCTGGAAACCAAAATCACGACGTTTCAAAGAAAATGAAGGACAATGACTCCACTACAAAATGTCGAATAAACATCAACATTTAACTTTCTAGTAATGGTGTACTTTCTTTTAAGACTGTACTAGATACTTGGACTTGTGTCACAGGCCCGAACAGTTGGTCATACACATGCATGGAGCTCTGTAGAACCCAGGGCCGGGGAGAGAAAATTCATGCGAAGGGGTTAATTCTGTGACGAGGCCCCCTTTCACAAGTGTCGAGATACTTACTAATGGAAATGCCAAAGGCATCTGCCGCGACTGCCGAAGATACGATCGATGATAGGAGGGGTTTTCTTTTTTGGGGGAGGGGGGAGGGGGAGGGATGGGAGGGGGAATTCTCACCCAAGAGAATTTTAAAATCAGATAATAAGTGGAGACTTCTAGCGGCTTTTGAGATTGACAATCACGTTATTGTTTGGCAGTCAAAATGCCGTTTTTAGCAGCATGTTTCAAATTATTTCCAAGTTCATCAGTCAGTATCCAGTGATGATTTGATAGCACAAGTCTTGAAGTGATAACTTTTTTACGTCAAGTTGATTTAATAAAGTTATTACTTCAAGAATCATGCTGCCGAAAAGTACAACCGCAGAGCAAGTGCAGAGCTCCATTCACGATACATCCCCCTTCTTAACTGTGGGCACAGGAGTCGGAACCTTTGAAGGGACGTTCCAAACCAAAAAATTAAAATAGTCTTTCAGACCATGTTTGAACAGTGGGGGGGGGGGGGGGGGGGGGGGGGGCAGGGAGGGCATAACCCAACAATCGTGGACTCATGGGCAAAACCGAGACCCCAATGTTCCGGGCCCCGGAGTTACTACCCTTACCCCCAACCTCTCCCTGGCCCTAGCAGCGCCAGTGTCGGACCGTTGGGGGCCCAGCATTACCAATTTGGAGTTCCGGTATGGCACGTGGTAATTAAATAAGTTACGTTACTAATACAGCATGAGTATTTTATTTATCCACGAATAGACTTCCAAGAAGTCTTGAGTTTATTAACCATAATACTGACTGACTAATATTCCAACCACATCTTCAAGGCATGCCTTCGGAGAGGGCGTGCCTTGATTGTGCAGCTAAAATACCCCATCAGTCGGGACTCAAGTCATCAGATTGATATCCCTTTCGGTCATAGTCCCGATACTCCTGACAACGGCCATTTGAAGGCATGGGGGAGTAGTTCGTTGTGGAAACACATGGAAAAGTCAAGAGAAACTGTGTTTTCTCTAAAATAGTCATGAGACTCTATTCTAAGGTTCTCTTTTCATTTAACCCTTTACCCAACGTAACGTTTAAAACCGGCCAGCGCTATTCACAAAATTCACCATTCAATTTTTATTACTTTTTAATTTTTTGTCACAAAAAGATAGCTTATGACCCCTCATTGGAACGAGCTCAACGAGCTCGTTCTAATGAGGTGTCATAAGCTATGTTTTTGACGCAAACAATAAAAAAATTAGTGCTTCAACAATTTTATTTGCAAATGTCGTCTGCTTCTCGTGTTAGGTAAAGAGTTAATCTATTTTGTTTAATTTTTTTTCTTTAGCCTAAGACTTTGTAAAATGATCACGATGTGGGGATTAGAAGGGCATATTTGCTGATAAACATGTAACTTCATCATTAGAGTATCTACTGACATAAGTCGTATATTAACTACAAAACTACTTCTATTGCATTTTTATTTTGTTGATAACTCCAATTCTTTAGATTATTTCTCTCAAGGAGAGCTTCTCAAAAATGATGTCAAGTGTTCGCAATATCAACAAACAATGAAGGCTCAACATTTTCTTATGATATTCCACAAATCATTTCTAGTGGTACAGTACAACTAATGGTCATTAACGTTTAACCCCCACCCATCCCATCCTACCCCTCCACCCCACTCACACTCATTTCAATTCTCCGTGGAAAAGTACTTATTTGTCATGAAAAAGTCCTGAAAACTTTATGGAAATTCTTGAAGAGGTTTGTGTGAGAAGCCAGTATGACCCTTTCAGAGGCATTAACCCTTTAATATAATGACAGTTTGAAAGGTTATCTTATTCAAATTGGATTTTGAGGATAGCAGGGAAATAATATTACTTGTCTCTGAAACTATCAAAAATGAAATTGAGTCACCCAGAAATGGGAATAGGCGGGGTCTGTGAGAGGCGCGGGAATAGTTGATTTCGTGATCCCGAGGGAGCATGGCTAGGACTAGCAACACAAGTTGGGCATTGAATTTGAATAAGGCCGCTAATCATTTACAGACGAAATCTGATTGTCCCAAGGAGACTTCACACTATTTTTTATATAATTGCATTCAATTCGGACAGGGAGTCGAGGAAAAAACGACTTTTTTCGAATTTGGACTTCAAAAGTAGCGAATGTCCATCATGCCCCGATTACCCACTCTCCTACTCTTCGCCTCGCCGCCTCGAGACTCGGGTCATGTGTTCGGCACCATGACCAAGGTATTATCAAGGGGTTCGAACCCGTAATAGAATTTCTCTCGCCGCCCATGGTGAAAGGAAACGCGATTGCATCATTTACATGGTTGGCTTTCTAAGTAGATACATTACACTGTGGTTTTAGAAATCATTTCTGCTAAAGCCGCTTTCTATTGTCAATTCACCGATGTAAAATTGTACAGGGGTTGGCGAAGGAAGGTATTGTTTAACTGGTATTTTGGAGTCACTTCCTTTAGTATGAATGGCGCATTTTCATTGCTGACATCAGTTGTCAGAAACCTGACTCATGTATCAATGCATCAATCTTACCATCAAGTTCTCCGGAAGATATTGAATCCTCTCGTTTCTCTTTAATTTCTATCGGTACAACCTGATTCGATTTTCTTCTCGGTTCCTGAAAAACATTCGCAATTACTTATTTTCTCTTTTAACACCCATAGTCCACAAGCGAGTCCAGAAATCTTCGGGTGGGAGGGATGCAGCTCAGTGGAATGCATAAACCTGCTTGGGTTGGCTGTAGTATACCGGGAAATAAAATTAAATGTGTTGTCAAATGAAACACTAGCTCTGGTGGCTTCTGAAGGTGAGTAGTTGGGATTCTCTTTTTCGGACCCGGGGATGATGTAATAGACACTTGACCCAGTCACATCATGTCTGGTTGTTATGGTAGCACGTGTGATCAACCATGTTGTGACGTCAATATGATAGTGATACGTTGGATCAGTGTGCATGCACAACTCGAGTTAGGATGATACGTGTTTCCGTCGTTCATTTTGTATACTGGATGCCGTCATCTTGGTTTCTATAGATCACGTGGTTGCTATGAACGCAGAAAGCTTTTACTAGGAATGGGGTATGTTTTATTGAATAGGAGTATGATTAATTACCCATATCAATCCGACAACTATAGAAAATCACCAAAGTGAACTTTATTTGACACGGATTATCCAGTAGCTTATCGTTATAAGTAGCATGTAGTGCTACAGGACTGTGGTGCGTCGTTCCATTGTATAAGAGTATATCTAATTAACCAAAACGACGAGACAACTACTTATCTATTTCGAATTGTCCCAGAATCCTCGGTTTCTGTCTTTCACGCTACCTGTTTATCTGACACGCGTTCTCCGGTAATCCTTGGTTTCTACCTATTCCGTACCTTTGCTAGCTACTCTCATCCTAGCATTTGATCTAGTCCAAGCTACACCTAGCTATATCTGGTTCTAATGAAGGATCATACCATATATTTTGAGGCAAAAATGAAAGTTACTCACGAATTATTTTTTATCGCATGCAGCTGTCGGGTAAATTTCAAACCGCGTCCACCCCTATGGAGAACTGTTGCCCCCCACTTTCCGTCCTATAAAAAATACATGGCGCCGCCATTGCTTGGGAGTAATGTTTTTAAAAAACTAATACGATCGTTGGTGATCGTTATTCTGTCCAGATTTGAATGTTCCGTGCACACTATCGTCCATACATCACACGTGCGTAAAGCTTACCCAAGTTGCCAACTGTGATCCAAAATTGTATCCGTTTTTGTACACTACCCGCCTTAAGGGACGGGCTTTTCGGTGATTCAGTTGTTAGAGCACTGAACTGTGTACCGAAAGGTCACCGACAGTTCGATCCGGACCGGCGGTAACTGCGCTATGTCTTTGGGCCGGACACTTGATCCTGATTGCCCACGTCCTGATTGCCCACGTGGGAGCACGGTGGCGCTGTGTAGTAAGCCGTACTACACTTGCCTTCGACCCCTGCTAACCCTGCTAATGTAGAGTTAATACGTTGGAGAGGAGAGTGTAGTATTGTCTCAACGCTGCTTGGTAGTTCTCTCTCGGTACTCCGGTTTCCTCCGCCCATAAAACTGTTCCACACGATGTGACACTCGTTGTTGAAAAAGTAAACTTCATTATAACAAACAAACTCACTTTAGGGAAGAATAATCAGGGTAACAATTTTAAATTGCCATTTTTGACACTTATTAAAACTTCAATGTGAGAAATACTCAAGAGACGACACGTAAGTGCGGTGGTGTACAACCTTAGGCCGGATCCAACCTTAGGTGCAGTCCTATCACCATGTATCACTGAGTATTTTTTAGTGGCTGGTTTTATATAGAAATCTGGCATATTTGACATATTTTGCCTTCACAAGAGATCCAAAAGATGACATCTAAGAGACGACACGTAAGTGCGATGGTGTACAACCTTAGGCCGGATCCAACCTTAGGTGCAGTCCTATCACCATGTATCACTGAGTATTTTTAGTGGCTGATTTTATATAGAAATCTGGCATATTTGACATATTTTGGCGTCACAAGAGATTCAAAAGATGACATCTAAGATTTTCATGACGGAAGAAGACACGTATGGATAGAGAATGATGATAGATATCCCGACTGGTCTATTACGGGACATACCTTTTTGGTGGGTGGCTCAGGTATGGCCTAGGAAGGCGTATCTATCTTGGGCACTAAGGACCTGTACATCAGCAGCAATCAGAATGGTATAATGACTCTGTGACGGTTCCAGGATTCTGGAGCCACATCTCAATCATCGATCATGGATCATATTACGAAGTATCACCCGGCGCGCTTAGAGGCGAATTGCGACCGAGCTCAATAGGGGGTGTCCCACTTTCGTCAGCTCGGTCTGTGAGCCTCCTCTGTGGAATTTTGTAAAGTGGAAGGTTAGTGAAGCCAACCAGGGACTTTTTCTCCGGAGCTATAGCAGTTTTCATGGGGTGCGGCATTATCCGCGATGACACATGGACATCCGCTACCTACGATAATGGGTGTCCCTGCGTTATCATGGATAATACCGTTTATCCTGGTCACGGTGCTTGTGACCAGGATAAACGGTATTATAGTTTTAAATGAGTTATAAAACTATAGAGAGGTGCCTGATCCGCCCATGCACAATCCCTGGCTGATCAGCGATACAGAAGTGAAATACTCCATTCCATGGTATGCCCCACTTCTGGAGTGATTGAACCGAAATGCTGCCCAAGGTGCGGTAATCGCGTTATAATTTTGCTAGTAAGTGGTGTGTGGCCTACGAGACAATCCACTTCATGGAGTTAGTTCCCTGCAGAAGAGAAACGTTTCTCTTCGACGATCCCAAAACTCGGAAACACTCTTATTGAAGAATGGGCTAACATTCCTTAACCCTTTACCTAACCTGAAAAGCAGACGACACTTGCAAAAATAATTCTTGAATAACTAATTTTTTTAATTTTTTGTCTCAAAAACATAGGTTATGACCCCTCGTTGGAACGAGCTCGTTCCAACGAGGGGTCATAACCTATGTTTTTGAGACAAAAAATTAAAAAATTAATGAAAATTAATTGGCGATTTTTGAGAATACCGCTGGTCGGTTTTGGCTGTTACGTTAGGTAAAGGGTTAAATGTCCATTCGAAGGCACATCAGAAGCTCCAAGAGACTGTGTCAAACCGTTTTTACTGATTGGATTTGGTCATACAATACTGAATGGAAATTTGATATCTTTGGGATGAAAGGAAATTTTCACGTAACGTAAGGACAGGTGATGTGTTGGCCCTTCCATTTTCTAACTGTTAACTGTATAGAATTTTCTTTCCTTGGAGCAAGTAACGGCCTTTTCACACTGGACGCGGTGTGAGAGTTTCGAGCGTTGAGATAAAGTAAGTAAATAACTGTTTTCTTATTAATGAGAGCTTGGCTGAAAAACCAACACAAATATTAATAACACTTGAGACCAAAGTGCAAACTAAAATACAAAATCATTGATAATAACAAAATTATTCCGTGATGAAATGATCCACTTGGACATTGGATTCAATGTCTTTGTTCTATAGCTAGGTGGAAATTATTGTCATTATACTATGACAAAATTATAAACTGAGAAACAATCTCAAACATAAATAGGCTATTTATTATGCGCTAAACGATAGATTATCGAAGAAATTGCGGAAAGATAGAAATCGTATCCCCCACTGTGAAGATATAGAAATTTTCACTTTCACGGTGTCATTCAAAATGGCGGCTTTCAAAGCATCAGTTCAAGGTGAATACGAGTCAATTTATCACTGGAAATGATCAATTTGTTCTAAAAATGTATAATGAAAACTAATTCGAGTGTTTTTGAGTGGATACCGATCATTTCCAACAATAATTCAACACGTATTCACTTTGAATTGATGCCTGAAACCCCCTAGGCCAAACATGACCTGAAAGTCCGTAATATAAGTTTTTGGTTTGGGACGTCCTTTCAAAGGACGTACCAAACCAAAAACTTATATTACGGACTTTCAGGCCATGTTTGGACTAGAAACTCACCAGCTGAATCAGACTGCAAGACGCTATCTGTTCCGAGTATCGATCAAATGACTTCCGTGTATCAATGATTCAATGCTCTGTTTACTTTCATGCATAAATTCAAGGTTGAAAAGAGCGGAATTATCGGATTCTTATAAAAAGCGTATAATAAAAAGAAAATCTAGTGTTTTTGAGTGGATACCGAAAATTATCTCACTTGTGACCGAGACTAATGTTTATTTTCGCTCGCTCAAGCTCTCGCGAAAAATAAACATTTTTGTTTGAGTGGATACCGATCATTTCCAGCAATAATTCAACACATATTCACCTTGAATTGCTGCATGAAACCCGCTAGTCCAAACTTGGCCTGAAGGTCCGTAATATAAGATTTTGGTTTGGTACGTCCTTTCAAAGGACGTACCAAACAAAAAACTTATATTACGGACTTTCAGGCTATGTTTGGCCGAGAAACCCGCCAGCTGAATCAGATTGCAAGACGCTATCTGTTCAAATCACTTCCGCGTATCAATGATTCAATGCGCTGTTCACTTCCATGCAACAATTCAAGATTGAAACAAGAGAAATTATCATATTCTTATAAAAAGCGTATAATAAAAAGAAAATCTTGTGTTTTTGAGTGGATAGCGAAAATTATCCACTTGTGACTGAGACAAATGCTTATTTTCGCTTGCGCAAGCGCTCGCGAAAAATAAACATTTGTCTCGGTCACTCATGAGATAATTTTCGATATCCACTCAAAAACAATAGATATCCTCCATTTTAGAATCGCAAAGCGAATTTCCAGAAGACATTCAACGAAGTACGACCAACGCCGTTTTGGCGGCCAAGTCTTATGAGTATTGCGAATACATTTCCAGACGTTCTCGGGGCTAATGTTAAAATGAGATTGAAAATAGAAGGTAAACACAGAAATATAAAACTAGCATCGCTCGCATTGTGGGTCTAGATTTTGAATAAAAACATAGAGGTTCACAATTTCAAATGACTTTAAATGTGTGTGAGAGCATCAAATATGTATCTCTCATAAATATGGAGCCAGTGAATCACAATAGTAGCGTTTGTAATGAAGAATGACCAACATTGCCGAAATTTTCAAGTGACGTAAAAACCTCAGAATGGCGTTAAATCGAAAAACGAACAAAACAACACATGCCTCTTAATTTTTGGAGCTATAACATATCAAAATTTCATCCAAATCGCATTTTTACGACGTTGACGTGACGCCATCACCGAGACGGCAGCACCAGAAAATATTTCGTCGGCTAAAGACTAATTGCACTTTTAACCCTTTACCCAACGTAACGGCAAAAACCGGCCAGCGCGATTCTCAAAAATCGCCAATTAATTTTCATTATTTTTTTCATTTTTTGTCTCAAAAACATAGGTTATGACCCCTCGTTGGAACGAGCTCGTTCCAATGAGTGGTCATAACCTATGTTTTGGAGACAAAAAATTAAAAACATTAGTTATTGAAGAATTGTTTTTGCAAGTGTCGTCTGCTTTTCATGTTATTAAGTTAAATATGTTTTTATGGAGATCATATTCCCAGAATTACGAAAGGCTGAGACTCAAAATGAGGTTGCAAATAGAAGGTATAGAAAAAAACCCGTATGCATCGCTGGCATCGGATGTCTAGATTGAAAATTAAAACATAGAGGTGAACCATTTCAAATGACCAGAAATGGGTGCGTGGAATTTTATAACTCTATTCTTTATAATTACGGCGCAACTGACCCCACAAAAATATCGTTTTAGTGAAAATTGTCCAAAATTGGAAGTGACGTAAAAAAGTAAAATGGTGATAAATCAAAAAACAAAAACACACGGATCTTTTAATTTTTTAGCTCTACAAAATAATAAAATTTTATAACAATCGGCCGTAATTTAATTTTTGTGACGTTGACGTGAATAGCGTCACCGAAAGTTCGACCGCATGCGATTTTAATTTCCAAGACCTGTTCCACATTTTGAGTTAGAGATGTCGTTGGAGAATATTTTACAAAATTTGAAAGACGGAGGCTTGATATAGCACTGCTATGAGAAGATGGAGAAAAAACGTTTAAAGTGACGTTGTTTCTGGTTCTTTTTGAATAAAATTTGAAAATGAAAAATATAATTTCAGAATGTTCAATGCCGGATATAGGTTTATTATTGTGCGAAATTTGGTGAGTGTAGCTGTAGAAATGTGGCCGTAGATAGGTAAAGGAGAAAAGGCAAACAATCACCTTCAGTCATTTTAACTTCGTTGACTAACTTAAATACTCAGTTTTGCGAGAATATATTTTGGGTTTGTCTCCCTTGAGTACTGTCGAATTATGGTATCACAGCACTAAATATGTTCCCATAGACCACCATTATAACGTTTAGACGAAAAAAACTATGATCGCATCACTTTAATTTTGGCATTTAAATATGTTTGTCAAGTATAGCCCTTCACACAACTTTTTCTGCCCTGAAAACAGGGCGTCATGCAACAAATAAGAGAGAAAAATGGCACGAAGGGAAGTACCGGTCACATGCACATATTTTTCAGGGAATTCCCAACAAAAAACCCACAAAAAGTAAATTTTATTTTTTAGGTCCAAAAGTCATCAAATCACCCTCATTTTTATCAGGAATATTCAACAATAATGCAAGATGTCAATAGAATGTTTCAAACGTTTATTGAAACGACATATTTTCCCAATACTGTTTATTTTTAGAGATTGCATCATTTCCGAGTGCAACATTTCAAGGCGGGTGACTCTAATTCAAATATTTAGTTCAGCGATACCAAATGCAGCTCACAAAACTGAAAAACGTCGATAGGGGAAATAATCTGATACACTTAGATCTCTGAAATATCAATAGAGATAAAAAAAAACCTTTTCAGAGTGAAATGGAAGTTGGAAGGTAAACTCTTGTTTTTTGTTTTTCTTTTAAATCACAAAGTTCCGTGTTTGCTTGTTATCAGGGCTGCACGGTATATCGATAAACCGATATATACCGGTATTTAAACCAATATCGATTAATTTTCAAGATGTCTTGAGTTTTTTAACTGTAGCTCCGAATGAATAATATTATCCCTCTATCCAAGGAATCTTCTGCTAAAGCCCTCGTAATATACAAATTCAGCAGTTGAAAAAATAATTTTCAAAAGTTTCAACAAAACTATATCATGTGACCCCCTCATTGGAACGAGCTCGTTGAGCTCGTTCCAATGAGGGGGTCACATGACATAGTTTTGTTGAAATCTTTGGTTAAAATCTGATAAACTAATTTTGAAAATAATAAATTTTGATATCGTCTGCGTTGGGTAAAGGTTTCTCGAACTGCATCATCAAGAAGTGCTAATTCGTTCCGACTGTGATGCCTCGAGTCTCGATTGTGGTACTTGTGTTCATATATCTGCACAGTTTTCGATAAAACGGTATACCGCGGCATTTTTTTTTGAATACCGATACCGGTATTCAGTTTTGAATATCGTGCAACCCTACTTGTTATGTAACGATGTCCGGCATTTTTTTTTATTCCGACGGCAAATATAATAAAATTTAACAAGACCCAATAAACCGTTATTCAACATTTTACATAGAGTTCTACAGGAAGAAACTTCAAGTGAAAATGGAAGTTGCAAAACATCACACAAGCGATTTAAAATTGGAAAGTCTGTCGCGAAGTTGGTGAATTGATGTCCAGCTATTCGTAAGATACTCATTGTCCGTTTTAAATCTCAAGATTAATTATTTTCTCCATAGCGCCCTATAGTAAATTATGGGCTTTGCACAATTCTGATTTTCGTGCATGCGTACCAAGGTGGATAGTAATATTTGCACCTGACAAATTATTAGTTTATTGGTCTATCACAACGCTCGGATCGGTCTAATGACATCTAATGTGAAAACGTGTCAATTAAAACAGAGATCAAGCAGATACAATGGTGTTATATTTTGTATCATGCTAAATATATGAACCTTTACTGTTTTGTTGGATATATGTTAAAACAAGTTGCCACAGCGTACTGAACAGATGCACATGGATACATGTGACCCTTTACCTAACGCAGGTCCCCGTGAGAACGTGGGGAAAAGAACAGTGCTTGTCTCGCGTGGTCAAAAAGTTCTGCTTCCCTGGTAAAAATAAGACCCGCTAACCAATGCCTGGTATGGAGTCCTCTAAAATGTGCCTCATGGGTATAAAGGATTGGTTGAACATAACTTTATGCCTGTGCTCCGTCCAGGGATGCCGGGAGCAGGGGGGCAAAGAAAGGGCGCAGCCGCCCCCCCGCCTTCGTACCAGAGGGGGGGGGGGGCGAAAGGGGGGTAGACAACTCCCTTCCCAGGTTCGTCACTCAATATTTTTCAATAACGTATTCTCGAAGTAAAGCTCAAATACACCCCAAATCCATTCTGGGAGCTTTCAAAATTCAGTGGGGGAGTTTGGGAGGATGTACCCCCTCCCGGTCTGAGGAGTACCTCCTCTCACCCCTCCCCATCTCGAACTTTCGGCCTTCGAGACATGCATGCTTCGGCATATCATGCGGGGCTGCAGGTGCGAGTAAATGCCTTTTCCGGAGTCTGCTCCCCATCCCAACCATGAAGTGCTTCCGGTGCTCCTGGCTTCGGTCATGGTACAGTCATATATCCTGCAAATGGCCTGAAACACCAATAAATAATAATAACAAACCTTAACCTAACCGTTAGCGGCTAGAAGATGCGTGCCAGAAACCTTTTTGAATCACTGCAAATTGTTTGCCTAAAAATAACTTATGATTTGAGGGGTCATAAGCTATGTTTTGGAAGTAAGACTTGAAAAAAAATACTAAAATATAAATTGCTATTTTTGTGAATAACACTGGCCGTAAATGACCATTACGTTAGGGTAAAAGGATGAAATGGTGGGTGAGTGTATATGTGGGATCGGCGAATTATGATTTTCAACCCATAGGACTGCAGGTTGGAAGTGTCAATTGGTCATTACCCAATGTGAAATTTGATATTTGCCGCCTATGCCTTTAAACTGGCACGGAATATAACTTTCTGTGAAATGAAATCCAAAAGGGGTGATGTAACTAATTTAAACACATACTCGCGCTATTAAAGTTATACTTTCAAACTAGCTTACCTGTGTAGTTATGTTTGAATTGCGGTAGGGCCTTGTCTCGCTGGGGTCATGGATATTTTGCTTTCTACAACATGAGAACTGAAAGAGAAAATAAATGGACAAAACTTTCACCTTGAAAACGCTTATTTCTTTCAGATTAGTCACGATTTTTCATTAAAATTCTCAGGCAAATGAATATCATATTAACCCATCGAATTGCACGTTTACTTTTACATATTTTAAAATAGATACTTTGTAGTTTTAGGTTTCCCAGCAATGGGCTTGAGTAAATTGCAGATATTCGAACAAGTCAGAAACATGATAAACCCGGTGTATCGTGTCAAAATTTTGATCCAATTCAATTTACGTATTAGAACACGACTCCCTGTTTACAATAAATCTAACTTAATCGACCGGGTGCGTGGTGGCTCAATGGTAGATTTCTATGCTAGAGGTCCCGATTTCGATCTCTGTCCTGGACGACTCGCGTTGTGTCCCTGGACAAGGCACCGGCTGCCCACATGTGGGGAGGAGGGGGGGGGGGCACGATGCCACCGTGTACTAAGACGGACAGCATGTCGATGGTGCACAGGTCTTCAACTGCTTGAGCGGAGCTTGAACAGAGTTAGAATGTTGAGGAGCTGACAGTTGCTCATCGATGCTTGGCGATTCTCTCCGGGCACTCCGTCTTCATCCACCCGTAAAACTGTCGCGGTCACGATTAGCCATTGTGCATAAGTATGTGGCCTTAAACACCAATAAATAAATAAACAAATAACTTAATCGGCCGTCTGATCGTTTTGCGGTGTTGGCCCAAGGTGTGAGAGAAAACTATGCCAAAAGCTAATCCATTTTCAAACCATTGTTCTCTCGTAAATGGCCGTGAGTGCTGGTGAGTACAGAAAGACTGGTTGGATGGTAGTGTGTCTGGTGGCAGATCTCGCGTTTTAGAAAACTAGGTCCCATCTTCAACATTCTTGATAATTTTGACGCGACAAGCGAAGTAAACCGGTTCTCTTCTTGAGCTTCATCAAAAAGTGATTTGAGTAGTTGAGTGACGTCATACTCTATACCTGTTTATCAGAGGCAGGCTGACCCATTGGTTGCTTGTAAAATTTCCCAATCTCCGTCCTATTTCATATAAACCTTATGCAGTCATTGATAACGTTGTTGTCCCAGTTTTTGTCTGTTTTCAAGAGAGATTTCACCGTGTTATAACGAATTGCCGTTCTTGTTCATTATTGCTTTTCACAGGTGATGCCACGGGGCAACTGTATTCGACTATATAAAAGGCTAGTTCGTCGAAAAGGAAGATAGGAAATGTGCCTTGGGGCTGCAAGCTGAAAATATTAACTGATCTCCCCAATACATTCACTCACCAATCATCATACTTAAAGAAATGATGACGTATCATGTTTCCTGGCCTCTCAGGATCAAAGGATGAATAAAACCTACACTCAGAGCTCTCGTTCAAAGTCCACTAACGACTATTGGCATTCGATTTGCTCAAATGTATCACTCAAGGCGATGCACAAATGCGATGAACTATTAAATCGTACCCCCCCCCCCCCCCCCCCTGTGAAGATAAAGAAAGTTTCACTTTCACGGTATCAATCAAAATGGTGGCTTTCAAAGCATCACTTCAAGGTGAATACGAGTCAAATTATCACTCGAAATGATCAATTTGTTCTAAAAATGTATAATGAAAAGTAAATCTAGTGTTTTTGAACGGATACCGATCATTTCCAACAATCATTCAACACGTATTCACCTTGAATTGATGCCTGAAACCCCCTAGGCCAAACATGGCCTGAAAGTCCGTAATATACGTTTTTGGTTTGGGACGTCCTTTCAAAGGACTTTCCAAACCAAAAAACTTATATTATGGACTTTCAGGCCATGTTTGGGCTAGAAACCCACCAGCTGAATCAGACTGCAAGACGCTGTTTGTTCCGAGTATCGATCAAATGACTTCCGTATATCAGTGATTCAATGCGCTATTTACTTTCTTGCATAAATTCAAGGTTGAAAAGAGCGGAATTATCGGATTCTTAAAAAAAGCGTATTTTGAGGAGAAAAATCTAGTGTTTTTGAGTGGATACTGAAAATTATGTCACTTGTGACCGAGACTAATGTTTAATTTCGCTCGCTTAAGCTCTCGCGAAAAATAAACATTTGTATCGGTCACTCATGAGATAATTTTCGGAATCCACTCAAAAACACTAGATATCCTCTATGTGTTGGTTTGTTGAACCTAAAAAAAATATTGACGAGTTTCTGTGAACTAGTCAGGGGCCCAGAGACGAAGCCGTTTCCCAAGTGTTGGCATGTTCCGCCATTCAAATAGGGACAAAATATATGTACTATTGAATGTGGGTTTGAACTGTTACTGTAAATTGAACTTGGTTAGAAATTGTTTTTCGGGAAATAACGTTTCTTCCACATAAGGCAGGTCTGCTAAACGTACAGGGCTAGTAGCTTATTGGAAGGAGAAGTACATATGTGAAGATAAGAACCCTATCCATTTTGAAGTGGATAGCCGCAAAGTCAAAGGTCACAGGACTGTTACTAAAAAGAGAACTTTGTTGAGTTTGGTTTCCAGGCCATACCTCAACTGGTCTAGTGGATCAGCGATTAGCACTGCACGATATTCAAAATAGAATACCGGTATCGGTATACAAAAAAATACCGCGGTATACCGGTATATCGAAAACTATTCAGATATCTGAACATAAGTACCACAATAGAGACTTGAGGCATCACAGTCAGAACGAATCAGCATGTCTTGATGATGCGGTTCGAGAAACCTTTACCCAATGCAGACGATATCAAAATTTATTATTCTAAATATTAGTTTATCAAATTTTTTAAACAATTTCTAATAAAAAACAATATCATGTGACACCTCATTGGAACGAGCTCAACGAGCTCGTTAAAATGAGGGGTCACATGATATAGTTTTACTGAAATTTTTGAAAATTATTTTTTCAACTGCTGAAATTGTATTTTACGTGGCCAAATGCAGACGATTCCTTTGGTAAAGGGATAATATTATTCATTCACAGCTACAGTTAAAAACTCAAGACATCTTGAAAATTAAATTGTGGGTAAATAAATAATGACGTTAAACCGATATTTTTGTAATTACACCGGTATTCAATCGATATTGGTTTGCATACCGGTATGTATCGGTTTATCGATATACCGTGCAGGCCTATCAGCGATCCTCTCATTGATCCTGTCATTGGATATTCATAGATGGTGTGATAATATATACGTCAGCTGTCGGCTTGAAAAGGGGACGGGCTCAGAAGGTCGCCTCAAGAGTATATCATGCACATAACAGTATTCATCAGCAGAGGTAAAATAGAGTTTTCATCAAAATGTCAGTTATGTACGGCACAGAAACATTCAGACTATCCTCATCTCGACACAACTGGCTATCAAGCCCTATCTTCTCAAGCTACGCATATGTATTCCATCTGGATTCTGGAATGAAGGGCTTTTACTCATCGCACGTCACCTCCATGTAGAGAAATGGATATTTGGTACGGGACATAGCGATTCAGAGATTCTTCACTTGAACGAGCTCTACAAGAAACATCATTTTAGATCAAGATTGCAAAATCTCATTTGCAAGACAATTTATATTTTTGAATATGGAAGAGACCTCGATCTCGGAAAAAAATTCAGGATAATCATGCTAATCTACTTATAGCTGTCTACTCTTCACGGTCATGGGGCACCACTATACACACTCTTCCTGTAAATGAAAGGTAACATACAGGTGCCCCAGTTGTCGCGGTGCATCTGGCGCCCAAGTTCGTTCGACGTGTTTGCAGAGAAGAGATAAACTATTGCCATCATTAACTGTTTAGCTTACATAACCAGAAGGCGACAGTGTCTTGAATAACTGAAATGCTAATTCTTTGCCCCTCAAAACATAGCTTAACCCTCCCACAATGGAACGAGGTCATCGAGATCGTTCCAATGAGGAGTCATAAACGATCTTTTGGAAGCAAATATTGAAAACAATAATAATATTTGAACTGGGGAATTGTGTGAATAGCACTGACCGGATATAGACGTTATAGGATAAGTGGGAAGTTAAAGGAGGAGTCAGCAAACCCTATGATCCCTTGTTTCAAAGACTATAGTAGTCTGAATACAAGATGTGAAACAGGGTCCACAAATCCCCATCTTAATCTGATGTCGTCAGTTGAGTACAACAAGGCGCCTTCTGCAATGCTAAAAGCATTGCAGATGGTTCCTTGGTGAACTCAACTCAGAGGATGTTCAGTTTTTTCAGACATATTTACTTATAGAATAGTTTGTTTGGGGGGCTAAATGGCCCTCTCTTCAGCCACAAAATAATATGCCCATTCGTCCATAGCATTCATATTCCTGTTGAATCGACGATTTCCGACCTGTCACGATAAATATTTTCGACGTTTCGGATTACTGAATTACACAATAAAGCACTTAACGCAATGACTGGATCTGTTGTACATACATAACAGTTCCACCTGGAACAACACATATAGTTTTATGCACTAAAATGGCAATGTATGTTTTAGTTTACGATTGTACTGTTTGTGGGTGTCGTTGTTCTGTGCCATTGATGCGCAAGGATGGAACGTCTTTGGAATGTGGATTCGGGAATCCGCACTCACATTTCATGTGGCTTGCTTCTGATAGTTTACTTTTGTCATTTTAGCATTTAACCCTTGTAGAATTTTTCAGGGGAGTTAGGTGTGCAATATATTTGTAAACGGAGGTGGGAAATGGGGCGGTGCTAAATGTAGCAAGTCAAACATTATAGTGAATTCTGTATACAAGAAGCAACATATTCGGGGTGTTGTTTTGAACCCTTTAACTCGACATACTTTTGTTGCGAGCAGACGATACAAGAAACATCGAATTTATGAAGAAGGTCAGTGGTAAATTATTACTACAGTCTTATATGCTTGTAAAATTGTTATTTACCCTTCTTACAAGAACCAAATGGATTCGTCAATTGACTGTTGACAGTGTTTTCGATTCGACACCATTCAAGAACACGGGGTTGACAGGGTTAAAAAGTATATCTTGCCGTAATCAAGCCGTAATAGGTTTAACCATTTACATTTTTCACGGCCAAAATCGGTCAACTTTATTCACAAACATAGTCTTTCAAATTTATTTTTTTCACCTTTTCGCCTTCAAAAGAGGAGGTGTGATAAGCTATGTTTTGAAACAGAAAAATGACAGTTTTTAGCGTTGTCTGATATTCGTGCTATATAAGAGTTAAACTCTTCTGTCAGTAGTTACGAAAGGAAGGAAAGCAACCGCCGAACGCTCTCTGAGTTTATTTGTGTTCATTGGAGTGGTCTCAAAACAAAAATAACCCTTTGAACCCTAGCGGCCGATTTTCCGGTCAGGAACAAAATACGTCGTAACGTCATTTTATAGGATGGCTGTTCAATAAATGTGTGGGGGAGACCAATCAATATTTTCACCGTACAGCCCCGAGGCTGCACGTTGAAAATATTGATTGGTCTACCCTAAATAATGAATATGGACTCTTCTAATTGCCGCCATTGAACTGGCGTGGTAGATACCACTAGAGTTCAAAGGGTTAAATAACGCAAAGATACAAATTTCATAACCCTCGCCCAAAAAACAACCAAATATTGCAAAGCACTTTGTAATAAAAGTTTCAAAATGTAATAATTATTTCAAAATGTGCAAGTACATGGATGGAAAAAGCTGCAAAATGTAATAATTGTTACAAACTGCAACGAAATAGACTCGATAAGAGTTGCATTATGTAATAAACTTTTTTTTCAAGCGGGGCAATCAGAAATTAATTCATTTGGAGTGGTTTGTGGATCAGGGTTCATAGGACAATACAAAATGCTACAAACAAACACTTCACACACTAACAGCATTTAGTTAAGAATACAGACTCGAAGCTATTTTACTATTCGTATAATAAGATAAATAAAGTCCTGATTGCGTAATCCTGACAACTTATCAATGTATCAAACAAGGGCGGAACGATTCTCCAATACTTTCTTCATTCAGCCACCAAAATCTAGAACGAGTTTCTCAACATTATCAAAACGGCGTCATCACTTACGGTATTTAAAAGCAACCTTGCTATATTAAACCCTGTACCCCCCCCCCCCCCCCTCCCCCGTCATATTTTTACATTCCTTTTTATGGGAGTCCATCTAATTACCGCAAACAACCTGACACCTATATATCTAGTTCAAAATCCTATACTTCTAACCATTCTGTCTACTCTCACCTTAACATTCCTGGACCTGTACCACATACGCAACGACTTCTATCTGTTTTATCCTACTCGATTGTACCGATGTCTACTCCAGTAGCGTAGCGGAGCCTTTCAGATTGAACAATTTTAGCTTATTGTTACTAGTGTTTAGCTTTCCTGGTCTCTTCTAAACAATGATGTTCGTCTGTTCCATGGATCTAGGGGGGGGGGGGGGCTCTGGTAGAGTGCAAGAATCGTTCCTTTGGAACAGTTTTACATTACAAACCAAGTCTGTCTCTACCTACTATTATAGATGCTATTCTGACTATCCTAGCAGTCTGTCTAGTCCTCTGGTGCCACCATTTACATTCCAACGATCAGACTGCTTCATTTCCCATATTTTGTATCCACCTATAAAGAATTATCTCCCTTGTCTATAACGAAGCCCTCTATGATTCTTAAATCCGAAAGACAATCGAGCAGGAACAGGTATTGCTCGAATGGCTCTCATCTTATCCAGCAAATTAGCTATCGAGAAGCGATTGGAACAGGCATTGCTCGAACAACTCGAATCTTATAGAGCAAATAAGCTATCGAGTAAGGAAAAAAGCGGATTCCATAACCGCAAATGTTTCACAAAAGGGGATTCTTCTAGTGGGATTCCGTAAAAGGGATTCCATAAGTAGGATTCGAAGCTCCTATACAGCTCGTGGTAATCTTACCATCGGCTTCTACCACAACTCCAGATGTCTATCCCATGATTGACCTCTATTTTATTCACCATTACTATAGTGCTCTACCATCTTTGCAGCCTTGTGCCATTACTATTGACTTGTGGTACTTTGACTCTCAGTACCCAGTATTACACTACTATCGCTACGGATCCCACTTCGTACCACTATCATACCTGGCTTCCACTACTACAAACACAACCAGCACTCTTATACAGCGTAGTTTCTCTAACGACTCGAATCTTATCCAGCAAACAAGCTATCGAGTTGCAACTTGAACAGGCGCATTGATCGAACCTCTCTAATCTTATCGAGCAAATAAGCTATCGAGTAATTACTCGAACGAGTGGCTCATTTTACGACGCTTATGCTTATCTCGAAAAAGGGGTTCCATAATCACAGACGTTTCCCAAAAAGAGATTCTTCTAGTGGGATTCCATGAAAGGGATTCCATAAGTGGGATTACAAGCCCCTATACAGCTTGTGGTAGTCTTACCATCGGCTTATACCACAACTTCAGCTGTTTATCTATTGATTCACCATTACTATTATGTTCTACCATATTACTATTTAATTGTGGCACTATGACTCTCAGCACATACAATCACAAGACTACCACTGCAGATCCCAGTTCATACCACTATCATACCTGACTTCTACTACTAACCCTCGCATGCAGCCTGCTTGCTGTAACGACTCGAATCTTAATCTTATCCAGCAAATAAGCTATCGAGTTGTGACTTGAATAGGCATTGCTCGGATCATATCGATCAAATAAGCCATCGAGTAATTACCCGAACGAGTGACTCCACATCCGACCCTTGTGCTCATCTCGTAAAAAAGGGGATTTCATGTCCACATATGTTTTTTCAAAAAAGGAGTTCTCCTAGTGGGATTCCGTAAGGATATCTGTTGGGGGATATGTGTTATGTTATGGCACCTACAACGGATCGGCCTCTTGTTTATAGCCCACCTCAACTTCATAGGTATAAGAACACTACTGCGGACTCATTCATTGTCATCATCATCTGTCCTATGGTCAAGTCTTACTGTAGTCACCAAATAGAAGAACGATGACGTAACAATACGGCCGCTCACGCGGGCTACCATTACAACCAAACATGACGTAACTATATTGACCATGACGTCACTTCCGAGGTACAGGGCAAGGTCCGGTCAATGAGCCCGATCCATCGCTCTCCTACTACCAATATCATTTGTCTTAGAAAGAGGGTAATAATCGCATGGCAATGTGTCGAATTAATATATACAAATACCTGTAAACAAGCATGTTTTTCCGAATATCTATTTTGGTTCATTTTAATTGTTATGTCTACAGTCTTTTTTTTTTTATTTCAGTGAGACAGTTGTAGACTCATCTTGAAGACTGATGGACAATTTATCAGCTTTCTGTAAGTAGATCGGACACAAACATCATAGAAGTAAGGATTTACCCACTCATCGACGTACTTTCGTGCCGCATACCATTACGTCACTATAACATGTCAAATACCACAAAACTCTCCATCTTGCGACAATTTAGACTGTACCTCCCCCCCCCCCCCCCCCCCCCACCTCCCCCGAATCAGGATTGCCGAAGCCGACTCATATTCACTACGGATAGGCCTATACTATGTATGGGACTCTAACATTACGTCGGCTGAGTGCTAGAATGTTCTATGTCCCATAGGGGACATAGAACATTCTAGCACTCAGGCGACGATTAGTTGGGATAGACAAGGCAGGTTTGGGAGCTAATGGAGAATTATTCCATTGAGAATGGAGATTTAGAATTGGGAATGCAGTAGGGTAGCAGCTTCATCGGGAGAAGATTGCAATATAAACTGGGGAGTTTCAGTTTGGGCCAAACGTTTGTTCGACGGGCTATGCTGGAAAGATGCACCATCTTTTGACTAGTACCTATTTATATTTATTTATTGGTGTTTAAGGTTACATACTTATGCGCAATGGATAATCATGACCGTGACAGTTTTACGGGTGGAGGAAGCCGGAGTACCTGGAGAGAACCATCGTGCAACGACGAGCAACTGCCAGCTCCCCAACATCGTAACTCCGCACTGCAGCACAGACAGGGTTAGATTGGTTGAAGACATGCGCACCATCGACGTGCAGTACGCCTTAGTACACGGCGTCATCGTGCCCCCATGTGGACAATCGGGTTAAGTGCCTTGCCCAAGGATACAACACGGGAGTCCGAATCGATCGCTCAGACGGTCACCCATCCGAGGACTAACCGGGCTCGACGTTGCTTAACTTCGGTGATCGGACGAGAACCGGTTACCGCAACGCTACCGCGCCCCCGACTAATAGGATCTTGGAGGGATGGGGGGGGGGGTATTGTTGTTCAAAGTGAGATCAAGGTCACTGAATCTTAATCTTGGAGTTGAGGGGAAAATCGGGAAAGATGGGGAGAGAAGGTGCCAAATGTGCAGCTTGGAAGTAACGGAGACCCTGGAACATATATCATTTTAGAATGCCCCAAATACTTGCCTAGAGAAATATGACCGCTTGAGAAACTAACGGAAGAATGGGATGAAAACATGCGAGATTAGTGGATGTGGGATGATATTGGGGAAATGGTGAATATTATAGTTTTAGCGATTGAGAAAGCGTCTGTTAGGGAAATTATAAAACAGTTTGTATCTGAACGCTGAGAGATTAGGAGAGATTGTGGGGGAGTGAGTAAGGGAGACCGGGACAATTGTAGCATTTTTTTGATTTTCCAAGATTACCATGTAATCACGAGGTAATGGAAGAGAACTTCTGCGCGTTGTCCTCACTTGACCTTCCTACTAATATATTATGAAATTATTATTTGTGAAAGAATCGCAGGCTATGAGGAACACGTCACTTTCTATGGTAACCCTCGGTGTTACAACTGTCCCCGTATCGTGCCCAGTCATAACACTGGCATGGGTAAGAAGAAACAGTGTTGACGATGGCTTTACAAAAAGAGTCACGATTTGATTTTCATTCTGAAAACTTCAATCCATAACAGCACTGGACGAAAATAAATCAGGCTATCGACTTAGCACCTTAAGGTTCAAGTCATCAGCAATGCGGCAACATGTGGCGAAAACGTCAGGGTGAAAAAGACAAAAACCCTCCAAAAACATGCAAAAAGAAAAAAAAACAAAGTACCAGTTTTTTGTACACTACAACGTGTCTGCGCCTCTCGTGGTACATGTCTTTCTGTGTATTGTCCATATAAACTCAACACCAATTTAACCCTTTACCTAACATGAAAAGCAGACGACACTTGCAAAAAAAATTCTTGAATAACTAATTTTTTTCATTTTTGTCTCAAAAACATAGGTTATGACCCCTCGTTGGAACGAGCTCGACGAGCTCGTTCCAACGAGGGGTCATAACCTATGTTTTTGAGACAAAAAATGAAAAAAATAATGAAAATTAATTGTCGATTTTTGAGAATAGCGCTGGCCGGTTTTGGCCGTTACGTTGGGTAAAGGGTTAACAACCAGATAGTAGGTCGTAATATGATGCATCTGTCCCCGCAGTGTTTGTTTCAACCGACCCCACTGCATGGTCAAGTAACGAAAAACGTTTGCAGAATATTAACAGCGAAAATATATTTAAAACGCATGCTCCCATTTGAAAGAGAAATGCATAATGTTTCGAAAGTGCGACCTTTATTATTATAAGCCTTTCTGGTGGCTATCACGTTTTTTTTTAGAAAACTACCAAAATTTACTCGACAGGTTGAAAAAACGTTTTTTTCATTCTCAACTAATCAGAAACTTTTCAGTAGCGGCAACACTCCGGCGGAGTATCATACGACGAGGCACATCTTGAGCATATCTCAAACCGCAGTAGATATCAGTCATGTTACAATTGACCCGTGTTACAATTGTCCCCGGTCTCCCCTACCCGGGGACGGGATTGATGTAGGCCTCGTCGTTAGAGGATCGCGCCAAAGCAAAGGAAAGCCCAAGTATTATTATTATTATACCACAAGGGAGTATCATTATTAAACATTTACAATAGTATAAAATTTGTACTTTTTATTCGTGAATATAAATAACCGAAGTCAATTGTTAAACATTTGTCCTGGTAGTATCTTCCATGTCAGTTCAATGGCAGCAAGTGGAAGAGTTCATATCCATTATTTGGGGGTAGATCAAATAATATTTTCAACGTGCAGCCTTGGGGCTACCGCACACATTCACTTAACCCTTTACCCAACGTAACGGTCAAAACCTGCCAGCGCTATTCTAAAAAATCGCAAATTAATTTTCATTATTTTTCATTTTTTGTCTCAAAACATAGGATATGACCCCTCACTGGAACGAGCTCGTCGAGCTCGTTCCAATGAGAGGTCATAACCTATGTTTTTGAGACAAAAAATGCAACAAATTAGTTATTCAAGAATTTTTTTTCAAGTGTCGTCTGCTTTTCATGTTAGGTAAAGGGTTAACAGCCATTCCACTTGATGATATTGTTAGGTACCATGTTTCTGGACCGGGAAAGCGGCCTCTCGGGTTCAAAGGGTTAACATTTCAAACGACTTGGCAATTTACCTACTGGTAAGTTGACGACGCGTCTTTAAAAACACTATTAATTCAACCCAGGGACGTGGTTGGAAGGTCTTGCTGGTAGTGGTGCCCCTCTCCCCTCCCCCGCTGCCAAAAATTCATCTTTTGAAAATACAATTTGCACCCCACCTCACCCACTCCTTGAGTGATCTATGAATTTACAGCTGCTGAAGAAATCGAAATGAACACTCCCCCCTTGTGTTCGAAATATATGGCCCTTGTGTTTTAGATCTGGAAATCGTCTTTTGAGTACAACAAGGTGTCGTCTGCAATGCTGTAGCATTGCAGATGGCTCCCTGTTGCACTCAAGGGATCAAGTATTCTCTCAAGCGGGAAAATGCCATTAAATGTAATAGAAAAAAATCACATAATATGCCTGTTAGAAACGGTCACAGCCATTGATAAAATGCCACGAAATCTACTTCATTAGGGCATGAAATTTCCAACTGTTGGTGTTTTGAAGTTTAAAATTCCTAACTATTGAAAGTTTCGGCCAGGTTTGAGGGTGAAAGTTTCGGCCCACCTCGCCCCACCCCCATCATTGCCACTTGCCTGATTCAAAAACTTATAGTCAAAGATAAAAATTCTAAAAAATACTTTTATCAAAGCTTTACGGTTATGGACCCCGCAGGACGATACATAAATACATGAGACCAAGTCAGCTAAAGTTTTTTACATCTCAGCTTTTAATTTTCATTTCCTCCTGTACACGCAAAATGGTTAATGTTTATTGGATCCCTCCATTTATTTTATAAGAGAATGCCTGTTTACCCTGGTGAGAAAAAAAGAAAGTTCTAACATAGAAAATCGGCGGTGATTGTAGTTATGTGGGTATTAATTCGCCGAAACGCTATTGAACATTTTAAATAGCACTTGCGCATATATGAATGGAGCCGACAGTGAGCCGAGAATATTGTGTTGTTATGTTGAAGCTGCAAAAAGGTTGTACACGTCTCCTTTCAGTGTCATGGCTTTCTTTGTTACTTCCGCCATCACAAAATTAACTTTTTCGATGCTGATGATCATCTTTCAGCAATCAATAGACACAGCGAAGACATTCGTGTTGCGCTAGGGACGTTTTCACTACGAGGATTCGGTCGCCTTTGTGTTTTTATACGATAGTCCATTTTCGCTATAAGTAACGCCAACTTGTCAGATAGCGCCAAGGAGATTATGTCTTTCAGAAACCAGTTTGCAAAGAGTTCTTAAATAAGTTTACGATACCCTTTTCTAACCCTTAACATAACGAAGCTGAAAAAACAGTTAGTGCTATTCACAGAAATTGTTATTCTAATGTTATTATACTTTGAATTTTTTACTCAAAAACATAGCTTATTACACCCTATTGGAACGAGTTCGTCGAGTTGGTTCCAATGAGGAGTCATAAGTGATGTTTTTAGGCGCAGATTGAAAATATTTAGTTATTCAAGAAATTGTTTTTCAAATGTCCAGGGGCGTTACAAAGCTGACCGATTAGAGGGAAGAACTCAGTTTGTCCCGACTGTCATGACTCAAGATCCCACTGTTAAAATATTCCAACTACATTATCAAGCGATGCCTTCTTTGACGATAAACAGTGATGATGTAGTCGGGATATTTGTCAGTCGCGTTATAGTTAAAAAACTAGGGGCATTCGTTTGTGGATAAATACACGTCGCTATCGTGCCGAATGGAATTATCAGAGGCGTATTGGCTGTACGGTTCCCCTGGGCCCCCTAAAACTGACGCAACCCAACATCTGGTGGTACGTGAAATTTCGTGAAAATAATCAAAAGGCGAAATGGTTCTGACTGCGTACACTACCGGTATATATAGTCGCTCAGATGAAAGGAAACAGCTTTCCTTCATTTTCAAAAATCAAAATTTTCTCCCATTGGGCCGAACGATGGTCTTCCCGGTGCCCCCCCCCCCCCACCCCCAGTTTGTAATGTAACTGACAATGCATATGTTAACAAAATACTCTGAAACATGAATAGTAAAACATTTCAACAAAACCTTACCATGTGATCCCTCATCGGAACGAGCCGTCAAGCTCGTCCCAAGGAGGGGTACATGATATGATTTTATTTTATTAAAATGTTTTCAAAAATTTGAAGAAGTAGTATTTAAAATAACAAATTTTGATATAATCTGCGTTGGGTAAAGGGTTAAGTACACGGCATTTTGTTGCGCAGTAAGAGATGATGTAAAAGGAATTGCACTAAAATATATAGCGTGTGATAAACTCCCAAGAATAGTTTTCGTATGTGTAATATGTATTAAATGGGAGAGTTTGTAATATCTGTAAGAGTCAACTATTTGCGTTTTAACAAATCTAAAATAGATTCACCAATTTGATACGATATATGTGTTGCCTGAGAAAAGGCAACGAGTCCCTGGCTCATAAAGTCCACGGAAAAAAGTTCTGAGACAAAAAATCCAACTGTTGAAAAATGAAAAACAAACAGAAAGCACACCTATTAAAACTAACAAAAATACCTCACTTCTTAGTTTTTGCATTATTTTCTATTTATTATATTCTAGCCTGTGAATTATCGCAAATTATCTAAAAGATATTTCTCGATATCCATCGACTCGATGGATATCGAGAAATATCCCTTAGTAGCTTCCTAAACGACGTCCCGTTTCGGCGCTCGACGTCGCCTTGAACGTCGCCTTGAGGGAACAATCAGCAGATCTTTTGTCCTCAATTCATCTGGTACGATGGTATTATGGAACAAAGTGTTGAAAGAATTTCACTAGCATGATTTTCAAAAGTCGAACGTCTGCGAATGCTAGCGTGTCAGGTTTGCACGCTTGACACACGCTCACAGGTGACATTTGCAGGCCAGGCGAATGGTTGCATGTCAGTGGCGTAGCCATGGGATGGAGGGCTGGGAAGCCTTCCCCAAATCCCCACTGGCCCCTCTTGAAAATTCTGAATTCTTCGATCTGCATCATGTTGCGTCAACTAATGAAATTACAGAAGATATATCACACTTGATATTATTTCGAGTCTCAGAATAGCGCCATTTTGGCTATATTTTAAAAACATTTTCAGGGAGACGTTTTTGTCAAACATATTTCCCCCGGGCCCAGCAACACGAGAGGAGCATTACATTGATACCATTCCACATGATGCCCATCCGTAATCTGGAGATGTGGCTACGGGCCTGGTGCATATCAGTTTAACCCGCTAGTTAACACGATTATCTCTTTGCATGCTGCTGGCGGATATTCCTGCCCAACACAGGGTTTCTCTTGTTACTGAAATAAGTATATGTTGGGCACATTTAATCATATTTGCCCCGTGTAAATTGAAAGGATTTTTTCACCAATGATTTCTTGTGTTACACTTATATTAATTTTTAATTCTTTAAAGCAGTCATGACTAGATTTGACGAAAAATATCTAGAAAATACTCAGCAGGTTAAGAGTTATGAGACTACACTAAGAAAAAGAAATTTTGAATCATTCAACATTTTCATTTTTTGCCTTAAAAACATAGCTAATGACCACCACTGGTTCAAGGTCGTTCCCATGAAGGGCTATAAATTATGTTTTGGAGGCAAAAATGAAAGAAAAAAAATGAATGACGATTTTTGTAAATAAACGGGTAGCTGACAATTACTTATGGCAGAGGGTTAAAACATGCAAGTGTTCGTGCACCTATATAATCATGCGGGAACGAGAATCACACTCAAAATAAAACACGTCAAGTAGGACTTAACAGGGACTGGAGAAGTGAAATTTGCAAACTTAATTGTTAGATGATCCGTAGATTGACAGATCCACTTAATGAAGTACGCTACTGCTCAAATTTAGATCGATTTGATCATAACTGACGGCAAACATTGCCAAAGAGACACATGCGTGTATGGGAGAGGTGAAGTGGTGCAAAGTGTTGAGTACTTGAAAGCGCTAAAGGTAAAAAATGTACGTCAAAATAACAGAAATATCACCACACGAATGGCATTGTTCTAGTCTTTCGTTGAAGAATCAGGAAACACAATATTGTGGAAGGGGTAAATGTGGCGAAACAGGGGGATGGGGTGGAGGGGGCACGTACCTCTTTTTCCTGCAGGCATACTCAAAGATGAGTTTTACATTTTGAGAATTTACAAATGTTTCAATACCCAGCTAGTTGTGGACTATATTTTCTACAAATGTAAACAAATTTGGCCACCAGCGTGTTCGGTTTGTTTCTTCCACTTCAATCATCCTGCAGTCTGAAGACCAGCTGCGTGTTGGAAAATGATGACAGGAAGTAGAAGAAATAGACTGAGCTCTGACCAGACCGTATCATACACGCGAAAAAGAGATAGACAAGTGGATACTCGTACATATGAATGTATCCGATTATAATATTGGCGTGAAACGGAAAAAAACATTGTCAGCTGTTTCAAAGACATGGCACATTGTTTGTAACCGGGCTTTGTCGTTGCTGGGGAAATACCTGTCCCCTCCAGCCTGAGTTCATCAGCCTTCAGTGCTTGACGCAGTGTGCCAGTTGATTTTGAATTTTCCAACTGTTACCTTTTAGGAAGAGCCTGGTGTTGACCTCGCCAGAAGTCGGTAACCGGGCTTTTTCGTTGCTGGGAGAAATAGATTCACGACGCGTATTCAGCCAAAACTCAACGAGTGTTGTCTGAACCCGTGCGTGAAGGTATGTCTCGCCGTAACGATCCCGCCCGCTTTCGTTTTTAATGGGATGATTCTTATCCTGAAGGGGTCAGTGACTTTTCGTCAAAAAGTATGAATCAACAGGGGTTCACCAAAAACAACAATTTTAATACATATATATACTACTCGAAATTTGCTAAGCACCAAATATTTGACACATCCTTGTGAAATATGCTTGTGACATATTTGCGATATTTGTGGTGGATATGATTGAGGAATGTATGAGATGGTCCCCACTGTTTACATTTGCTCTCTTGACAGGTAGACTTTTCGTGACAGTCATGGAAAGCATGTACCCCCTGATTTTCATGATGTTTTCGTGTACTGTTCAGTCTTCATTTCAACACAAACCCGTGTGATTTAATGATTGAATATGGCAAATGCAAATGTAAGAACACATTTGTCTGAAGCAGAAATGTGGCGGGCTGTAGGGATGGTGGAGCATGGGGCTACCCATCGTCAGGTTGGTGAAGCCTTTGGTGTGAACCATATGGTGACCACCAGAGCCTTGGCAAGATTTCAGCAGTATGGCACACAAGTAAGACGGCATGTTGGTGGCAGAGACAGAGCAACATCTGCAGCTGAAGACCGGTTTTTGATCATTCAGGCCCGTAGGAACCCCTTTGCCACAACAACCCAGCTTCGCAGTGATTTCGACGCAGACTATCTGGGCAAGGTTGCACGAAGGTGGTCTCCGATCGAGAAGACCATGTATTCGCATTCCGCCGCCCCAGAACCCCACCAGGCACGATATGAATGGGCCATGGACCACGTTGGATGGACCAGAGAAGATTGGCGACCTGCCCTTTTTACAGATGAGTCAACGTACTGCCTAGACCACACAGATAGGCGTTCTAGGGTATGGAGAAGACCAGGAGAGCAATTCCATGCAACCAACATTGCTGAGCATGACCGCTATGGTGGAGGGTCAATCATGGTCTGGGGCGGCATCAACTGGGATGGACGTACAGAGCTCGGGTTTTTTTTACCCGAGGGTTAGATATCTGGGACAGACACGAGGCCCAATCAAGGATAATTTTTCTCCCCACCAAAACAGTCTGACGTCATCAAAAGTAATTCAAGGGCACGTGCAGCTGTATCGAACAATTTTGTTGTCCATTTCTGAAAAACATATTTGCTTATCGGAAAGAGCGCACAAAAGTCCTGTATTTACCATAGGAATATACCACGAAATTAAAACCCAACGCCGGCAAGACAGGAGTTAAAGATTTGTTGTGAAATGAACATTGACATATTCCGATGACGTCATATTATGAATTCTGCAATGTATTCGCATAATTTTTCCACGGGAATTTCGTGCAACTCGCTCCAATCAAAATGGCGTTCATCCAAAAGTTCATATAAAAGAGTCAATTGTCTTTTGGTTTTGCGGTCTGTGTTTTTATTTATATTTTCTTCAACAAACGTCCGTCTGCTAATATTTCCTAAATGCTACAACATGTTGTTTGTTTACAGAAGAACGTGCAGTGACTGAATAGTCATGCGCTCATTAAATATGCCAATAAGCCAATACAGGTTGGTCATGAGGGTGGTTTGAGACAGGCAAATCTCTCCCAGCTGTCTCACACGACTGTATATATGTCTCAGTACCTTAGTGGTGGGAGAATATTATGATCCCCGATGAGTCTGGAGGTGGGATGGGGACATCTCATCCGAGGGGCAAGATATTTGAACCAGATCCGAGGCTTGCCGATGGTCTGGTTCAAATATCTTGCCCCGAGGGTGAGATTTCACCATTCCCACCTTCAGACTCATCGAGGATGATTATTCTCCCTACACACGAGGATTACGTCATTATAGATAATTGGCGGTCACGTGCTGACACACCCAATTTATCAAATCGTAGTTTTTTCGAAAACGAACAATTCGGAAGATCGTACAAAAGTTAGGTATATACTAAAAAACTGATTTGTAACATTGTCCGTTAAAGAGTTAATGAATTTGCGCATGTCAAACTCTAATGTAAAGGGCATTGTGAGATTATTGATCGATCGATAAATTCGCGCAGTGATATTATTAAATCTGCAGAGAAACATGGGGTTGAAACAAATCAAGTTTAATATTTGAATAATAATTAAATATTGAGTCTATATCAACATGGAACAGATAAATAGGTAATAAACGAACACAATTTAAGAAGCGTTTTTTTGTGCAGACGATGATGAAATAGTTCCGGCGACCTAATAAAATATGCAAATGAGTCACGTGAGGTGGATGGGATAGAAATATCCCACCCTGCTGTCTCGCCCGGGACACGCGTATGTTTCACGTCTAGTGGGGAAAGAAAAAACAGTGAACAACTCAGGTGAATACCAACCTGCAGCAATTAGGGGACGTGACAACCGTTACTTATAACCAGTTCGTTATTCGACATTCGTTATCAACCGATAAAATCGATTGATAAAGAATGTCGAAGAAAGAACTGGGAATAAGTAACGACTGTCACGTCCGTCAGCAATTACAGTTTAATTTCACCGTTGGACGCGCCAATAATGTTTTCGTTGACAAATTGACGGGACAAAGCAATAACATTCACACAATACGAAAAGTATTGGTCGAGTTATGAAAACTCACCTCGACCAATCACGTGAAAGCAAATCGGATATCTTTGAAGAAAATTAAATTATATGGGATTGAAAATGGTAACCAGACTTAATTCAGGTCTTTAAAGTTAATATCAACGTGTGAAACAAACACTGGTCGTAACGGCATGAGCTTAGAGCCTTGACACGGGTCAAGTGGCGGTCAACTTGGGAGGCGAAGGAAACGACCGGCCCGAACAGAATCTCTTGAGGCCAGCAGAATAAGGCAAAATATGTCAATAAAACCGTGAAATCCGGCTATTGTATGAAAGAAGACACCAAACAATACTTGGCGATGCAAGGTGATGGGACACTTAAGTTTGACCACAGGCCACAATCTATGCTTGTCCGCCACTGCTCAGATCAAGGGAATGAAATCTAAATTCGTCAAACATCAGTTAACTCATTTTCCAACGAAACGGCCAAAACCGGCCAGCGCTATTCTCAAAAAATTGCCAATTAATTTTCATTATCTTTTCATTTTTGTCTCAAAGACATAGGTTATGACCCCTCGTTGGAACGAGCTCGTCGAGTTCGTTCCAACGAGGGATCATAACCTATGTTTTTGAGACAAAAAATGAAAAAAAATTAGTTATTCAAGATTTTTTTTTTGCAAGTGTCGTCTGCTTTTTATGTTAGGTAAAGGGTTAAACCATTGATAAACACAATCTGTGGAAGCGTTAAAAGGGAATATCCTATGAATAATTATATTCGACTTCCCTTTGGAAAGCTAAACTATGAAAAATGAAAGTTCAAATTTGATAAAAACAAACATACCATGTTTGTACGATCCGGCTGAAGTTGTGGGTTTAAAGCTCAGTTCCAAGAATGATTAAGACGTCCATTTTCTCTAATATTTAACAGTCCATTCCTCATTAAATCCTCACGTGCGGTCTGGTTAGTCTGAAGTCAATATTTCTATTGATCTCTTCGGTATTGTATATATTGATATAAGGACAGTTTAAATAAAGCAGGTTTGGTTGTCGGATATTTTTCTCCTTATAGATACGCTTTAGTTACGTTTTGGGTCAATAGTTCTCCATTTCATATACGCACTTTGCAATTCCAATATGCAATCTGCGGCAATGAGCACGTATTCGATACCAAGGCAGCATACTATACAAAGAGAAATTAAACGCTATATAAAATTATTGTGATTGGTTGTAGGCAAGCCCTTTAACCATTTACTAAACAAATCGGCCGTATCCACCCACGTAATGTACAAATTGAGTAGTTAAAGTGCTTTTTCATAAAATTTCAACAAAACCTTAACATCGTTAACTCGTTCCAATGAGGAATCACATCACATGGTTTTGGTGAATTTTTTTGAAAAATTTGAAAACAAAATAATTAAAATAACAAATTCCGATAACCCTTTGATTAAACCTTTACCTTACATAACGAAAAAAAAAACGGCAAACTCGAAAAAGTAAAGACCTGGTTACGTCGGCAGGCAGCCTGTCGTTACTCGTCTGTGTGCCACTTTTGCGCAATTTAACAAAATACGCCTTTCTGATAAGTGGACTCCTTGGCAGCCCTGACAAGTGGAGCAGTGCTTGTTTACTGGTGTAAACATAGTCAGCTCTTCTAGTAAAATAGGACCTGGTAACCAGTGCCTATACCGGTAGTCCTCTAACGTGGGCAGCGTTGGTATAAACGATCTACTAAATGTGACGTTATACTTGTGTCGCGTTCATGATATGGCTGACGTTGCTGAAAGTGACAATTTACACCAATAAATAACGAAATAACTAAATTCGGAAAAGTGGAATTTCCAACAGTGGTCAAATTAGTCTTTTCAATGGGATGCACTAAATACATTGTTTTCAATGATTCTTTTTCAAGTATACTTGCACTCTGGTAGATTTATCCCTGAATGGTAGATTTATCCTTCAGGGTTCTGTACTCAGTCAGCGTGACTACATTGATTCATGACCCAATAAAGATTTTAACCCTTTACCCAACGCAGATGATATCAAAATTTATTATTTGAAATATCACTTTTTTTAAAGTTTTTAAAAAAAAGTCAACAAAACCATATCATGTGACCCCTCATTGGAACGAGCTCGAGGAGCTCGTTCCAAAGAGGGGTCACATGATATGGTTTTGTTGACATTTTTTTAAAAATAGTATTTTTCAGCTTCTGAATTTGCATATTATGCGGGCGGATGCGTGCGATTCGTTGGGTAAAGGGTTAAAGCAAATAGAGTAAAATTATCTTCATGAGAAGTAATGGTATATATATTGCCGCCAAAGCTCCACTATGATATCCCTAACCCTAAATAGTCGACAAAGCTCCACCATGATATCCCCAACCCAGACAACCCTTTGCTGACTCACACTATAACGTGCTTGGCAACCCTGCTCTTTGAACCTACGAAACCAGGCTCAACTGTACTCAAATAAATATTTGCTTGTTGAGTGAACGAACGTTTTCTATTTGACAACTCGTAATGGATGATACCTCTTGCTCAGTTTTTAAGCTTTCACTTGAAATCGAATATCTCTCTCAAGATTGGTCAACTAGTTTTGAGAAGCTATTTTTAATTGATTTGCAATGTTCGAAAATGTTTCAAGTACAAACCAAGAGGAATCAGAGCGTTCGATTGAAGCATCTCTTATTTTACCGAGCGCCTTTAATTATGATTAAAACAGGTAATTAGCACCTGTTATTAAAGGGGCATGGGTGGATCCTATTTGCAGGTGGCACAAATGGCGCGCGACTCTCCTATATTTTGTAACTCAAATGTTTTTTTCACTTGCACCGACACCAGGGACACTGCATTCTCCACGACAGCTCATGAATATCCACACCATGTGTATCACTATATATTATGCGCATGTCTCATGTGGGCCGTTATAAATTGGCTTCTCTTTTTCAAAATTTGAATGATTCTTTATAAAATTGTGGGATTGATGGCTGAACATTGTGGTCATTTGCAAAGACGCTACTGGTGGTCCACTCTGCCATTCCATTTTCCAAACTTTTCTGCGGGATGGTCTCTGTTCGCCCCGACGAAAGTAAGATACCCCCTCTCGTGCTCGACGTCAACTCGCTGCGGGAACGGGAAAATTCTGTCTCAGGACGATTCGATCCTGGGAAGATTCAGCCCAGGTGGGGTTCAAGTTGGGGAGATTCGGCATTGGGGCAGAGAAATTAAAAACAACGTAACATATGGTTGAAAAGCATTTCTTTTATTATTTTTCAGAAGTTCGTTACATCATATGGAAAACGTAACACCAAAATAATCAAATCAAACTACCCTGGATGACCAGTTATCGCAGAAGGATGCTGAAGAAGAAACAATGCCACTATGACAGAGTAAAGAAAACTGGTAACTGGCAAAACTACAGATTCAGCTGGGAAGAATACAAAAATATAAACACATGAGCAAACAGCTCTTTAGTGAACTTGAATGAGATTTGTGAGATACAGCAGCAAACTACACGATAAAATTTCATTCGTTAGTTTGTGGCTCGATATCAGTGAACAGGAAATGATATTCTTGGATTTTGATAGAAATTTGTTTTCATTAAAGGTTAGTTCCTATTTTCTGCATTTTTCGTCCTTAAAACCTGAAATGTACAAAATATTTTTTTGTTGAAAATGTTGAAAATCAATGCTACATTAAGATAACAAAAAGAGAGAGAAAATAGTTTACAAAAGGAAGATTCGGCTTTGAAAGTGGGAATTTTCCGCTTGGATGCCAAATCTTCCCAGTTATAGTCTTGGGGTCGAATCTTCTAAAGGACGAATCTTCATGGCAACTACGCTCGTCTAATAACACTTCGCATAATGACCCTTGATTTAAATGCAGCACCCAAACCCATAATCTTGAATCCGCCACATGAGGAGGAGGAGCACAGGGCGCACACGCTACCTACCCCTCTACACTTTTCCAGGCACATGCTCCATCATTACTCAGTGAGTTATCGTAATACATTGTCTGCAAGGTAAACAAACCCAACCAACGGCAAGCGCATTCCACATTCAATCGGTTCGCTCTGTGTTCTACTACTAATAATAATTGCATAACCTTTATTTCACACCTGGTGCTCTATGTCTGTATAAAATCCCAAAATTCCTTATGGAAAAGCTACAAAAAAAAAAAACAAAAATTAAAATAAAAAAACAGTGTGTTGATGGATTATGTGATGATTAGAGTTTGTTACTGTGATTATAAAAAAGTCTTTTGTGAGTCGGTCGGCGCAGGGTCAAATCACGTGAACATCCAGTAACCATGCTGGCATCTGTTTGGCGAGGAGAGAGGTGAACAGAGTTTTTGCTACTCGTCTCAATTGTCTTTTCGCATCCACTCTAGCATGACTACATGTGTGTGTTTGTAGCTGTTATGGCGTCGAAGTTGTGGGGGTGTTCGCGAGTGCGTGTGCTTTGGCAGTACGATTCCCATGAGTCATCGGGGCAGGGTCAAGCCACGATCAGCAGCCATCTGACATCGGTTCTGGGAGGGGCAGCGAAGGGAGTTCATGCAATGCGTCGCTATTGTCTCTCCGTAACCAATCATGTGTGCGTTTGTAGATGTCCTGGGGTCGATGTTGTCGATGTGTACACGAATATAGTGTGATTTTGCAGGGTGATTCTCATAATTATAATATTTCTTTCACTTCAACCACTTTCCAAGTCGAAGGCGAGCCTTCGAGTTGGAAGATAGTTGAGGTAGAAGAACTAGACAGAGTCATCAGCAGACCGTTGCATGAACATCGGAAAGAGAGACGAGTGGGTGTTTGTGTATTTGATAATACACAATTACCAACATGTGCCGCCACAGGCTGGTGCATCTCGGAAATTTATCCCCTTCATTCAAACAGACTCTTTAACAGCTAATATCTCACTCGTCAAGGCCATAGAACCAAGCAGATTTGAATTTCGGTTGACCTATTTTAACAATATTACCCCGCCAACAATGGTATCTTCTTTTGACATTTGTGTCATCCACCCTCCCCGCACATACAAAACATTTTAGTCTAAACAATATCTATTTGGAAAAGTGAAAGTCGTAATCATTACAAAACATGATAATCTTACGAACAATAATGTACATAAAGAAATATTGTTAAAAAACACACAATGATAGATCTCGACAGCAAGCTTAAAGCATTTTAAAGTCGTCTGTATAGAGGTGATATATATACAATGGTGTTACGGGACTCAAGTGGTATTCAGTATAATTTCTCGTTGAGAGTAGGAAAGAGAGAAACTGGAATACTAGTCATAGAAAGACGGAAACTATTTACAGTTACGTGTGGTGCTAACGGATGTGGGTGGATGGTTACCAAGTCGAAACAGAGTGGAGTTCATTAATCTAAGTGTATGGTTGCCAAGGCAGATGTGTCACACGCTGGTAACCTTTAAAGTGTCCTATCATAAGGTTGTGCCAATTTAAGCACGGTAATCACATTGACAAAATACCTATTTTGTGTTACCGTACGTTCAAACACCGTAACGACAGGTAGACCATCCCGGATCTCCTCTCTCCGCAATCTGAACCAACAGCTCTCTAATTAAGAGAGACTTTCGCTACCCTCCGCCACCTCTACGTCATAAAATATCAATCTAGCCAAAAATCAAGACTGCGTTAAAACAGTGCAATAATAAGTAGATCACACAAGATCTCCTCTGTCTGCAACCTCAGCCAACAGCTCTCCAACTGGTTGAGTGTTTGGAGCCCATATTTTGGCTTGATTATGGTGTGCAGGTAACACAACTTAAAGCCTTCACATTCCATTGAGGATGCTTTATATTATCTGCGATGTGAAGTTCTTTGATATATATGGATTTGCCTTGTTACAATTTATTGGAGAATGTCTGTACACAGTCTCCCTTACTTATAACAAGGCAAGGACATCTGAATAAATTTTGGAGGCTGGGAATAATTTAGCACTCTGCCAGTTAATTAAGAGAGACTTTTGCGATTTCCCGCCACCTCTGTCTGCCATAAAATCACAATCTCCTCAAAAATTCGGACTGTGACATGGAATTGTGAAATGTTACCATAATATATGCATTAGCCACAAACTCTCCACTTCCTCCTTCTGGAAGGAATCGAAAAAAATACCGTAAGTTCAATCTTGTAATGAGTAAATCAACGACGAACACGTGTCTAATTATTTTAGTAGCATCATTTTAGTAGTCTAAAAAGTGTGCCACGCCCGATCTAGTTCACATTGGAAGTGATGTCATACATGCACGCTGTACTATACGTTATTAGCATCTTCCAAATTAATGACGCATCCCCTCCCACGTGTGATCTTTCTTACAAAACAATATACAGGTATGAAAAAATGGAAAGACAACGATAAACGTTACCGCCAGTCGCTAAATACACTGCAAAAAATACAGGTTCTCTTCAGAACAAAAACTGGTTCTAATCTTGTCCCTGAGATGGAACCAGTTCTGTTTAAACAGTATTTATTTCAAATCAAATAAATTTACCAAGATTAGCATTCAATTTTAACAGAATATTACATGAACTGAAGTAGATTCAGCAGGAAACTTGGAGCTTATTCAACGCAGTCTCCAAACATTTTGAAACAAAGGAGATATGAACAGTTGGCATATCGAACCAGTTTTGGTTCTGTATAGAACCAAAACTGGTTCGATATGCCAACTGTTCATATCTCATTTGCTTAATAATGATTTGAGACAACCTCGTATAAGCTCTAAACTTACGGCTGAAACCCCCTCAATTTATGTTTAATTCTGTTAATATTTAATGTTAATCTTTATAAATTTATTTGATTTGAAATAAATACTGTTTAAATAGAACTGGTTCCATCTCAGGGACAAGATTAGAACCAGTTTTGGTTCTGAACGTTCTGAAGATAACCTACATTTTTTGCAGTGTACTTCACTTATTCTTGAATGTATAACTCAACTTAACAAATCGACAATACTTCCCTTTGACATCAATATCTTACACTATTCAATGCCTTTATGAACTAGGAAATCATATTTGCAAAGCAACGAAAATACACAACATGATTCAAACTATTCGCAATCAAATTTTAGTGTTCTTTATCTAAAGTTGTGTTTTCAGCTTTACCTAATTAAAAATATTACAGTTAATACTTACTATAAACGTTATTTGGACATGACTGGCCAAGCGATTAATATACCAATATCGATTTATTTAACCCTTTGAACACTGGTAGTATCTTCCATGTCGTTCAATGGCAGCAGTTGGAAGAGTCCATATTCATTATTTGGGGGTAGACAAATTAAATAGTTTTAACGTGCAGCCTTGGGGCTGCACGTTGAAGATATCGATTGGTGTGCCCCACACATTCATTTAGCAGGCATCCAACTTAATGAAATTATGACGTCCCATGTTCCTGGGCCGTTAAAGCGTCCTCTCGTGTTCAAGGGGTGAACATTGAAGCGAAATTCACCTCAGCTATTTTCCGACAAGGCTTGTGCGTTGCCTTTGGTCCACGTGTGTTTCGTTTTCAACACAGAGGTCACGTGAGGGGAGTGAGCATATGCCATCAAATGCTGATCTCCTATAAAAGACAATGGTTAAATTCGATTCGCATGTAAGTTGCGATCTGTGAAAGACCTAGTTATTCCATAAATCAATCTTCCTTCGTAATCTAAAATTCTGAAAAAAACAGCTGCCTGACCAGTAAGTTGACTCCCATGAATAATGAAAAAGACATTGGCTTCATTTGTTGAGACTGCCTCATAAAATGGGAAATGGAGCCTTGATGTTAGTCTGATATTTCATCGCGCGAGAAAGATAACAGCCGTTAGATGTAAAGGGGTTGAATGTTGTCAGTTACCGCTTTTTTGGTGTGCAGGATATGGATCTTTAATGAAGCAATAGTGGGCGGTGGAGGAGAAGGGATACACGCTAAGCGAAGCGCGACAAAGTTTGGTCCCGTGCCTGGAAGAAGCCATTTTTCTTGGAGTTGCTAACTAAAAACATTTGATTAGCTCTCTGGAATTTTCAGTGTAGATGTTTATAATCTGCTGTTATACAGTTGGTTTTCTTGAAATATTACTTCGGTCGCATGCACATGGACGTCACAATACAAAATCTTCAACCGCAAGTATTCCCATAATGCAGGTAGGAATTTCACCAATTCAATCTTGCTTAAGGGGTCGTCCAACCTAACTTTGGTCAATTTTTTTACATTTTTCCCAATGCCTCAGAAACAGATAAGAGAAGTAAGGAAAGGCAAATTATATATCAAAATAATGAGTAAAGTGCATAGAAAAGGTACATATAATTTTTTTCAGGAAAAAAGTGAATTTTATGATTTTGAAGAAGATTAATTTGCAAATGGCATTAGCAACGAACCGGTAAAATCACAAAATAATCGGTAATTCGAAGGCCTTCTCCTCAATATAATGATAACATACTACAGACTCGGAGAAAGCATTTTTTGACACACACTCTGGTGGGTTTTGACGTTTGAATGTAATAAAACCAACACAAATTTTTGATGTTCCGGATGTGGCCATGTTTCAATGATGTTTTTCCGGTCATGTGATTACGATGTGGTTCTTGCAGAAATACTCAATTTGGGCATTCGTAAGAACGCAAGGACGTGATCACGCCCTTCATTTGTTCGAGACAATGTATGAGCGGATTTGCAAACAGGTGACAGCAAATACTTGAGCTGTTAATGTCATAAGTGCAAAATATGGTTCGAAATTCCCTCTCGTGTTTACAGGCCGTCTGAACTTTTTTGTTGACAAAAAATCTGAATTATTGCGCACTAGAAAGACAACATGAACCACTTGTAAAAAAATAATCGAGTGTATAAAATCGGGACGATACACATAAAATAAGGCAATATTCATAACAAAGTAAGCAGAATGCTTCCGAAATCACTTCTTCACGAAGTATATTCCAAGTGACCTGGAACTCTATTGAGCGTGTTGATTCCCCCCCCCCCCCCCGATGTTGTGAAGTTATTTACTTCCTAGTAACCATGGAATTTGAGGCGGGTGTGTTTAATGTCTGCAAAGGACCGATTGAAGATGGGTTGAAAATGATGCATTCGTGCTTTTAAATAAGGTGCGCTTGGACGATGCTGAGAATTTAGTTTTTTCTTGCAACCAACCATACTAACACAAGCGTCGATCAGTGTCTTTTGTCATCGTTTTACACTGGCAAATGTGACAAATCTCCTTCACCGGAAACTTATCTCCCAAGTTGCATATCATAATAAACATAACCGCTGTCAGCGTGGCCGTGTGGTCAAAACCGAAACGAATTATCGAATCCACGGTCAAAGTTATCTGCAATTGGCTTTTAAAGAAATGAAATACACGAAATATTCGCAATTTCTTCATTATCCATGCCGAGTAACTTTTTAACCAGACCACATGCGTTCAGTTTCGTTTGTCGGCATCAAACTGATATTGTTTGTGGTAATTAATAGTACGAGAAGGCGAAAGAAGCCAAATATTACCCATCATCTCTTATTTAAAATTGATAATTTCCTTTATTTTACTGAAATTATGAATTGATAAGGTGGGTGTGTTGCGATTATTATGCCCCAGACCTGGAAGTTGGAAGATCAAAGGTGCATCTAGGACCGTGCAGTTGTGACCTCTGTCCTTTTAATCTTAGTCGTACCCATTCATCGTTACACTTACATGTACCAACATTCTCTCTTGTATCTCAACCATTGCTACTCCAATTTGAAGGATATTTGGTGTTGTGATCGAGCATCATGGGGAAACAATGCCTGTGTAGCTGCTGTAGCATGGGTTTCTTCCCACATTTTTTCAGAGTTGTGGTACTTTTTCACTCTTTTGAGTTAGAAAATTTTGTTTATAACTAGTTGATTTGTTACAATTTGTTGGAAAGTGCCTGCTGACACCCTCAAATTTATTGCTACAAAATATTTCTGGTGAAGATTTTGTTCCTATTACTTATCAAGCATCAACCTAATGAATATTCTGTATAAAGCCACCAATCTGATGTTTGACACTTTTATCAGAGCGGTTTTGAAGGTTTATGTAACTCAAAATGTTGATTATGACAGGACTTTTCTATTCACCGATTAATCAATAAATTAAGTGTTATAGTTGGAAGTAAGAAGCATGAAAGGTCCAGAACTAAAAGTCTAGAAAGAATGTTTTGCAGTGTAACATGATTTTTGCAGGTATACTTATTTGGAGGGTTACCTGTCTGATAGTGTTTGGAACATGTGTGGCCAGGATCTTCAAAAAGAAAAAAAGAGTTAAACTTTGAGAAAAAGGCATTTGCCTTGAGTGCCAGAGGTAGAGTCATACAAGTTAGAGAGATTTTTTTGTGTCAAATGGAGCTCACTTGTCAGCTTTTGGGGATTGCTTTGTGTATTGCGTTCTTGAAAAAAATATGAGACCCTCTGGATGTGCCCTTCTGATCTCAATATGCCAATAAGCCTCCTTGGGGAAAGTACATGCAATAATGGTTATGTAAGGTTGATTTGATGTGTTTTGAATAACAATGTACTTTTAAGTACATTAGATGGTTTATTGCAGTGACAGGTTACAGTTACCCTTATTTCTTCTCCAATAGATATCATGAGTGTATTGGTGCCCAAGAATAAACAGAGCTATTATACGTATTGATAAACCAGCCAAATGTAACAATTTAATCACTATCAAATTGATGCATGGGATAAAAGGGGGTACAGTGCAAGGGGTTTGTAAATATATTTATTCAGTTATTCAACTACAATGTATGACTTTGCAGTGCATTCTACATAGGAGAATATCATAGTTTCTTTCCAAAACACTACAGTGACACATACATCTTTATATTGGGAGACACTCTTTTGTCCTTCCATACTTCTTCTGGTGGACTCCTTCAAGTTGACCTTTGTTGAACTCCTCAAATCAAAACATAAGCAAAAGAAAATGTCTGCCTTCAATCAGTGAGCACTCCACTTATAACATTTGGTCTCAATCTTTATTACTTTCATGAATTAGGAAAAGATTTCTTCGAGTATGTACTTCAGTGTTTATAGAATACAGCTGTTATTTTATTTTGAGGTATTTTATTGTAAAAATTTTGTTCTCTTACTTATGCCATAGCAGACTTTCAGGTGGTGCCATTTACACATGGCAGCAGTCCCATGGCAAATTTCAGTTTCCACGTGTTCTATGTTTCATTCCAAGCATTTTGATATATAATTTATTGGGGTTATTCATTTTGGGACTTTTTTAGACTTGAAAGAAAATTACATGAAATTTGACCAAAGTTAGGTTGGACGTCCCCGTAACAGAGCTCGATGAGTTCTGTCAAAACAGTTTCAATTTATTAAGCTCCTAGCTGCATTGTGGGAAAATGTACAGGTCGAAATTTTGACTTCAGTGTGCAGGTGGTTAATTTCCCGAATACTTTATCGCTAATCATGAGTATATCATGGACAACAGATGATCATGTTATAACGGATCAAATTAGAAAATCAACATAAAATTCCCTTTGTCGCTAATAAATCGTCGGCTGAGTGTTAGAATGTTCTATGTCCCCTAACATTCTAGCACTCAGGCGACGAAATGGCACAACAAGCAAATTGTTTGCAGAACATCGCCAGCGAATTTAAAATGTTCCCAAAAGAGATAGGAAGAGGATGTTGGTTAGCCAAAGCCAGAAGCACGTGTGATGGGTACCTGCGGTACTTCGGGAGTCATCACTGCCAACGATTTTTTCAACTTTATTGTCGTAACCCAATCTAGAACAAATGTTTTGTCATACATTGATGGAAAGGGCTTCTTTCCACTTCCCGTTTACTTCTCATATTACAAGATCGATGATTATAATGGAACAGCACCTTTCGTTGTAGATGAACAACAGCTTCGTAGATGTGAAATTCAGCCTCAAAGAAATGTGAATATCGACCATCTAGACACACCAACAATTACATTCGACACAGTCATTAACATAGATTTATTTTGCATGTCGTACAGTATTCGATTTTTTCTGATTACAATGAGTGTTATCAAAGATAACCAGTAATTATGCAAGACATAATAAGCAGTTAAATGGATCAGTTTAGCACTCCTGTCGTCGCATGAATAAAAATAGTATGGCTGGTTGATGTGTCACCTGTTTCATATTTACCCTTTTCAGCTCTGTCTGTAATGGCGGAACTCACTAGAGTTCAAAGCATGCATGCAATACAATGGGCAAGAGCTTTTTTTTATTTTTCAAATGCGATTTTTTTTCGCGTTACTTACGAAATTAAATCACATCGCGCTTCTCGTCCCGCATCCGTCTTCGCTGATTGGAACACCACTTGCGTACATGCTGGCGTGGGCACAAGTTTTCAGGGGTAAATTGACGGTACCCTTGCATTTTCCCACTGATGTTTAGACAACTGGAATACTAGAACATCAAGGAAAAACGTCGTCTCTCAAAACGCCCTATCCCCTTGAGGTGGCGTTGACTTAATCAGTGCCTCCTACCAGTACATGACGTTTGATGTCGTGGCAGCTGTTACTTTGTGACTGTAGTCACAGTGTAACAGCTTTCATCTCATCAAACTTCATGGTGTTTACCTATCACAAAAACTAATAACACTGTATCAGCTTTCGAATCTCGCCATTTGTTTTTTTAGCCAATAATAACTAAAATATCTAATGAGTTTGTCTTGCCACGAAAAATGTACATATTATCAGCATATTCATTTTTCATAGACACCAACGTATTCTCTTCAAAACGCGATCGGCAATTGCGAGGCGTGGAGAATTGAACACCTTCGCGAAACCTTTTTTGGTGAGCATTGTTTATTTATATCAACGTACGCCCCCCTCCAAAGATTGCAGCGGCGAAGACGCACTTCTGTATGTGACCAACGAGCGTTCCAGCAATCCAGTTGTATAGAGATCAGTGATTTTACGTATATGTGAGGTCGAAACGACGGACGCAAGTTAACCCATCACCTAACGAATCGCCCGCATCCGCCCGCGTAATTTGCAAATTAAGCAGTTGAAAGAAAGCAATTTTTCAAAATATTTCAACAAAACCCTATCATGTGACCCCTCAATGGAACGAGCACACTTTGCGGAAGTTAATTCCGGACAAATACATTTGGAGGTCCACCTAACCTCATTTACTAGTAACCTGAAACCCCCATCTCCACCATGGAGAAGTTACACCCCGAAACACACCGTACACTTCGCCTACAACTTAATGATACCAGGCGTCTCATGTTTCTGGAAGCGGATGCACACCACAAACACCGCATTTACCACCATTGCATCTTACAAAACGTCGTCCCTATAGACCTTTTCAGTACCATCAAAACGGATCTACACCAGACCGTTAACAAAACACTGAAGTTTGAGAACGACATGTCCTCTGACATTGACGCTCTAGCGCTCCAAACCACCCAGCGTCTGGTACAACTCTTACAAACCCAATACCACAAACGTACCTCCGACCTTACGACTCAGGTGTCCGAGTATCTTAACCACCCGCTCCCACCTAAAGTTACCGAGCGGGACCAACCTGCTTTTCTTGAGCTTTTCACAAAACCATAGACCGCTTCTCCTCCGGTGACCTCACCAAATACAAACTAACCAACAATACACGCTTTAAGGAGGCTATGGCTACCGCTACACCGGACTTTTAAATGGCAGGCTAATTGTGCGAATTTGAAATGGGGGTGGGGGTGGGGGGGGGGGGTACAGAGCAATTTGTGCCACCAGCAGGTCACCATAGGACAACACCTCAGTATTTTAGATAGCTACGCCTCTGAGAGTCGGCGATTAAAAAATAGTCATTGTACGTACACACTGAGCGCCCACACAGTTTGCATGGTACCTACACCACTGGTCTTAGACCTGGACTGGATGTGTGAACCATTTTTCAGATGTTTTATAATGTATATTATTTGGACGTGTAGGGGGTTCGTCCATAAAATTTGATAACCGTATTATTACTGGAAGCCTTACAAGGGATACAATTAATACTAGGTCTTCCAATCGACCCTTTGTAACAGATACAATGGTATGCATTCTTACTTTCACTGTTAATGTCGACAAACCTACAGCTTGTACAGCGGCGTCTCTGGTAGACAGTGATATGTTATCATAGTGAACGCCTCGTACAGACATCCTACCCTAAATTCCTAAGAAAAATGTAAAAGTTATCACCACAATCATATGCAGAACGCCTGAGGTTTATGGGGATAACCGCCCTCTACTCCTTTGCGGTGATGAGGTTCAATGGTCACCTTCTGACACTGTTTGAATTATATCTCAAAACTGCATCGTACAAGTGCATGCATATATACTTTCGGTATACATGTAAACAAAACTGTAGCTTGCACGTCGACGTCCCTGTCAACTATTGCTTGACATTGGCGTGTTAACGTATCAATGTTAACATCTTGTATTCGGTATTCAGTCATAAAAGATTTAAACGTATCCCGAACATGCAAACGATCGCTCTCTTGTCTCTTGTGACGGCGAGGGTAAAGTTGATACCAGCTGGTAGTTCAAAGGTCCCTTTACACCAAACAAAGTATGCATAAATATGACGGATTGTTCATTAGTGGTGTAGATATAAAAAGGACCGTAGGTTCACCCGCATTTTGTTGAAAATTGTTATTTCTGTAGGTACAGTATTTGTGTTTGTTTGCATGATGGGACATTCACGCTGAAAGTTATTGTTATACATCAATTAATATAAATAGGATAATACCTTTAAGACATCATTTTTTTCCAAAAGTTCCAATGGAGTACCGAGAATAGCGTCTGTAATAGGCAGAAAACTGGGATTCTGTGGGAATCTGAGCCAGTAAAGATACTTTTATACAACAGAAAAAACACACCGCCCTACTCATGTCTTGTTGTCCCCTTCGCTTGTCCACACCTCACACTTTTAGTGAAACCATCACTTGAATTAAAGTGTGAGTGGAATGTTTAACCCTATACCTAACAAGGAAAGCAGACGACACTTGAAAATAAAATTCTTGAATAACTATTTTTTTAAATTTTTTGTCTCAAAAACATAGGTTGTGACCCCTAATTGGAATGAGCTTGTCGAGCTCGTTCCAATGAGGGGTCATAACCTATGTTTTTGAGACAAAAAATGAAAAAATAATGAAAATTAATTGGCGATTTTTGTGAATAGCGCTGGCTAGTTTTGTCCATTACGTTGGGTAACGGGTTAAAACAACTGTCTACTACCGCCGCTGGTTGTAAAGTAGCAACGGGACGAGATGGCTCAGTGGTTAGAGTATTGAACTTCAAGCCCAAATGTTCGCAGTTCGACCCTGACCAGCGGCGACTGCTTTGTGTCCTTGGACAAGGCACTTAATCTCGATTTCCCACTTTGGGGGCAAAGTGGCGTTGTGTACTAAGGTGTACTGCATGTCGTCCGTGCACTTACCTCCAACCAATCCTAAGCCTGCTTGTGCGGAGGAAGTACGTCGGGAGTCTGACATTTGTCTGCTGCTGCTCTGTGGCTTCTCCCAGGTACTCCGGCGTCCGCCACCCGTAAAACTGTCCGACGTAAGCTGACTCTGGCTGTCGAAAGTGTCGTTAAACCCCGGTAAATAAATGAATGAGTAAATAAAGTAGCAACGATAGTAAACAGTTGATTTAAACATTCGAGTCTCACGTTAAATTCAAAAAGTCATTTTTTGACACACATACAGTACGTGAAGAGTGAATTGTAACTAAATCACCCGCGGACTGGAATTATCACCCAAACTATAAGTTTCAAATTTTGTACACATCTTCTAAAAACACAAGCAATGTTTCAGCCAATGGACCTCCGGGTTTAACCCGGAGGTCCATTGGCTGAAACTTTGCTTGTGCTTGTTATGCTTTGCAACAAATTTGCAATTATTGCTTGGGTGGAATCTCCACTCTGCTGGTGATTTAGTGATAATACACTCTTCACGTACTGTACATGTACCAATAATCGAACCTACAGTTCAGCCCATCGACTTTCAAAATTGCTCCGCGGTTCCTGAATACAAGCACAAACTCGCTGATGACACAATGATTCCCCTGGGTTGAAATGTGTTTTGGATTAACTAGAGTATTAAGAATAATGCTTTATTTTCAGAAAATATGAAACTCTTCTTAGTGATTTAATTCTGGTCGCGTGTATATGGATACCGTACTTTTATCAGAACCGATACCATGGGCGGATACAGGGGGGGGGGGGGGGGGGGATTAGGTAGGGTGGATTTCCACCCCCTTTGATATTTGAAAGGGGAGACAACAAGCAATTTTTCAAAGTCAAATTTAACCTGTATTGAAATTATCTTTACACGAGGAGTTCTCGCGACTAGACACCATCGTATAAACGATTGGTACAATGTATGGTCTGTAGTCTGTACCTCAATGAGGTACAGACTACAGACCATACATTGTACCAATCGTAGTCAACATAAATGTCGATTCATCAACGAAAATAGTCTGATACATGTTATTTGGATGAAATATTATCACCATAACAGTTCATGCGATGAATAATGACTGGCTAGTCATACGCCGAGGGTGCCTGGAAATATAACGTTCACAAATTTACTATTTTGAAACAGGTAACTCAAACCCGTGCATTGCGATAACGGCGAGGTCCGATAAACGCTTAGTTGTCATGCTGCTTCGCAGCCACGTATGGATCCTCCGGACGCAGTACACAAGGAAATGCATTCAGAATGCGTCTCCTGCGATCGAAATTTCCAAAATCTTCCGGGGGAGGACACCCCGACCCCCTCCCCCGTACGAGAGCGGGGATATTCCCCTCTCGAGTTCACTCCTCACTCGCGCCTGAGGCGCTCGGTTCGTGGCTCCGCCACTCAGTTTTCCACCACCCCCCCCCCCTTTTTTCAATCCTGGATCCGCCACTGGATACATGGACTATGTGGAAAACCTTGTCGTGGGAAACATGACGAGTGCTTTTGTGGATGTAAAGGAGCCGGTGTGTGTGAATCAAAGTGTGCCGTCATCAGTTTCCATTGTTGCAAGGAAGCTGGGAAGCATCAAAAGGTTGAAAACCATTCACGAAAGATGTGTTGAACGAAATATGGAGTGTGTTTCACCTTCACAAGAAAATTGGCATGTGAAGATGTTTCCATGTTTTGAAAAATTGTTTAAAATGTATAAATTCTCGAAAAAAGTAACACATTTTCAAAACCACCAAACGTATACCTTGTGTGGGGTTGTATGCGCGAGGCTGTGTGTGAGGGTAAGGGTGTATGTTCTGGTGCGTATGCGGAGATGAGGTGGCAGTGATTTTCAAAGCCAATGCACAAATTACAAGTATTTTCAAAGCCTTGAACACACGAGTTATTCAATTCAAGGATTTCAAAGGACCAGAATGAACCTTGTACACAACAATTACCTTGCACACATATAAAACCAAATACTGTTTGCTAAGATCACAACATTGTTGCTTAAGTTGGCGACCATGGCACAGACGTGGTCACATCCTCCACGGAAACAAGGACATCACATCTTGCTTATCCACTTTCGCACCCAAATGAGTGTCCTTTAGAATCCTCTTTTTGCAAATGGAATTCCGCAATATATGTATTGAATATTTAACACCATGACGGGGGCGCCGGAACGGCCCAAACACTGGCCCGACCATAACACCCAGATTCCTGTTTTTTCGAATTGTTGCCATCGATTATGTGGGGGAGAAAAAAAAATGACAGTGCATTCAGTTCGTCTTTCGAGGAACATAATATGACAAAATTCCCTGTCAAATTGCCAATGGTAATTTGGCAGGGAATTTTGTCATATTATGTTCCTCGAAAGACGAACTTCACTGTGGAGGGCCCCACAAATGTGGGGGCCCTGGTCCGCCCAGTCTGCCTATTCGTAAATCCGGCCCTGCCCCCAGAAAATGTTTCAAAATATGACATCTCTCAGACCCATTTTGTGACTACTTCTTTAGTATTCCAACCGCTTCCGAAGCGGTTGGAATACTAAAGAAGTGGCCCCCAAAATCCCCTCATCTTACGTTAACTCGTCATTAATAGCCGCCATTGTGTGCTCAATATTAAAGAAACAAGACGATCTATGCGCGCACTATTTTCGGATATCCGCCAGAACAAAATTAAAAAATCATAGCCTAGTTATTTGATATGAATGACGTTCGGCTGAAGGTCGATCACAAAAATGTCATGATCGGCAAATTGTTTGCCCCGACATAGGTCGGGGTGATCGGGGCGGCTCCGGCGCCCCTGTATGAAACCTGAAGTGTCGTGTTTACTCGCCAGTAATGCAATATGAACATAGAACACAACGAATCTGAAGTACGGGGTACTGGAATCAACGACCTAAATTGGAGTCTTTCCTGTATTTCACGAGCGCGAAAGGCACGCAGCAAATACAGGAAAATCTTCAACAAGGGGCGTTGATTTCTGCCCCCTCCCGTACTTTCCCCTACCTATGGTCTGTATCTATATCACGATTAAACTGGGATTAAGTGAAGGAAGCTTATATGTTTTAACCCCTCACCTAACCAGAAAAGCAGACGACACTTGCAAATAAAATACTTGAATAACTATTTTTTTAAATTTTTTATCACAAAACATAGCTTCTGACCCCTCACTGGAACGATCTCAGCGGGCTCGTTCTAATGAAGGGGTCATAAGTTATGTTTTGTGATAAAAAATGAAAAAATAATGCAAATTGGATAGTATTTTTTGTGAATAGCTCTGGCAGGTTTTTGTCGTTACGTTATGTAAAGGGTTAGAGAAAAATATCACCTTGGGTGGTCTGTTTAAATTCTTGATTGACACTGTTTTGTGTCGAGGCATTTCATTCACTTACATTCTTACACTTAGGCCTGATTCCATGTGTGAGTGTACCCGGCGCATTTCCCAATGTCTGTATTGTGTGCAGTAACGTTGAATACACACAGCAATCGTGGTACTAAACGGGTTCACACCGACGGGACGGGTAATATTGAGCGAGGACAATCGTAACAGGCGTAAAATATAACGCTTGCAAAAAAGTGCATTTTTCTGATAACATATTATTTAGCGCTAGTTCATTGCAATTTACGAGTACGGCCTTGTTCGGTTGAACTCTCTCTCGCCACGGCCGCTGTGTTCCAGTGCTTTTCTGTGCAGAGACTCCAGGTGTTTTGCAGACGATCCATTTCACCAACCATTCGACGGAGACAAAAAACTACACTTTTATTTGTTTCTCAGGTGAAAGGATTAATGTCAGGTGGAAGATCCACTCTGAGGATATTGTGGGGATAAGCCAATTCCCGTTGTATATTTTAGCAGCCCAAATGTCAATGCAGATCAGGGGTATAGATAGGCTGAATGAATTGGGAGGACAAAATATTTTTCTTATGCCATTATTTTTTCATCACAATTCTTTCACCTCGTGATGGATTAAAACTACGTATACCCCAAAGTTAAAAATCCAAGGTATTATACCACAATTTTCATGCTACGTCCAAATAGAGTTCAAACCTCTCGGACACCCAAATTTAAAAAGGTCCACTCATGGTAAACATTAGAACTTATCTTGGACCCAAAGAGGGTAATATAATTTTTGACATGGTGCAGGAGGTACCACATCAAAAAAATAATTATTGAGTAAGGGTCCATGATTGAATTAAGTAAACATGGTTTAAGGTCTCATACCAATGCCGTGGACAACCAGCTGGATTTTATTTCACTGAACAACATTTACTCATTTAAAGTTTCTAAAAAGATCATCATGAACCACATATTCACTCTTAAGACATTGAAATTTCAAAACAATACAAGGCAGATGTCTCCCCGGGCATCCCTCTCGTGCTCTCCTCGGTTTTCTCCTGTGGCATTCTAGAGTGATTTTCGGTAATCGAGGGTCCACAAAACCCAAATTATTGTATCCACCCTGAAAAATCCTGGCTACTCCCCTGATGAATCACGCAATTGAAAATCTGTCACCAAAACCTGGTAGCCCAATTTAGTAATGGGCCCGTATTGCTGTTCATGGTCCCATCAGGCTTGCTATCGATCTGTGTTAGTATACTGGGTCAAAAAAGAAAGTATAGTAAAAACAAATGTGAAAAAATAGCATAATGGGTGAAATATAATAGTTCTAATATGTTGCATGTTTGTGGACAAGAATTTATTATTTATTTATTAGTGTCTAAGGTCATATACTTATTGTGGACAAGAAGACGCGCAAAGAGTTCAATGACATGTTGTTGTTGTCCACCCAACCGTATACAATTTTGATACGGATTTCAAAATAGCACGTGCTACCCGAGAATGTCAAATTGAATGGGAGACCGACGACTTTCTTTGTGTTATGTTGTGCTAGAGAGCCAGGGGTATTGAGAAAACACGCTGTTTTTTGTCTTCCAACATTTTAAAAAAATGCCAAGGTTAACCGAAAATCAAAGGTTGCGTGCCATTAGTATGTATGAGGCTGGGATACCTCCAGATGAGTTCGCTGCTGTGTTTGGAGTCACTGTGGTCACTATTTACTGTCTCATTGGAAGGTATAGAACCACTGGATCTACTACCGACCGACTGCGTTCAGGTCGACCAAGAGTTACGACCCCTGCACAAGACCGACACATCAGGACGTCTCACTTGCGTGATCGCTTCCTTCCGACGATGAGGACAGCAGCAATTACTGCTAGCAGAACTAACAATAGAATCAGTGCACAAACTGTCCGCAACAGACTCGCTGAACACGGCATCCGAAGTAGGCGTCCATACCACGGACCAATCCTTACCCAACGTCATCGTACCGCCAGAATGGAGTGGGTACGTCTGCTGTTCGTTGGACTCAGCATCGTTGGAGCACAGTTCTTTTTAGTGATGAATCACGATTTGTCTGCGGCGCGCTGATGGTAGGGCAAGAGTGTATCGCCAACGAGTAGAACGGTTTTCTGATTCTTGCGTGCGGGAATGCGACCGTTTCGGCGGGGGTAGTGTAATGGTTTGGGCGGGAAGTTCCTTGCACCATCGAACACAGTTGATCTGCATCGATGGTAACCTGAATGGACAGCGATATTGGGACAAATTTCTTAACGCTGTTGTTATCCCGTTGTTCAATGCTAACGGCGGATTGCAGTTATTCCAGCAAGACAATGCCCGATGTCACGTGGCGTGTATCTGTCGTGACTTTCTTGAGGAGCAGAGCATCGAACTTCTTTCCTGGCCCCCACTTTCGCCAGATTTGTCGCCATCGAGCATCTTTAGGATCAGTTGGACCGTCGGTCATAATCTTCAGACGTTAGGCGATTTACGTAATGTGCTAAGGCAGGAGTGGAACGCCGTGCCACAGGGTGACATTGAGAGACTTATCAGATCCATGCGACGTTGATATCTTGCCATCCAAGAGGCAAACGATGGACATACACGCTATTGGCTGCATGTGTGAACTTTTCATTTCACCCCATGTCTGCATTGCGATGTCCTGACATGACGCTGGCAACAGTAAGAACATGAAATTATGCAAATTCATACAGCTATACTCGAAATATTAATTTACATTAATTTGTTTGGGATTAAAGTTGATAACACTAAAATACTAAAAACATTGCGCCTCGAAGTTTATTATACTTTCTTTTTTGATTCACTATAATTTTGCGATTTCATTTCAATGTTTTTTTTTAAACCATCCTAGGAGTTATGGCTAGTTGGTTTTATACTCTTATTTTAACTCACCTAGAGTTGCTGTCGGTGTTCACAAACACTAATTCTCTGTAGAGATTACACTGGTTCTCGGGGATTTCACTTCACAACAACTTGTCTTCAACAACTCTTCTATGACAGCTCGGGAACACCAGTAAATACAACGTCAACTCTTCATCTGGGGGTTACTTTCCATTTGTATTCACTAATCGTCATCTCGATAAAAAAAAGCGCCACCAACCCTTATTTCCCGTGCGCCTTAACTCGCTCACTCAACTGTACAAAATCATCCAATCAGGGACCTCCAGTTACGGTCATGGTTTAAAAGGTCACCAGAATGTATAATTAACTTGAAGCGACAACACGCTCCGAGTAGCGTGACATAACACTCCTCCCCGTTTTATTTGAAAAAAAACGGACGAATATCATTAAGAAAGTGTGGAATTTACCAATTTTGAAGAAAGATACAAGTATGGAAATCCATGATTGGATGGAAAGTTAAAAACAGGTTATTCATTTATCAACTTCGATATACCCATTTTCATCAATCCGTGGTGAATGTCGAATAAGATAAGAAAGAAATCTAGCTTTTGATTTGTTTACAGGAATAAATCTTTCAGTCAGATGGGACCGTTCTAAATAAGTTCTATCCAGAATCCTCCAGAATATCTGCATCAGAGGCAAGCCAGAAAATAAGCAGACTGACATCTGCAAAATGAAGTCCTCAGAGGGTGAATTTAGTGATGCTACCCTGCTATAGCAGGGTAGCATCACTAAATTTACCCCCTGTGAAATTCAATCTGAATCAGAGTCTCAAGAATAAACAGAAAGAGGTACCCGGAGGATAAATTGGCCCACTGAATGGGGTAGTATCATCAAATTCACCCTCTGGGCACCTCATTCTGCAAATGTCAGACTGCTTATTTTCAGGCCTGATCAGAGGGGACCGTTCTAAATAAGTTCGATTCCGACTCTTCAACATTATCAACAGCAGAAAGGACCGTTCTACAAGAGCTCTTTCCAGACTCTCTGTTAGAATTCCTATTATTATCTCTATCAAGAGACTTGCATTCCAATTCAACTGCTGATTCCAACATTTGAGACATTTTCTTGTCTTCTCACAGTGACGCTATAAAATAGTAAACATTACATGTGCTTCTTGTCGTCACAATCTGGACAGAAATACTCTGTCAAGTTTTTAGATTTCTTAGCATTAACTTTTACATATTTACCATGATACCGCTCTTTGGAATTGTCACACTGGATCATGAACTCCCCACTATCAGGCTTATTGCAAAAGCAATATAAAACAGAAGTTCGATCAGAAATCACTGGTCTTTCAAGCAACCGTTTCCTTACGGTTACTAACCAGTTGGGAAGCTCACGGTCTTTTATCCTATCATGGTGGAGAGTAATTTTTGTCGTACGAAGTCTCACTATAAAATGGCTCTAGGAAATAACTTTTGTTATCAATCCTGATCTCTTCCAGTTTTCCAATAATTTTTTTAGCAATTTCCTACACAACAGCAGTGTCACATGCAGACACTGAACCCCCCTACTTGTTAGACTTCTGAAAAATTCGCACATCATAATTTCTCTTTATTCAAACTTGAGCTTGTTTCAAATGGTCTCTTATCAAAGTCGTGAGAGCATTTAATAACATCCTCAAGTTCGGACACCAATTTAGGGATACTTCTATCTTTGTAAAAGATACACTTGTTGGATAAACATGGTCCACAGGTTTATTAACCCCCCCCCCCCCCCCCCCCTGGCAACAACATTAAACAATTGTGAGTAAACACCGAACAGCCCCCATTAAACATCTGTTATATCTTTCTACTTGACCATTACATGTCGGTCTGTAGGGAGTTGTCCGTGTTTTATGAATTTGAGCTAATTCACAAATAGCTTTAAAGAGGCTACTGTGGCTGCGTTAAAATGACAGGTGACATTTAGTTCCAACATCAGCCAATCTTTCTTTTCATAAATATAACTAGATGGTGTCACTTGTGTGCAAAGCACACTATAGTGTATCCCCGCATTTGCATCCTTGACTTTGTATGAATGCTTGATACAAAGAAGAAATGTATTATATGACACACTAAAATCATATTGAGTGGCACAGGTGACACAGATTCGTGCGCACCTACAGACTCCACTGCAACATTTGGGCATGATTTTAGCGTTTCGAATTACATACATGTACCCTGGGAGCCTTTCGCCGGAAACGGTCTAAGAAAACATGAAAGTGGCAACGGTGGCACCCCAAAAATCCGAAACCTTCGTGCACATCTACAGACCCTACTGCAACTTTTGAGCATAGTTTTAGCATTTCAAATTACATACTCTGGGAGCTTTTCGCCGGAAATGATCTAAGAAAACACGAAAGAAAAACGGTGGCACCGCCACGTGGCATCTGAAAAATCTGAAACCTTTGTACGCATCTACAGACCTTACTGCAACATTTGAGCATGTGTTAAACATTTTGAATTACTTACCCTAGGAGCCTTTCGCTGGAAACGGTCTAAGAAAACACAAAAGTGGCAACGGTGACACAGCCACTTAGCACCCAAAAAATCCAAAACCTTCCTACGCATTTACAGACTCTACTGCAACATCTCAGCATGGTTTTAGCGTTTCGAATTACATACTCTAGGAGACTTTCGCCGGAAACGGTCTAAGAAAACACGAAAGTGGCAATGGTGGCACAGCCACGTGGCACCTGAACAATCCGAAATCTTTGTGCACATCTACAGACCCTACTGCAACATTTGAGCATGGTTTTACCATTTTGAAATACATACTGTAGGAGCCTTTCGCCGGAAATGGTCTAAGAGAACATGAAAGAGGCAACGGTAGCACAGCCACGTGGCACCCCAAAAATCCAAAACCTTCGTGCGCATCTACAGACCCTATTGCAACATTTGAGCATGGTTTTAGGATTTCGAATTACATACCCTAGGAGCCTTTCACCGGAAACGGTCTAAGAAAATGTGAAAGTGGCAACAGCACAGCCACTAGGCAGCTGAAAAATCTGAAACCTTCGTGCACATCTACAGACCCCACTGAAACATTTGAGCATGGTTTTAGCGTTTCGAATTACATACCCTAGGAGCCTTTCGCCGGAAACGGTCTAAGAAAACACAAAAGTGGCAACGGTGGCACAGCCACGTGGCACCTGAAAAATCCGAAACCTTCGTGCGCATCTACAGACCCCACTGCAACATTTGAGCATGGTTTTAGCGTTTCGAATTACATACCCTAGGAGCCTTTCGCCGGAAACGGTCTAAGAAAACACAAAAGTGGCAATGCTGGCACAGCCACGTGGCACCTGAAAAATCGGAAACCTTCGTGCACATCTACAGACCCTACTGCAACATTTGAGCATGGTTTTAGCATTTCGAATTACATACCCTTGCAGCCTTTCTCCGGAAACGGTCTAATAAAACACAAAAGTGGCAACGGTGGCACAGCCACGTGGTACCTGAAAAATCGGAAACCTTCGTGCGCATCTACAGACCCCACTACAACATTTGAGCATGGTTTTAGTGTTTCGAATTACATACCCTAGGAGCCTTTCGACGGAACCGGTCTAAGAAAACACGAAAGTGGCAATGGTGGCGCAGCCACATGGCAGCTGAAAAATCCAAAATCTTCGTGCGCATCTACAGACCCCACTGCAACATTTGAGCATGGTTTTAGCATTTCGAATTACATACCCTAGGAGCCTTTCGTCGGAAACGGTCTAAGAAAACACAAAAGCGGCAACGGTGGCACAGCCACGTGGCACCTGAAAAATCTGAAACCTTTGTGCGCATCTACAGACCCCACTGCAACATTTGAGCGTGGTTTTAGCATTTCGAATTACATACCCTAGGAGCCTTTCGCCGGAAACGGTCTAAGAAAACACAAAAGTGGCAACGGTGGCACATTCACGTGGCACCTGAAAAATCCGAAACCTTTGTGCGCATCTACAGACCCTACTGCAACATTTGAGCATGGTTTTAGCATTTCGAATTACATACCCTAGGAGCCTTTTGCCGCAACCGGGCTAAGAAACCACAAAAGTGGCAATGGTGGCACAGCTACGTGGCACCTGAAAAATCGGAAACCTTTGTGCACATCTACAGACCCTACTGCAACATTTGAGCATGGTTTTAGCGTTTCGATTTACATACCCTAGGAGCCTTTCGCCGGAAACGGTCTAAGAAAACACGAAAGTGGCAATGGTGGCGCAGCCAGGTGGCAGCTGAAAAATCCGAAACCTTCGTGCACATCTACAGACCCCACTGCAACATTTGAGCATGGTTTTAGCGTTTCGAATTACATACCCTAGGAGCCTATCGCCGGAAACGGTCTAAGAAAACACAAAAGTGGCAACGGTGGCACAGCCACGTGGCACCTGAAAAATCCGAAACCTTCGTGCGCATCTACAGACCCCACTGCAACATTTGAGCATGGTTTTAGCGTTTCGAATTACATACCCTAGGAGCCTTTCGCCGGAAACGGTCTAAGAAAACACAAAAGTGGCAATGGTGGCACAGCCACGTGGCACCTGAAAAATCTGAAACCTTCGTGCACATCTACAGACCCTACTGCAACATTTGAGCATGGTTTTAGCGTTTCGAATTACATACCCTAGGAGCCTTTTGCCGGAAACTGTCTAAGAAAACACGAAAGTGGCTACGGTGGCACAGCCACGTGGCACCCGAAAAATCCGAAACCTTCGTGCGCATCTATAGACCCTACTGCAACATCTGAGCATGGATTTAGCATTTCGAATTACATATCCTACGAGCCTTTTGCCGGAAACGGTCTAAGAAAACACAAAAGTGGCTACGGTGGCACAGCCACGTGGCACCCGAAAAATCCAAAACCTTGCTACATATCTACAGATCATTTAGCAACACCCAAGTGTAATTTTAGAACTCCGAATTACATAGGTTGGGACTATTCAGCAAAAAAGTGAAAAAATAACGCATTTTTTAAGTGGCTCCACAGAAGCCACCTGGTGGCACAAAAATTTAAAAGTTGTATTTTGGGGTTGCACAGACCCTATCGAACAACTGTAGAAAGTTACAGCGTTTCGAATTACAAAACCGGACGTACAGAAGTACGGACGTACGGACGTACGGACGTACGAACGTACAGACGTACGGACGTACGGACGGAGATCATGACAATATCCCCGCATTTTTTAAAATGCGGGGATAATTAACTATTATTTCAGCATTTGCGCACAAAAATGTTAGATTAATTACAATTATTCACTGCAAACTTAAACGATGCCATTGAATGGACCGAATTAGTTATTTGTCCCATATTTTTACAATATGCGCTGGTCGAATAATCTTTAAATTTATGACAAAAATAAACGTCGATATATTTCGGAATAAACTACGATCAATCGAGCCTCCGACTGGAACGTAAAATGGTGACTTCCGCGGAGACTCTCAACACAAAGTGAATTAACAATGTAAAAGCATTGTCCAAATCACCTTCATCTATCCAGGTGTTGTCCAACGCTGGTAGGTCTTGCCACTTTATAAGGTATTGTGGAACCTTTGTTTTAGGGTTAATGCGGCGGAATACTATCTTTTCGGTAACTTTACAGTCAACTTTTGAACTTGGTAAAAAATTGCTGATTGTTCTTAATGGTGCTAGGCAACTGAGCAGTAGTTTGATGTTCTTCGTCTCTGAGACGGGTGACGTCTGGACAATCAGGGAAGTTTGAACAGCCTAAAAATGAGGTCTTATCTTTATGTCATGACATTCCGATGGTTTAATCCTTGTTATGTTGATTGTACAGATATCATTAATATTAATGGCTAAATAACGAAATTTTCATTTTAGCACAACTAAAGCCTTAGTACCAACAAATTTCGTTGTTTAGCCAGTAATATTTTGCAGCAGGACTTACTATGGAAAGTTCACGTTCACTTGGCTCCGCTTTATTTTTCAACCAGTTTAATATTATGCTTAAATCTGTATCAGCATTCTGTTCTTCACGAAGTGTATCATTTGAACTTTGAAGTTGTTGTACTTTTTTATACTTAGCATTGATACATCAATGTCCATCTGTGCATGGACAATAACACCCATTTCTGTGGGGAATACCTCCACCAACCCAATTTCGTGAGATTTATGACTCTCGGAAGCATTTCCACCAGAATCTGGGAAAAGAATATATTTTAACTTCCAGTGTCCGTCTGGAAAAACTAGAACTGTGGAGTCCATATCAAAGGGTTTGCGTATGGATCGAATGACAATTTAAAAAAAGGGGCAGGACATCATCCACTTCCTCCCGAAACTGTCGCCATTTCTTTCAACAAGCCCACAATAAGAGCATCCACCACACGGTAGTTGTTTCATGCTGTCCAAGTTATTACAACATTTCTCCCAGGGAATACGACTTAAAGAGTCTGCATTCTGAACGTTTTATTCCCTTGCGATATTCTATTTACATGTCATACTGACTGAGTTCAAGCAGCCAACGAGTTAACTGACCTTGTGGCTTCTTGAAACTAGTCAACCAAACTGCTGTCATCCGTATTGACCGTAAATGGGCTACCTAACAAGTAATGCCGATACTGCCGAGCAAAAGTCACAACAGCAAGCAGCCCCTTACGAGCAGTACAGTAATTAGGATGCTCTTTTGAAAGGCTAAGCTACCATAACAGATATACACAGAACGACACACGTGTGTGAATGGGTTAATCGATATGGCACGAGTGTCAGTGCGGAAGAACAGAACGAGAGATCACAGGCCTCGAGTTTTATCCTTTCGCGATGGCACAAGTACCATAACCCATTCACACACGCGCGTCTTTCTGTGTTTATTACACGCCTTCACGTCTATAAAAATAATTATAAGAAGGACACTGAGCAATTCATTTGACAACTATCAACAAAAAGAACAATTTTATCGCCACCTACATTTGCGAGAGGAACCCGTATTACTGTTTCGTCCCATGAGTTCCAATGTGTTCTATATGCCTACTGGTACATAGAACACATTGGAACTCAGGGGACGATTTTCAAATTGTAAAAGCGTTGCACGATTTGTAGAACGTTGGAGTGAAATTTCGCTTCTATTTACAAGTAGTTCGTCGACGATTTCCGTTCCGCACATATGTGAGGAACAGATTTTCATTTTCCGAACGGTTTAGTGTTGCTGAAGATGGGGATTACATAGAACTGACGTGCAGTGAAATTGTTTCTTCCCTATTCTGGATCTGTATCAACTCGGCACCCATACAATGCTCAGAACAGTCAGTGTCAAGAACGAACGGAACTGTTTTATTGGGCAAAACCAAAACTGATGGATTCACAGGGGCTTCCTGTAGTTTGTGCCGCGCATTTTCATGTTCAGCTTTCCACAGGAAAGTTTTCATGCAGATTGCCCGATACAAAGGTCTAGAAAGATCAGCAAAATTCTTCACAAAATGTCTGTGATAGTTAACCAAACCCATAAAACGTTCAACGTCTTTAGCATTTTGGGAACGAGGCCATTCTTTTATGACCTCAATTGCACTATTGCCCTTTTCAAGGCCGTTTGCCCTGATAACAAAAAATTTCTCATCCCGTGGAAATAAAATACATTTACAGCGTTTCAACTTCACTCCGTACTGCCTAAATCTTACAAATACCTCACGAAGATTTTGCATGTGATCAGCAAAATCTTTCCCCATTAGTAAACAATCATCTACAAATGCCAATGCCGTTTTCCAAACCGGCCCCTGCAAAACAAAGTTTATTGCCCTACAGTAACTCGCCACTGCACCCGCGAGTCCGACACTCATACGGCAGAATTCAAAAATGCCATATCTGGTAACAAAAGCAGTCTTAGCCTGATCTTCCTCTTGAATCCGAAGTTGATAGTAAGCATGGTTACAATCAAGTTTTGAACTCCATTCGTTACCAGATAGTGTATCTAGGCACTCGCTCAGTCATGGCAGAGGGAAGGAATCTTTTGTGGTGAAAGAATTCAGTTCCCTGTAGTTTAAGTACCATCGAACAGTATGATCGCGTTTCCGAATCAAAACTGGTGCCGCTGCCCACTCAAAGATGGACGGCGTAATTATACCAGTATCTAGTAGTGTTTTTCAAATTTGCCCCCTCCTCCACAGCAAAAGCATTAGGTATGCGACGCATCCAAAGTTTAATCGGTCTAGCGTCACCAGAAATTGGAATGGTATGTTTTAATGTCGTAAAATTACCAAGATCATAGTCATGAACAGCAAAAACATCTTGGAATTCTGTTAACAACTTTTTTAACTCTTGTTGTTCATTCTCAGCTAAATATAAAATTGACCGATTAAATAAAACAGTTAAATCTGAAGGAACATCTGATTTAGAATTCCCAAGATCAATTTCAACTTTATTGACATGAGGTCTAGTTTGGATATTGGCATCTGCTGGACGACACACTTCAGCTTCAACAGCTGACGTAATCACTTTACCCTTCCGTAAAGTTACATATTTGTCAGACAAATTTAAAACACAACAGTAGAATTTTCTCCGGTTTCCATTGTACAGAGTACTAGGTATAAGAGGTTCCCCCATAACAGGCTCAATCATAAAACTGCTGCAATTTCAATACAAGTATTTTCTCTCTCAGAGTACTGTTTCCCTCCCAAACGAGAGGAGCCCAAAGCACTCATACGAGGGCATTGACCGTGTTCCTTTTCCAATGAGTCACGTGATTTTAATGAACACCGTTCCCCTTCCAACCGAAAGGAGCCCAAAGTACTCGCTGAATTTGAATCCACTTTAGAATACTATTCCTCTCCCAAACGAGAGAAGCCCAAAATATTTCTTTCAGCAGGGCCAAATTCATTGTCACTGCTCAGTAAATCATTGCCCAATGAATGATTTTTTATGAACTTGGTTGTGACCGCAGAACTCAGTAGCTATTAACACTTTGAAGATCATTTACGTTTGATTTCAGAGACGTCCCCCTGCCTTTGAGTCCCTCTCTGGAAAGTTTAACTTCTCAGTCTGCCCAGTTGTGGTCCTGTTTTCCGCATTAGCGCTACGGTTAGATGGATTTGAACTGAGACAGACTGCTGACATGTGTCCCCAACTACCACAAGAAAAACAAATTGGCTGTCCATCTTTTTTAAATCTTGCCCTGTTGGAAGCTGGAAAACTTTTTTCATTCGACCTTCGACCACCTTGATCACGACCGCGACTTGCGCCATATCCCCGAAAGTTTGAAATTTCCAGTTTCAATTTTTCTATCTGTTGCATCATTACCTCGTAGCCATTATAGCCATCATCAGTATTACAAGATTTAGTGGCTACCGAAGCATGAGCAACATTTCTAATTACTGGTTCTTCACCATAGGGGGTGGGGTGTGAGGGGGAAGAGGAGTGTACATAGCGGATTTCCCGCTTTCTTCCCAAAGATTGTGTGGCCTGAATAAAATTCACTTTTTTCACGGCAAGCTCCAAAGTAGACCGCTGGAGGCCATTAACGTCGTCTCCAGTTGTTCTATCAAGCAATCACTGACAAAATCTACTAATGGCATGCCCTACAATGAATGATTCTGGTGACGCCACCCAAACCTTGGTTGCCATGACATGCTCTCGATCTGCCCAATCACGGAGTGACTCATCTCTTTGTTATGACATAGAGTGAAATATGGCACTCAGTGTTTCAGGGGGCTGTTTAGATCCATAACGATCTTCTAATTTTAGCAAGAGCTGCTCGTAGGTTGTGTCAGGATTTGCCAAAAATTGTATAAAAAGGTAAAATAATCTAAGGCCTTCCCGTCTAAACTCCAGCACAAGGCTGTTATTTTTTCCTCATCCTCATCATTCGATTTTGTAAAACAAACCAATCAAACTTTACTCGGAGGCCTTCGAAACTACCTCTACCATCAAAAGTCAATCTAGACGGAAGATTTAAAGCTCTATTCCTACCTTCTGGTGGTGGTGGAATGTCATATGTTTGATTGATTCCTCTAGAACATACAGTGGGAGGATTTTTACTTTGCAAATCAATGGACTGGCCTAACAATACATCTCGAGAAGAATGATATCTGTTTTCAGCTAGCTCAGGGGGTCAAGTTAGGAAACGTAGTAATGTTCTCAATCCCTAAACGGCCAAGCTTTTGTGTTGACTCATGCTGAGACGCACCAAACAAGGCACATTAAACTCTTCACGGTTGCATAACCCCGGGATTGACATTTCAAGAATCCCCTGGTGTAGTCCATCAGCCGGTTCAGGCGGATTAAACACTGCACAGTTACATGAAAATTTGTTGTACCATACCCCCTCCCCATTTGTCAAAGGAAACTCTTTTGCTATTTACAGGAGCTTGCTTATCCACACAACTCAAAGGAGACAACCATGCATCAGGACCACAAGATATCGATGGCAGTTGGTCTAAGAAATCTAATTTGGAGTGTGGATAATCAGTTTCAGGCTTCCTACTCTCTGATATTTGTCGCGAATTACCACTCTTCGTGATGATTATATCAGGGGTTTCAAATGTTACTTGCCGAGGAACAGGAGCAGACTTAATATGTTGCTCAAACTCAATATTTTCATCAGACCCACCCCTACCGAACAACGGCCTTCCCATCACTGTAGTTTCCTCGCCAAACAATTTGAAGGGTGAATTTAGCCCAGTTTTAATTTTTGTTTGAGGAGAGTGTAATTTAGTTAGATTTGGATTTTCGGCAACTTGCAAATACTTCCCGAAATTCCATACTCAATTGATTGAGCTGATTGGCTATGACGTCTGGTGGATTTGAATTTTCCTCAAAAGATTCATCAAGCAACTTCAAAGATTGTTGTTGCAGTTTTTCATTATTTTTAATAACCCCGCATCAGAGTTTGACTCTGAACTACTGGTGAACATCGGAATTTGTTTTTGAGAATTGGGAGTATTTCCCATTGAAGCACAAACAGCAACAGGTCAAAGATCAGGCATTAAATTTCTACTGACATTACTCTCAGAATAAGAAACAGGTGCAGGAATAACATTTTGCTGGCTTTTTACTGTGTCATTAAAGCTAACTTTATTTTTATTCTCATTTACTGTTTCTGATTTATTCCAGTCATAATGCACATTTTCAGACAGGCCCGTGTACCAATCAGAACTTATCAGAGCTCGTGAAATGAACACTTGCCATGATTTTGGCACGTGTTTGAACAATGTTCACGTAAAGGTTGTAAACTTACTGCATGTCGATCTATTCTTCACACAGCCGTCGCTTTGTCGCGATGTCTTGAGCAGCCCAGTGGTGTGGGTGAAAACTTTCGTTTTTATGTCTTGGACTCCCTATCGAGGTGGGTTCGCCACCAACAGGGTCTTTGGGGAAAATGAGTTTTCAGTGAAATAACCTTGCCAACTGAAAACACTGAAATGGCTTGGACGGTGAGACATTAAATTAGGCTATCCATGGGGCAACGGGAAAACTTTATTTGAAATTCATGTTGTGTTTGCACCATTAATGTTCTCGTTCACGACCATGGGTTGTAATTAACAGCTGAATACACGAACACTATCTTTGGTCCAGAACGTAGCGTGGTGGTTTTTAAATATCGAGGTTCTAGTTCGAATCCCGAAAAGGGATGGATTTTTTTTTAAAAAAAGCCTTGTTCTTGGATGTGTAAAGCACATTTCGCCACAAGTTATTCTCGTGAAATATAATTAAATTCTCAGTTCTGGTACGAGAACTGTAGCAGACTTCCAGGAACCAGTGGTACCTGCGGTCGACTCTATGAGTTGATTACACATGTGTTTCGTGTTCTTTACATCTCAGTCTTCATTTTGATGTACAATTTGTGTACATTTAATTTGAATTTAAGGAATATCAGAGGTGAGAATTTTCAAAATAAACAAAATTTCATTACTTATATAGCCTTTAACTAAACGTATGTCTGTCTATTCTTTACACAATCGTCAATTTATGACACTATCCCTTGTGGCGCAGTGGTGTGAATCACAATATTCGTTTTCGTTTTCACGAGACTTGGACTCTCTGGTGGCGTCGGTTCGAGCCCAGCAGTGACTTTCTGAAAACTCCATTTTAGCAAAACAACCTTATAAGTTGAAAACCTCGAAACAATTTAGTCTGTAACAAATTAAACTACACATCTGAGTAATTCAAATTGCCCCAAAGGTAACGGGAGAAAAATATTCTAAATGTGTGTTTTGTTTTCATCGCCGATGTTGTGATTAACGATGGTAAAGACTGCAATGAGCAAAACTGATCAATCGTCAACGATCCCGTTGTGGCGTGATGGGTACGATGTCGGCATTGGAATAATGCTATGAGGGTTCGAATCCCATTAGCGACAATATAACAGTTTTATCATTAAATGCGTATACAGATTCAGTTATTTATTGTTCTTTGGTTGTAAACTGCATAAAGTCATGTTATGTGAGAAGAATTACTACCGATGTTCATTCTTCTGTATGGCGTAATACGTAGCGCGTCGGCGCGGGAGTTGAAGTACGTGAGTTCTCGAGACACATTGGAGACAATATCTAACGTTTTCGTTAAAAACATGTACACTTTCAGTAACTTATTCTTCTTTGACAGCTAACTAAATAAAGTTTTCCTGTGTAGGAAAAATTACAATGGACATCCGTACTTCTCGTGGCGAAGTACGTATCGCGTCGGTGCGTAAATCATACACGTTGCGTGTTCGAACCCCAACAGCGGAAAAATAAATAGATAAATAGGTAATAAAAATCATAAACGATAAAAGCTAAACATAATAAACCATAAAGTTAAAAAGATGTCAGTGCTGACTTGAGTAAGTAATGATGAAAAAGAGCGAGGGTGACCCTGTGAAAAGGATAATCCAAAACCAGCCCAGTCTTGGAAAAATAATCAAATTTTATCATTTTCTACGACTTTTGACCAAATCTGCTGACAAAATAGCATCCTATAGGTGAAGAACTCAAAAGCCCCCTTTTCCCATGCAAAACAGATTTTCATTATGTATTCTAAAGGAACAAAAATTTGCCAGAATTTAATTCCTATCGACGTTTTAAGCTGACAAAACATTTTTCTGTACTGTTACCATTTCTAGGCCTGTATACAGTTAATATATATTTGGTGTTGCGGTCTCATGTGTATCCCTGTTGGCTCATCCTGTCGAGCATTTGTTTTTTATGTTTGCGAAAACATAGATATTAACCAAGGCAAAGGTTCGAATCCCAGTCGCCGCAAATCTGTTTCATCTTTTCTCTTGAGAGTTATGTTCTCAAGTCTCAGCGAGTAAGTCACTTCGAAAACTGCTTCGTTAAAAACCTTCTAGTTATTTCCCCACGATGTCCAACTTGACAACGGCAACAGTTATCTGTATCTGTGTACGTCGAAGAATCCCATTTTGGCCTTTGTATGACGGACCCACACATTCATTTAAATATCTGTTTATTGTGTCGTTACTACCCATGTTTTCAATAAACGAATACCAAGTTACTTAAAAGTAACACCCCGAGTAGCTCGTTTGATAGCGCACTGTTGCTTTTGCTGCCAAAGTGGTTATTATCCGCGAAGGTTCAAATCCCGTTCATTCCAAACATTTTGATTTTCTCTCAATTCACTCTCAAAACATCTTCACGAAAACCACTCAAGAAGGTTTGTGTAAGATTGTTAGATTAAGAAAAAGCAGTTGAAGGCATTCACATCAAATAAATTTTGACCGACACTGAACTCCATGGGGATGAAAGCACCAAACCGGATAACAGAAAACCCACAGGTATGTCTAATTAATATCCACTGAATTTTATCGATAACGAGTAGCTCAGATGATTGAGTTGTTCCATTAATTATTATACTCGGACAACCTGTCGGCATGAGTTCGCGCCCTCATGGAGTCAATAAGAAAATTGTTTTCTTTTGAACATCCTTTTGAATAACTTGCTTCTTCCAAAATACCTGACTGAATTCTGTGTAGTCTAAATTTCAGATTGAAGGACGAATCAAAAAAAATATTTCATGGAAGATCATGTCTCGCAATTCGTGGTTGTTTAATACTAATATTTAGGAAATTAAGTCATCATTTATCAATGGTATGGCGGCCAAGTCAGAATTGCATCGGGTTGCAAATTACACTGTCACGAGTTCCATCCCCAACTGAAAAATCATGTTTTAATTTTTCTTTTAGTTTTGTTTTAACAGCGCAAGTTCATTTGGGTATATCAAGAGCCAATTTAAATATGTGCGACAAAGAGTCTTACTCTTCATAGTATGAAGCTCAGCGATCTGAACGTAGCGGCTTCCCCCTACGGGGTAGCTGCTACGTTCACATCGCTGAACTGACTCTGAGCTCAACGTCGCGGCTTAGTGGATAGATCGCAAAATTACAAACCACAACATCGCGTGTTCGATCCCACTGTTGGAGACCTCATATTTCTTTATTGATGCTTCAATTTAGTTTTGACATCTTAAATTAATTATATGAATTAAGGAAAAATATCCATACCCATTATGGAAGTTTAGGACATAAAGTCTCAAATTGATGTAAATGTCGTGGCGTAGTGGGTAAAGCGTTGGTACGTTAATCATGACCGCACGGGTTCAAACCCCAGATGAGGAAATCATTACAATTTGTACTTTTATAGATAACATCGTAAATTAATTAGGTTAATTCAGTACCAATACCAATATGTGGGACATAAAGTCGCAAACTGATGTAAGCGTCGTGGCGTAGTGGGTAATTCGCTGGCTCGTAAATCATAACCGCACGAGTTCAATCCCCAGTTGAAGAACTCATGTTACCATCTATACTTTTATTGATAACATCGTATATTCATCAGGATAATTAAGTACCAATACCAATATGTAGAGCACAAAGTCTTTATCTGATGTAAGCGTCGTGGCGTAGTGGGTAGAGCGCCGGTTCGTCAAACATAACCGCACGGGTTCGATTCCCAACAGGGGAAATTAAATAGGAATAATAAACTAAACAAACACTAAAACAAAGAAAAACAAGTAAACAAAAATAAAAGGTGAAAAAGTAAACAGATAAGGAGTGTCTGTGTCAAACAGGTGACCCTAGAGAAACAAGTACCCCACTAGAATGAAACGCTGACAAAATAAAAAGCATTGTTTAAATTTTCTCTTTTTTTCATCTTTTTGGACGTTCTGAACAAAATTTGCCTCAAACGGGTCTCGAACCGTCAACCCTGAGATCACAAGCTCAACATGTTACCAACTGAGCTATCAGGGCTTATGAAATGAATAATTCGGAAGTTCTACTTAAGTTAAATACTGTATTCGGGCGGGATTTGGGCTAGACACCGCCGAATTTATCCCGCCTTGCCGCCGAAATCGATTTTTCAACTTTCCAACGGATGAGACCCTTTCGAGTCGACAAATCAGCCGGTTCATTCTCCGGCTAATTTTTTTCTAAGTCCACTCTTTGGTTGTTTCTAAGGGAAACAGCTAAAGTACGGACTTAGAAAAAAATAGCCGGAGAATGAACCGGGATGATGTTTCCGGGATTTCACCTGTTCCGTTCTGGTTTCATCTTGTCGAACCAGTGTTTGAGTGATTGCTTCTCACCACCTGTTCAGCTTTCCTGATTCGCTAATTTCCAATGCGCCCAGTTTGACTGTTTGATGTTGGAGAAACAACTTTGTCGATCACAAGGTGATGATTTGAAAAACTCAATCAGAAATGAAAGAAAACATAGTGACACAAACAACATTTCTGGTGGGGTCGACCATACCAACTGTGAGTCAATTCAGACCATAGGCACTCGTCGTATTATCAGATTTTAATAAAGTATATATTATATTATCAATACTAAAATCACCGTGTTCTTTTAATATTGATAATATAATATATATTTTATTAAAATTGATAAAATCTGATAATACGCCGAGTGCCTGTGTTTCATTCAGACTGTACCGAAATGCTTGCCTGAAAGGCGTAGTTTTCTTGACTGACAGCCGGAGCATTTTGAGCATTGTGTACGCCTAAAGCGGAGTTTTAAAACTTTTATCAACAGTTTCGGTTCGAAATTTACAATGGATTTCCGTGGATAGTTTATATAATCGGTTGTATGGAATTATCTTTTGGAGAAGTGTTGGGCTTTCTTGGAACGTGAACATCGAATGAGGTGGGCCAATATTTTGAATAACCCCAACCCTCATTAAGAACACGGTGTTTTTTTAGTATTGATAATATAATATATATCTTATTAAAAAACTTTGAACCATTTGGCTGACAAGTCCCTCGCGAACTTTACGAGATTTCAGTCGGATCTCTTGGTTAGATTTTTCGGTGATCAACCTACTTCTCGGTCGTCTCTGTTCCACTAGGACTCCGTGGAACAGAGGCGATATACAAAAATTAGAACTCTGAAATGTTTGACGAAGTGCTACCATCATACGACACTTGTAACCCTTGCATTTTATCTTGCTCGATTGACTTATGGTGCTATATAAGTAATGGAATTTTGTTTATTTTGAAAATTCCCACCTCTAATATTCCTTAAATTCAAATTAAATATACACAAATTGTACATCAAAATGAAGATTGAGATGAAAAGAACAGGAAACACATGTGTAATCAACTCATAGAGTACGGATACGATAGCAGACTTCCAGGAACCAGTGGTGCTTGCTGTCAGCCCTATGAGTTGATTCCATATGTGTCTCGTGTTCTATACATCCCAACCTTCATTTTGATTTATAACTTGTGTATATTTAATCTGAATTGAAGGAATATCGGAGGTGAGAATTTCAAAATAAACAAAATTCCATTACTTAAATAGCACCTTAAACTACTTTTCTCTTCATTCGCTGCCTTTTGTGAGAATTCTCTTTTCAGTTCGAGAACGGAAATGATTCGGACAACTATTTATTTGCTGGGTGGAACTTTGTCTCCGAGTTGGCCTATTTCGGCTTACTCCATGGCACTCTGTGGTGAGAAAACTTTTGAGACATATCTGTATCTGTACAATTCATTGAAAAAGAAAATGAACAAGGTCTTTGCAAGTTACAAGGGTGTTTTAGCGAACAGCCTCCCCACAAAATGAAGAAAAGCCCACATAGCATAAATTTTGCTGGAGATTTTCGCCAAGGATTCGGTGTGTGTGTATGTGTATAAGGAGGGGGGGGGGGGGGGTGGCTGGGGGAAGGGGGGTACGTCTTCATTTCAAGAGTTGTAATGTATCTCTATTTATTTATTGGTGTTTAAGGTCACATACTTATGCACAATGCTTAACCATGACCGTGACAGTTTTACAGGTGGAGGAAGGCGGAGTACCCGGAAAGAACCACCGAGCAACGACGAGCAGCTGCCAGCTCCCCAACTTCGTAACTCTGCACTACAGCAAAGGCAGGGTTAGATTGATTGAAGACATGCGCACCATCGACGTGCAGTACGGCTTAGTACACGGCGTCATCGTGCCTCCATGTGGACAATCGGGGTTAAATGCCTTGCCCAAGGACATAACGCAGGAGTCCGAATCGATCGCTCAGACGGTCACCCATCCGAGCACAAATCGGGTTCGACGTTGCTTAACTTCGGTGATCTGAAGAGAACCGGTTACCGCAACGCCACCGTGCCCCCGTAATGTATCTCTATGGATCCAAATGGTTGAAATGGATTAAATTTATCAACCGGTAAACTGCCACGTCTTTAAACATGAAATTAATTCTTTTCGGTCATTTATATCCATTGGTAAGAAATGAAATTCTGGACTGCAACAGTTCTATAGGGATTGGCCAGGCTTGAACTGATGTTTGATGCCAATTCTACCCCCAAGACATAGTAACTTGTTATTAATGCCGCATTTCAAGTAGAACTATGTCAGTAATAACACCTAGAAAGTTGCTTCATTTCCAATGCATGTCTTTGATACTGATCAACAAAACGCTTCCAGGTCATAAGTATAGTATGAGCGGCGTAGTCATTGGGGGGGGGGGGGGGGGGGGGGGGGGCTCGCCCACCACTTTTTCTAGCATACGTCAAACTAATATAAACATTCCTGCCTGAAATCATCACTAAAACTGGTTCATGTACCTTTACCCCTCGCCCACCCCTTTTTCTAGCATACGTCCAACTAATATAAACATTCCTGCTTGAAATCATCACTAAAACTGGTTCATGTACCTTTACCCCGATACCTTCACCTTTCTGGGTATACAAGCCTTCACAAAGCACTTACGGGTGCTTCACTTGGTATGAAAAGTTAATTTTTCTCCTGGGAAAGACCATGGACGTACACCTATGGAGAATAGATACTCTTAACACAGTACGAGGTGAAATGAAGTGGTACAATGTGTTTTATCTTCTGCATTTGGCGACAGAAAAATATTTTGCTCTCACTTCTTGTAGTCGTGCAATGTCCTGGGTGGAATGTGAGCTTTTAAAGGATCAATATCAGAGGCTGCGTGATATTATCAAGGAGTGCAAATTGCGAGAACCATTTTATGAGTTACTCCACAACTATTTTAAACTGTAACCCCCTTCCCCACACACATTCACACTCTAAAGCTTCGCCTTGAAGACAAATTGTCACGTCACAATACACCAATAAAACATCTGGGTAAGTGTTCATTTGATCATACTCTTAAGATAAACTTCCATAACGATTCCACGAGTTTCCCCATACCCAGACAGGCATATATCTACAACGGATGTAAGCATAGGGTTGGAAACCAGATGTCTCACAGAGACTAGTGAGCTGCCTGGCAACAAGGAGGCTAACACACTAGTGAACCTGTATGGTAACGAAGAGTCTCAAAGAGCCTAGGAGACGGACCAGGGGACGAGGAGCCTAGCAGTGACTACAGTACCGGTCCGGGAGGCGACACACTTCTCCCCATACCTCAGCCATAGATATGCGCTTGCTATTGCGCAGTTATGCTCCTTGCTCTGCAATTCTACTGGCAATTGTAACGCCTCATAGTTCCAAGAACGTCATCGATTATACACTGTACAGGTACGGCATTTTCCTAGCACAAGAACCTCTTAAATTAGAATTTTCTCTTTCACAAAATATAATTCAACAAAATATCTTATACCACGTTTACACTATTAGAGTTATTCAGTAATCGTTAAACGATTGCAGACGATCATGGCATACAGACCAGATTAGAACGATCTACTTAGGCCCCTAGCAATGAGCGTCAGCGTCATATAGGCTGACAGAAGGATTCTGTAATTGATGCCTTGCAATGTTTCATGTTACAAAAGATACCCATGCTATGCGTTACAGAGCAGATAACTTGTTTATTGGGGTTTTAACGACACTATTCATAACAACCATGATTACATCCTGTCGGAGAGTTTTACAGATGGGTGAAGCCGGAGTATCCAGCGAGAACCATCGAGCAACGGCGACTGTAAACTGTGGGTCTCTCCAACTACAAACTCTGCACAAGCATGTTTAGCGTTGATTAAAGGCAAGTGTGCAGACAGGATCGGGGCTCAACAATACTATTTCTGCGAAAAAGCAAAATGATCACTTGCAACCTCTTTACATGTATGGTTGGAATATTTGTAAATAATTGCTGGGTGGAAGTTCTCTCCGAAGTATGTTAAAACGGTCCATTCGCCCCGTGTTGTCTCAGAAGCCAGAGATAGAGAGAGAGACGAAGAGATAAAAGGTTAACTCCTTATCGAAACACAAATTGAAGACGCCTCACAGCTTGTAAAAATAATATCCTCGGTCAACTAAGATTTTTCGTCTTTATCCTAACAAATACAGCTGAAGCCCAAGGTCCTGCAAAGCTTCGATATTCGATTCGATTCGAAATCGTCTCGAAGACTCGATTCGTATCGCACTGATTCAGAAAGTTTCGAAGGTACCGCGTCCGAAACACTGATTTCGTCCTGGCATATTCCACTGTTTTCATTAACTTTCGTCGTCGTAAACAAATGTGTCACCGTTGGATGCTATGCTTGACTACTGAATTGATTCGCCTACTTTGGTGTAACTAATATCCTCAAGGAGGATGCCACCCAGGGGTCAGTGTTGAGAGGATTAAGGTCACTTTCAGCATCATTGGCCTTATCCTGACCGATATAACGTCAAGTTTAGCCAATTGTTTACATTCAACTTCCCTGTTAGAGAGGACTCACATCATTAACGCTGGATACCGGATCCTATCAAACCAGGAATGTAAAACTTGTCGACTACTTACCGGAGTTTCTACGGGGAAAATAACAAGATACGACTACTGAAGCTCATTTGCCAGGTGGGGTTAAAAGTCTTAACAATAACGAAGCGTATGGTTAAAACTTTTGTCCCCCCCCCCCCCCACACACCTCATGGTTCTTACAACTACAAAAAGGTGTAAACGAGTTACGTATGAATATATACAACACTGTGATTGCAATATCAGTCTTTTTCTTTACAAAATCGCGATCTAGTCCCGACACTCCACCACCATTTGGTCAAGAATTCCTACACAAAATATTGTGAAATCAAATACAGAATAAAGAAAAATAAACAAAAATAGAACCAGCAATTCAATGTTCTCACGTGCCTGTTTTGACAGGTGAGATTCTGTGCTGTGAGCAAGATGCGAACAGAGAATTGCAACCGGATCCCGAATGGGTAGCGATCCGGTTCAAATTAAGATTCTATGTACCGTTTTGCAATCACAGTGTTTTAGCAACTGAAGTTGTAGGAGAATCACGTAAATTATTCCCACCTTTTCGAGGTCAAGTGACGTTTAGCGTCTTTTTAGGACAGAGTATTTGACGTTTTCGTTTCTGAATTGATTTTATGATAAACGTCTGATGTCTCGTACATCGGCGTGTAATTATGCTGATAATCTATAATTACAGGAGTTAAATGTGACTCACTTATGGAACTTATTTACACTTTGTGATCATCACTAAGATTAAAAACGCATGTTTCATGGAACTGGACGCTGACGTTTCTCCCACGTGCATTACCTTCACCTATGCGCTGTCTACACTATCTTCAAAATCAATAGCTCACTTAGCCCCCACCCCCTCAAAGCGGGGAAACAACCCCAGTGATCAGTCCCGAGCCTCTATTCCATAACACAGTGGAAATGTCGTCGCCGGTACCGATCGCAAAATCCGTAGACTAACTTGAAGGAAAGTTTCTGTAGTGCCATCATCGGTGGTACCATCCACATCACTGGGGAGCGCGGTGGCTCAGTAGGTGGGGTGAAGGCTGCAAGCTGAGAGGTCCTCGGTTCGAATCCCATCTGCGGCAAATGCATTGTGTCCTGGGACAAAACGCGGTTGCCGCAGGTGGGATTTGAACCAAGGATCACAACACTCATCTCCATTGCCCGCGTGGGGGCACGATGGCGTTGTGTACTAAGGCGTACTACACGTCGATGGTGCACTTGTCTTCAACCAATGCTAACCCAGCTTGTGTGGAGTTAGTATGTTGGGGAGCTGACAGTTGCTCGCCGTTGCTCGGTGGTTCTCTCCGGGTACTCCGACTTCCTCCACCCGTAAAACTGTCACGGTCATGATTAGCTCATTGTGCATAAATATGTGACCTTAAACACCAATAAATAAATAATAATCCACATCACTGATTGCTGGAACATTCTCTGTAGAAACATACCAGTATTCAGTGTATGAGATTTATCAAAAATCGACAAAGTTATTCCACGACTAATTTTTGATTCGTTCCATATGTGAACTTCAATCGATATCGATGAAAACATATTGATATGCGTAAAATGATTAAAGATGCCCCTATATGACATGTCTACCGAGGCAAACGATAAGAGGTCATACTAAACAGCGAGGAATACCGAGATATACCGAGGGGTACCGAGGGGAAGGAGGAAAATAGTGTTAGGAATAGGGTAAAAAGGGTATGAGGCGGTATGTTATGAGTATATAAATAGATTTAATCAATATGTGCATGGTTTTAAAGACATTTTTTTTAGAATTACGGGCACTAAAGCAATAGTGTCCGCTGAAAAATGTTCACCTTGGTATTTAGTAGGTCGCTTAGTAATTAGTGTTTACAGCAGCTGCACCTCAGTAAGCGACAGTGTGAATTGTTAATCACATTGTGACTTGTTAATTCTCTTTTGCTGTTGAAAACCTCAAAAACAAAAAGTGTCAACAAAAAACCAAATTCTAAATTAAAGCCGTTGAACTGAGCCGAAAGGCTAAAAAATATACTGTATTAAAACATATCTACTAGATACAGGCTGTAGCTTTGGGTGTATCAGGTGCAGCCGAGCGAAACTTATCACGTACATACTCATCACTTATCACACCCAAAAGCCCAATAACGACAGGATAAAAGCTGGTGGGAGTTTTATTTTTATCGAATACTAGAGGGTGAATACCCGGCGTTGTACGGGAGAAGATGGTTATATCAGAAGCCTGACATCATTGACTCCCCGATAAAGTCAAAATGATCGATGGGTCAGTATACCTGCACATATGAAATTTTAGCCCGATCGGCCCAGCCATTCTTAATTGCATATACCTTCTGAACACAAAACCATTTACCATATCTTCAGCACAAATTTGACCGGTTAATTGCATATAGGCTATAAAGTAAACTTTTGTTAATTAAATAAAACAATCTTGTGATATACAGTACGTGGAGAGTGGATTGTAACTAAATCACCCACGAAGTGGAGTTATCACCCAAACTATAACTTTCAAATTTTATACATATGGACAAAAAACACAAGCAATGTTTCAGCCAATGGACCTCTGGGTTTAACCCGGAGGTCCGTTGGTTGAAACTTTGCCTGTGCTTGTTATGCTTTCCAACAAGTTTTCAATTATTGCTTGGGATGAATCTCCACTCTGCGGGTGATTTAGTGATAATACACTCTCCACGTACTGTATCAAGGAATTATTCTGACAACCAATTCCCAATGTTTCTAAACCTATTTGGCCTCAGTACATCCAATATAGCCATATAATCTATTATGTCTTGTTTGACAGAGCTCCTTGAGCTTTGTCAAACAAGATATAACAGAACTAGGAGGTGTACCCATCACAGGAAGGAAAATTTCTTGCTGGATGGCAGGTCTGAAAGATGGGATGACAGAATCACAGACTTCTCATTTAATAATAGATAAATGCCCAGTTTGTCAACAGAATACAGAAAAATCACCAAATTCCTATTCAGTGAATACTCCTGTCAACTGAATATTTTTCACTGGCAAAGTGGGTATTCAAGTAACAGGGTTCTACTGTATATACATTTTAACATACAAGACTTACCTTTTATTCATGCAAGACAATACCACCATTCTGTTGTACTCTTTTTTTTCTGTTGATTATTTCCCATACATTAATGCTTTAAATGCTGCACATGACTTATATAATACATGCGCTGTCAGTTTAAAACAAAAATATCTCTTGGGATGCTTTCTGTTGTCTTGTCTTCTTTGGTCACAAAGGGAGTATCACTTATCACCAAAGTGTGCCGAAAGAAAGAACCAAGAGGCTCTGAGAAACCTTAATCATTAATCACTCATGCAAAAATGAAGAAGAAAAAAGAAAAAATGAAGATTTAATGTCACATTTATAGTTTGTACATGCGAGGAAACTAAAACAAGAGCTGGACTGTCGTCCGGTGCATAATCCCAAGTGGTGTACCGCCTAGTGTGGGCATACCTATGACCAACAAATGTTATTTATGAATATTCTCATATGGACTGACAGACGGATGCACAGGCTGACAACGCAATCCAGTATAACCCCCCCCCCCCCCATTTTCTTTGAAAGTTTTCAACAATTTCTAAGTCAAAAGGTATGGCAAATTGTTTGGTGTCTGGAATTTTTATGCAATGAGGCAGAAGCCTTTGTCAATGGCAAACTACATGCCATATTTCATTGAAATCTGATAACCCATACCTGAGCTACAGGCTGAACAGACAAATAATGTCTATTTCCAACAATTTCTAAGTCAAAAAGGGGGGATAACTCTAAAAAGGAGAATGTGAGAAATATCGTTGAATCCTTTTTTTAAAGCCTATACCAAAGCATTTCAATGCAATAGAACATTTGATACCCGAGATACAGGCTGAACAGACCTGTCTTTTTTCTCAGTAATAACTAAAATGTGATGTAAATAAATCATTTGTATTCCTGCAAAAAAAAAAAAACCATCATCAACATATTCATTTTTCACAGACATCAAAGTGTAATCTTTAAAAACCAACTGGCAATCCTGATTACAAGGCATTAGAAAACTGAAAACCTTCGAGAATTCTTTTTGTTTTTGTGAAAATCATTCTTTATTTAGAACAAGAGGCCCCAAGGGGCCTGAGAGCACTCACCTGACACTGACAACTATCAACAGAAGGTTCTGATTTGAGCAAACTTGCATCTGCCCCATTAAGAAAACCATATACCAAATATGAAAACATTCTGACTGGTGGATCAGAAAAAAAATTTTTTTCCCAATATTCCTCATATTGAACTAAGTTATAATTCATGCTCCCATAGGGAGCCCAATATGAACCTAGGGATTTGGCTTGAACAAACTTGAATCTCACCTCCCTAAGGATGCTGTATTCCAAATATCAAAAGATTCTGACTACTGGATCTGAAGAAAAATATTTTTTTTAAATATTCCTCAGGTGGACCAAGGTAAAATATGAACCCAGGGACTTGGCTTTAATAACAATTAGAATCTCACCTCCCTAATAATACAGTATACCAAATTTCAAAAGATTCTTCTGGTGGATGTGAAGAAGAAGATTTTTAAAGAATGTTCCTCATATTGAATTAAGTTACAATTCGGTCTCCCACAGGGACCCCAAATATGGACTCACAAGAGTTGGCTTGAACAAACTTGAATCACACCTCCCCAATGATGCTGCATACATGTACCAAATATCAAAAGATTCTGATTGGTGGATCTGAAGAAGAAGATTTTTAAAGAATATTCCTCATACTGCACTAATTTAAACATTTGGGCTCCCACAGAGAGCACAAATATGGACCCAGGGATTTGATTTCAACAAACATATGAAACAATCTTCCAAAGATGTTACATGTGAAATTTGAAAGCTTTTGGAGCAGTGGTTGGGATAAGAAGACTCTTAAAGGTTTTCTCCAATACCTGCAGTGTTCAAAAATGCTGACTCAGCATTTTTCAAAGTCCCCAAAAAGTACCCTATGATAAAACAGAGAGCAATTTTTTTGGACCAGTCCATTCTGTTGATCCTAAAAAAGCTTCACACCAAATAAGAATTCTCAGTGTCATGCAGTTTTGGAGATATGGGCATTTGAAGTTTTTTACTATTTTTAGCTCCTGTGGTTCTCACAAGGCATTTTGAATTTTTTTTTTTGCATAAATCAAGTACTTATGACCCATTAATGCTTCATATCAAATCTTGGCTCAAATCGGCCTCTCGGTTTGGAAAATAAAAATTTTGGGCAGGGCTTCTTGCCCTTCCTGTAATGACGACAAATATTGCCCCTTGAACTTCTCTTGAACAAACTTGAGTCTACACCTCAAAAGGAAGCCTTATACCAAATATCAAGTTCTGCTACAGCTGGTTCATGAGAAGATTTTTAAGAAAATTGGGGCATTTTGCCCCCACCCCCTCCTCAACATGAGCAGAAACCCAATTTGAAGAAAAAAACAAATGCCCCTATATAACCACTACTCGTGTGAAATTTCATAAAAATGTGGCCAATGGTTTGGGAGAAAAAGACACAAACACCAACTTCATGACGGACAACGGATGCTGGACGACGGACAAAAAATGATCAGAATAGCTCACCCTGACATTCAGTCCTATCCTTTGGGAAAACTTGTATCACAAGGAACAGACTCAAATATTTCTTCAATAGGGAGTCTAAATATGAACCCAGGAACATCCAAATATCAAAAGATTGTAAGTGATGGTTCTGGAGAAGATTTTGTTATTTTTAATAAGTGCTGACTCAACATTTTCCAATTCCTGACAGTGTGAAATAGGAGTCACCATGTGGTACTCCAACACAAATGTTTTCTTTTGTATTTTTTTCAATTCTACTGCTCCTAAGGACGTTTCTCCCCAAATAAGAATTTTCCAAACCATGCAGTTTTGGAAATAAGGGCATTTGAAATATTTTCTATTCACAGAGGTACAAAAAAAATTTCTAAATACAGCTAAAACTAGAAGTCCTAACCTGTATTCTGCACTAATTTGAAATAATAGTGTGTTAGGTTAGCGCAGCAAATCACAAGAGAATCACATCTGATGCATAGCAGTGTATCACAATTTCTTCAGAATTTTAACGCATGATGGCTGATTGATATTCAGTACTTGTAACAGGCAATCAACAGTAATTAAGTCGCACCTCCTACTGACATAAGGTGGCAATTAAGAATTAGAATGCAGATACTCAGAGGACGAGATGATGTTCATCTGTTTTCCCCTTTTATCAGTTCATTTTGTAACAATACAAATACTTAAAAACAGGTATTGTGTGATTTTCGTTTTCGAAGATTAATGAGAAGATTCTGCAGGTTGATTCAAGACTGCTAAGCCATAAGAATGCGAAGTAATGATGTTTTCATTTCGAGACTTTTTAGCCTACTGTCAATTGCAGCCATTCTTATGGAGGAACTATGGGAGAGGCAAGTGGTTGGAAACAAAGAACGCTCTCCACAGAGTACCGAACTGATAGTGTATCGAAAGTGTTGCGAACTTGTGAGCGAATTACGAATTCGAAATGCTCAGCTGTTAATAAAAAAAAAGTTTCCATTACAAGAGATAGCTGGTGTTCTGTAAAAGAAAAATATGCATTTGGGTGAAAGCTGAACAAGAAATTAATTATTCACCAGGAATTTTGAAAATCACATCAACAAAAAGACGCCCCCCACACACTCCCTTTCATTAGCAGAACCCTCAAGTCCTCATGTATCCGTATCCCTACATAGAGGGAAGCATGGGTAGCAAACTGCCAATTCCTCAGACACCACAACTCTCCCTCCCCACGTTAGCTTCGTTATTTTTTTAAAGTAAAAGGTAAAAAAAGAAGTATTCTCAAGTTCTGTTTGTGGCCAATTTCACCTTCGATCAATGAGAGTTAAACAGGGTTAGCATTATTAGTTATAAAGGAACGTTGTATTAAAAATGTTGATGCATAATTATTTTATCTATCACGGCTGCTCATGTTAGTTTGTATGGGGGGCAAAATATTATATCTGGAAAAATGTGCCACCCACCCTGCCAACACACATTTCCGTCACTGCATGGTTCAGAAGGCATGCCATGTAACAATTTATGATTGATAAGGGTGGGCCTACCCTTCACAACACTTTTTCTGGTACCTACATTCCTACTCTTCCACATGTGGTCAGTTAAATTTGGTCTACATTCACAGTACAGCATTTTTAAATTTCTCTCAAATACTGGCAATAGCAAGAAAATATTAAACAACCCTTGACATACATATATTTTATTTTATTTTCTTTTAGAAACATATCCATGAAACCTTTCAATCATTGTCAATGTTTAATGGGGTGTTAAAAAAGCAGAGGCAACTGAAAATTGTCAACATGCTCATGCTAGAAATCAATTAAAAATCAGTTTTTCATTTTCTCTCCACGGGCGGCGTTTTTTTTGGTTATTGATATTCTGAGATTCACTTGATGGGTTAATATGTTGTGGGAAAGCATTTCCAAATGACTGAGAACAAATAATCAAAAGCATGTAACAACGATTTATTCATGAAAAATATCTGAAAGAAAGTTTTAGAAAACTTAGTGAGCATGAACATTGTGGACAACTTTCTTGTCCACATCATGACATGCGGTTTGAGAAGTATTATTTATTTATTATTTATTAAGGTTTAACGGCACTTTAACAGCTAAGGTGACAGTTTTACGGGTGGAGGAAACCGGAGTACCCGGAGAGAACAACCGAACAACGACGAGCAGCTGCCAGCTCCCCAATTTCATAACGCCACACTGCAGCACAGGCAGGGTTAGACTGGTTGAAGACATGCGCACAATCGACGTGCTGTACGCCTTAGTACACGTTGTCATCGTGCCCCCATGTGGACAATCGGGTTAAGTGCCTTGCCCAAGGACAACGCGGGAGTCCGATTCGATCGCTCAGACGGTCACCCATCCAAGGACTAACTGAGCTCGACTTTGCTTAACTTCGGTGATCTGACGAGAACCGGTTACCGCAACACCACCGTGCCCCTGGTTTGAGAAGTTGCTACATCCTTTCTCAGTTTTAAATTCACATGAATGATGGGTCAAGTCGTCTGAGGTACGAAACTGAGAAAGGTTTGAGAAGTTGGTAATCCTTTTTCAGTTTTGTGCCTCCGACGACAAAAACATTCTCAGACACTGTGAACGACTGTACTTTTGATTGTGGATATCATGTGACCTGTCTAAAAATCTATCCACGGTACAAGGTAGATGCTTTTGTACAGAAACACCAACAAAGTGGAATTTCCACGCATACTGGATTGTGTTATGTGAAAGAAACATTCTCAACTTCAGGTAAGCTTTGAACCAATATGAAAATTTAAATTTTATAGTAAATTTCCTTTCTTATTATACCTATCACAATTGTTTACAATAGGCTTGCATTACAGTGGAAGTCCCTAACTCAGAAAAATACTCTCTATTTTCTTCTTTCCCAAGCGATTTGGGAAAGAAAAGTGGTGCAAACGCACCAAGAAAAAAGCCAAAACTGGGTTGAGTGCGACCGGCGCACACCCAGTAGGGGACACTCTTCTCCATGTACTAATACATGGCTTCTGGAACCAGTGCACAGACATATAATCAACACATCCTTCTATTGAATCCACCAACACTGAAGTTATGTGATTAGCGGGGAGGAAGGATTCTTACCTGAAAAAGAAGACGGGGTGGCCTCCATGTACACAATTGCGGTAGGTATAATAAGGAAGGAAATTTACTATAAAATTTTAATTTCTTATCAACCTACCTTACAATTGTTTACAACAGGCTGAATAAACAACAGGAGGAGGGAATCACATAACCAACCCCCCCCACATAACCCGACTGCACAGGAACCATGGACAGAAGATTCCCTAGGCCTATAAAACCATAGCATCACAACCATTAGTAAATGACAATGGTGATGAGGCGTATGGGCCTGACACACAGGCAGAAAGGACAGTACCAAGAACAGGGCTGGAACTGACCTTGCAAGAACCCTTATGGGTAGGGTTGATGACAGCCAAAGCAGAAGAAAAGAGGGCCTAAAGAAAAAAGGTCCTCAGACTGCTGCTCCTGCAACTGCTGCAGATAGGTGGAGAAAGCTGAAGCATTTCTCGAGTTGTCTGCCTGCACAACTGATGGAGTTAGGATAAGCCCAGGAGGTAGACAATGCATGCATCTCGTGGGCAGAAAAACGATTGGTAATACAATCATCAGTCGCTAGACGAGTGAATGATGCACAAATAGCAAGACAAATCCATATAGAAATGGATTGAGGAGAAATCTTCTGTTGACCAGAGACAAGAGAAGAAATATATCTGTTCCCGTCCTTCCTAATGAACAGTGTCCAGTTGAAGTAAATGTGAACTGCATGAACCGAACAGAGCAAAGGGTGATTACCCTCAGCAGAAGGAAGAGCCCTGATACAAATTGGAGGTTGAGTAGTTTCTGGCATCTGATTCTGGGCCAGAAAGGAGCAAGCAGTGGTAAAGTAACACTGTTGGCGGAGCTCCTGTAAAGGCCGGATCAACAGAGAGGGCATGAAGCTCACTAACCCTTCTGGCTGAGGCAAACACCATCAGATAAAGCCATCTAGAATGTGAGAATCCAGCTGGGATAAAGGTTCGAACAGTGCCCCTCCCCCACCTCCTCCCCCCCACCTCCCCAAGCAAAGCAGCACCCAAGAAAAATACCATCTTGGGGTAAGCTGCAAACTCCGAGGCCTTTTCAAAGAAAAGTGCCGAATAAGCTTGGAGAGGGACGGGAGTGTGCCGATACGACGCTTTCCCACAAACAAAGAGATCTCCGAATGCATGGACCTGTACCCTTAGATGGTAACAGTTTGAACACCCCGAGAATACCAGAAACTCTGCAATCTGTGTTATCGAAGGATCAGCATAATCAACAGAGTGATTAGCACAACATCGACAGAAGACCTTCCATTTAGCCACATAGGCTAAACCAGTGCAATGCCGCCTTGAAAGAGATAAGCACCCCACTGCTCGTCTCAAAAAACCTCTACGGAGGAGACAGGACCTGACAAAATATATGCGTGAAGGCACAATTAAGTCAGGTCAAAATGAAACCTTCTCGGGTGACCTTGCAAAGAAGGTCGTGACTCAGAGGGAGACACTCCGCAACTGCCGCCAACAGAGAGCAGAGCTGTATGGATCCACACCTGCTGAGGCAACAGGGGAGCAATCAGAAGGATTTGACAACTGCAGATTCGTATCTTGGCTAGAACATGAGGCAAAATCGGAGCTGGCTTGAAGGCGTAGCTGACTAGAACGTTCCAATTGAGTGACAGAGCATCCACGGCGAAAGCTAGAGGATCGAGACACAGGGATAGGAAATTGTACACCTGAGGGTTCCAATGGGTCGAAAAACGATCGTCAGGGGACGACCCCAGAGATTGCAAAGCGACTGGAACACTGCCCTGTGAAGCAGCCACTCGGTGGAAAAGAACCTGCCCCGTCGGAACAGGGAGTTGGCTTGGACATTCAGACGACCGGAATGTGACCAACCACCACCCCAGCATGGACATCCGGAGCGAGCAGTAGAAGATCCCGAGCCAATTCGTACATGGGAACCGAGTGCATGTCACCCTGGTTCCAAATGTAAGCAACCACTGTCAAACTGTCGGACAATAGAAGGATGTGACAATTCGAAAGGTGGGGGATCCACAGTCGGAAACACAGAAGAAGAGCAAGAAGCTCCTTCTGAGTGATGTGAAGAGCTGCATGATCCTGGTCCCATACACTGTGGAGGGAAAGACCAGAGGATCCAACGTCGCACACAATCCGAGATCGCTGGCATCAGCCATCAGAACACGATCAGACATGAGCAAGTCCAACGGAACTCCCTGCATAATCCACTGAACATCCGCCCAGGGAAGAAGGTGACCATGAAGAGATGCTGGTAACCGAAGCACCCGATCCAGAGGATCGACATTTGGCCTCCAACAACTGAGAAAGTGTTGGAGAGGTCTGATATGCAGCTGACCAAGAGGAATGAGATCCGTCACCGAACCGCAGAGACCGAGCAGCCGAGAATACTCAGAGCTGTCGCGGATGTGGACTGGGTCAGAGTCAGGGAGAAAGTCGAGAGAATCACAATCCTCGCCCGGGGAACTGACACCGCATTCAGAAGTGTATGGAAGTCTATCCCCACATGACAAAACGACTGAGAAGGGACCAGGACCGACTTCTCCACGTTGACTCTGAACACTAGCAATGTGAGCAGGCTCAAGTGTGTCCACATCTGACTCCAGAAGAGCAGCATTGGAATGTGTCTGGAGGATATCGTCCAGATGTGCCAAATCAGTCACCCTGGAGTGAGTGCGATGGAAGGCTATCACATGCGTCATCAGTCGGACGAAGGCCCAAGGAGCCAGGTTGAGGCCGAAAGTTATGGCCTTGAACTGGTAAATTTGCCCCAGAAAAGCAAACCTGAGATACTTTTGCATGTCTGAGGAATCGGAACGTGAAAGTATGCGTCTCGCAGGTCGATGCTGGAAGCAATATCTCCCTGGTGAATGGAGCAGCGAACCGACCTGAAAGTCTCCATGCTGAACTAGGGAGCAATGGGAGACTGGTTCAGGATACTCAGATCGAGAACCGGTCAGAGTCAGCCACCCTTCTTCGGCACCACCTGTGTGAATTTTATTCCAGGTTTTCAGGAATTCCAGGGAATTCCGGGAGAAAAATCAAGACAAATCTTGGAAAAATCAAGAAAAAGTAGTAATTATTTGTGAAAACATTTTTCCAGAGAATTCCTGTATTTTTCCTGATTTTAAATTCCTAATTTCCCAGAAAAATCAGGATTTCTCATAAAAAGCATCTGATGACTGTGTTTTAAATTCCTGGTTTCCTGGAAAATTCTGGAATTTTTACTCTGTTGGAGCAGAAATATATAATGTATATTAATGTCATGTCCCCATTGGATAATTTAAAATTGGAGGGAAAAGTTTCACATCTCTGCCATGTTGTATTTTTGGTGAAGAAACTATTCTGAAAGGAAATAAACTTATACCTGTGAGTATTCAATCTTTCAGCTTGATAATACACTTTTGAATTATAAACAATAATATTCAGAGCCTAATGAACAAAGGTTGTGGAAATGTTAAATGTTCAACAATTTATTTCATTAAAATCTTTGTTTCTCACCTCAACACATGGGTGGTTTCGTCAGTTGGATTTATAATTCCTGATTCCAGCTTGTTTTCCAAACAGTCTTTGATGATTCCCTTTTACATTGTGAATCTTGAATGAATTTCTAAAATATTGTACGGCTATCTGTATTTTTTATGAAATTCCTCTCAGGAGAATTTTTTTTCAACTGCATGGTGCATATAAGTATATGTACCATGACACATCCATATTTGTAGTAATCTCAGTACAGCAAGCAACAGTAACAAATACTGAATTCAAGGAAACCCGGAAAAATCAGGAATTCTGTTCTGACAATATAAAACTGAAGTCCGGGAAATCTGGAAAAATCAGGAATTTTGTTAACAATGAAACGTCAGTTGAATTCCTGGAAATCCGGAAATTCAGGAATTTTTGCTCAGACAGGTTTGTTTTAAACCCAGAATTCTCTCGAATTCTGGGGTGGCCAATACCGCAGAATCCTGGTTTTCCTGATTTTCTTGACTTGATATTCTCTGGAATTCCAGGGTTTCCGGACTTGAAAAAAAACCATGTTATTTGCCGGAATTCCCTGGAATTCCCGAGAAAATTTCACACAGATAAGACCAGGCGGGAATAAAATCCCTCTGAATGAATATTCTTGACAACCTCAACCGCCCCCTTTGACAGGAGAATGTCTTTCTCTCTGATCAAAAGTTCCCAACATGAAACATGGAAGGGAACTTGGGTTAGAAGAGGCACACTCGACAGAGTGGGTGCCATGGAGAAGATATCCGCAGACTGGACCGAACATCTAACACCCAAGGATCGGATGTGATCGTGGCCCCAAACAGTCTGCAAATTCGGATATCCCTCTTCCAACCTGGGACGAATCGAGGTGAGGACCTTCATTTCGAGCCCCGGTGAGGCCGGTGAGAGGAGAAACTGCTTCCTCTGCTAGATGAAGGATCCTGAGGCCTCCCTCAGGACTGCCAAAGCTTACCCTTACCACGTGAGTAAGAGGAAGAAGTGGCGGCAGGAGCATCAGCCCTACGCTTCACAGAGGATGCAGAAGAGCATTTGTTAGGCTTGGAATGGCCCTGGCCTCCCACACAAGGCGGATCAAGCTGACGAAGCAGCAGCTGATCTTTGGAATGACGCAGGATGTCATACCAGTCTGTCGCCACAGAATCAAGGAATAGTCGCGAACCCACCAAAGAAGCAGATCGAAGAGCAGCGCCCTGCCCTTCAGGAAGGGGATGGCTTGTGTCCAACACAGCGTCCCGGTGAACTAAATCCAAAATAGCCGTGTTACAGGCATGCGCATGAGTAAGATGCATGAGCGTTTTAGGGATCACATGCAAAGGAGCCTGTATGTCGTCAAACTTATCTGGAAGCAGATAAGCAGCCAAGGCAGAGACGATGTGATACAAGAGAGAAAGCATGCCTAGCATCTCTCTGGATAAGCCCAACATGGACTCCAAAGTCACCATAGGAACAACAGCCGACTTGGCGTGGAGTTCTGATCCAAGACCACCAAAGTCTTGCAGACCGATGGATTGGTGCAATCGTAGGAACGAGAATGCACAGGGGGCCAAAAAGGTATCAGCCAAGTGAAGTACGAAGTACGCGATCGATGAATGTGGCCTGGCTGAATCCTTCGGCTGGTCTGACTGTTTGAAGGAATTCAAACTCAAAGTCAAGAGCTCCCCCCAAGTCAGAAGACTGATGGCTCTCAATGTCAGGTGTGTCTGACCCATTGCCTGAATCAGAAGACACATAGCCCATGCTGGGCATACCAGCCGATGCCTCCCATGGTGTAAGAACACCAGGGGATCAAAAAGCAGCGCTCTGCTTTCCAATCCCAGGAGGTGGCACCTGGAAGCCACTAAAAGCCTCACTAGGCAACGGGAAGGCTCTTAGAAAGAACCTGCATGAGCAAGGAGGGCCTCCCTAAGCTCACAACCCGTATCTCCCGGTACGATGTGGGAACGGCCTGACAAAGTGGCTTCGCATCTGACCCTCTCAGAAGGGTCACGATCCTCTAGAACACCTGAAGCGGGGTGACGGCAGCAGCCAAAACATCTGAATACAGACGCTTATAGGGGTATGAATTACCCCGAGGATCTGAAGTGTGGGAACTCAGGAGAGTCGTCACAGACCTCTGAGGGACAGAAGGTCCAGACTGCACAAAAATGTGCCGGCCCCGTAAAACTGGCCGAAGGACCAGAGTGCATGGACAGAAGCACAACAGAGTGCACGGTGACCCCACGATGAACATCTAAATCCAAATCAAAACCTGCTGGGCTCGACGGCGGAGAGACCACAGCAGAGGGATCGGCCGGCAACCACTTCTGACTTTGCCGAGTTGAAGCCAGGGAAGGCTGAGGCCGATATCCCCACGTCCAAGAAGCAGAAATCCCTGCAGACCCCTGCAGGGATAAGCCGGCTGAAAGAGAGGCTGATGACATCACTGATGGAGTAGCAGCAGGAGTGGATACATCAGTAGCTGTTGACAAAGGCAGAAAAGAGGAGAGAGCTACCGAGCTCGGCTCCAAAAGAGGAGTCACAACCCTAGTGACAGCCTCAGATGTCGACTGGAGGGGGACAGTAGTCCCGGAACCAGGCATCTCTTCGGCAGAAAGTCAGCAGATACCACAGATTCCATGCCATAAAAAGACTGCAAACTCCCAGGAGGGGGTATAGCTCTCTCTAGACAGAGTCGAATCAGGAGGCCCTGAATGACTGCGTTCCCCTTCCCTGGCGCAGGAGGAAAACAGCACATGCCCGAACTACACAATAGATGGAAGCCCAAAAGGTGGAAGACCACCCAGCCCATAGGGTCTTTCAATAGAACACCCAAATAAAGTGGAGCATGAATAATGGGGAACTTCAACATGCTAAGACAACGAAATGGCCTGCAAGGTATTGTCCTAGGCATATCTGGCGAGAGCAATGTAGATGGGAAGGTGAACCCAAGGACACCCCCAGCGACCAGAGTAAGGTGGCAGGAAACAAAGGCCTGATGGGAACAGAAGTACCGCATCAGCCAAAAGGGAACTGGCAGAAATTCTACCCTCAACAGAGGGGAGAAAATCTGCCACAACCTCCCCCAGCTGACACCTAACTCAGTTAAAAGCAGAACCCAAAGGGTTAGCATGAATGAACAAATGACTGGAATGACAGGGTACACTAAAACCATGCTCGAAATCAGTATAGAGATTTATCACGAAAAATACAGTAAATAATTGAGAGAATATATTAAAACACAGCCCTGTATATCTGGATAATAAAGAAACAGCTATGAATCCACATAACAGAACAGGAAACATTATTAACATTGAGTCAAAAGGTATCACTGTTGAGGAGCGAGAAGATCCACCATGACATGTTGATTATATGTCTGTGCACTGGTTCCGGAAGCCGTGGATTAGTACATGGAGAAGAGTGTCCCCTACTGGGCTTGCACCGGTCGCACTTGACCCAGTTTTGGCTTATTTTTTCTTGGTGCTTTTGCACCACTTTTCTTTCCCAAATCGCTTGGGAAAGAAGAAAATAGAGAGTATTTTTCCGAGTTAGGGACTTTGACTGTAATGCAAGCCTGTTGTAAACAATTGTAAGGTAGGGTGATAAGAAATCCCAATCCACTGAACCATACTATGTGTTCCTTGTGCTTGCTTTGTCACAGAAACTGAGTATATCATTTGGGTGGATATTCCAACCCTGGAGTGATTTGCAGACTTAATCGTACTGTCACACTTACACTTAACATATCTATTGTATATTCAGTGGATGTTTCAGATAAGTAACAATGAGATATATCCATTTAATTTTGGGGGGCAATAAGTAATTGTAAAACGCATTTTGACCATATTTTCACTTAAAATAAATTAAGCCAATTTTTTTTTGTTGACATTCCTTAATAGGAAAGGGCTGTGGATTAAAATAGATATACCACACTTTTTGTGATGTATGGCGAGATAATTGTACAGTTTGCAGGTGTCCTGTGGTATTGGACGAGGCCGTAGTCCAATACCACAGGACACCTGCAAACTGTACAATTATCTCGCCATACATCACAAAAAGTGTGTTATATCTATTACATATACAGAAGTTATTAATGCAAAATTAATCTGCAGACCTAAGGGTTAAAGGGGAGATAATCTGGTTCAAATCACTGCAGAATAAAAATCTGGAAATATGTGCATGTTCACTTGTTAATGGTCATGTCTGAGACCTTTTATCAAAATCAGTTTATTGTTCACTGATGCAGAAGTTATGTACATAAGAATCTCAAATTTGTACTGAAGGCATGGTAAATGGTTTTGTGTTCAGAAGTTATATTCAGTTAACAGGGTTATTCAGTTAAATGATATCCAATTAAATGGGCTCCACTGTATTCAAACAAGACAAAATATATTACTGGATCATCTCCCTTAATGTGCTAATAATAATAACATGAAGGCACCCTTGTAACTCTTAGTTATGATTTTCTGGGTCTAAGTTTGAGGTACCACTAACAATATATTTTGCAAATGCAGTAGGGCTGAAATTAATTGTGAAACAAAAGCATTGCAATTCATTCTCTGACGATATGAATCACAATTTGCTTGCATGGTATCAGGACACATGTGGACCCAGAATTTCAGGAATATGAAAAATTTATACCAATTTTAATATTTTTAATACTTACCAATGGCCCAGACTAGCTGGTGCAACCCAATTTATTACCAGGGCCAAACACAAATTTTGAATCCCCCAAACCCTCCAAAATTTGCCAAAAAACTTAAGAACGAGAAGACCAGTATGGTCCTCCATACTTTTGCGCAATGCGCAACTTGTTGTCAAGGACAACAATAGTCTACCGCCATCATGTCATTCTTTATTGTTGTGCCTGTTAAATGTTATTAAGAACTGTAATATATAACTCAGCGGGGAGGAAGGAGTGTCTACTGCAGGGAGGGCCATCCCCGTCTGGGCCATTGGTAAGTACTAAAAATATTAAAAATGGTATAAATTTTTCATATTTTCCCACTATACCAATGGCCCAGACTAGCTGAGAACAGTAAACAGGCAGGCGGGCCCAGTACTTGATATTCATTGCTCTTATTACAGAAAAAACAATGAAAATATAGGTGTAACTCTATTTAAGGGCTTGCATAACCCATTATGCTAATTTGATAAAGGAAGCCAAAATATAAAGATGTCCAGAGAAATGAGACTCTTTATAAATCATTAAAAGTGTCCGGGTATTGTATAGTAAAGCTTGTCTTGACACATGACATATATAATAACGCTTCACATCGAGCTACACATTGAAAGCATATAATACATTGAAAATTGCTTCATACCAAGCTACACATTAAAACTACCATAGCACCGACCCCAGGATACTATCACTGAAGGAGGTATGTCCATACTTTTCACTATAAAGCCAGATGACTATTTTGAAATACCACCCCCCCCCACTTCCCCTTGTTTTGAAAGTAACTGCACTTCAAAATGAAGAGAGTAGCAGACTGGAGACAGAGCTAGAGCAGAATGAAAATCCTAATTAGAATGGACGACATTCTGAGCTACCGATAACGGTCCTAAAGATCTGAGATCATCCGAAAATTGATTCTAAATCTCGAAGATAAAATTTGGTAAAAGTCGTCTGTTGTGTCCAGTAAGCTGCTTGCATCAAATCCTTCAAAGAAGTACTACTAGCATAAGCCCAAGAAGAAGCTAAAGCTCTAACTTCGTGAGCTGAAATCTTATAAGCTATTCTCTGATTCACAGACAAAGCATTATAAGCCGACTGAATAGCTAACTGAATCCATCTAGATATGGAATGAACAGAAATATCATTTCTGTTAGGAAGAAGAGAAAGAAATAACCTCTTCCTACCTCTTCTAATAAAACTAGAATGCTCCTTATAAATCCTAAGCACTCTTACTGGACACAACAAAGGTCTCTGACCATCTGAAGACGGTAATGCTTTAATAAGAATAGGACTAGGCCGTTTGTCCGGAACCTGCTTCTTAGCTAAGAATCCCACTTTCGTAGTGAGAGTAATAGAATTACCAACACTACGATAATGAGAGTCTTCAACAGACAAAGCATGAAGCTCACTAACTCTTCTAGCTGACGCAAACGCTAAGAGAAAAACCATTTTATAAGTAAGAAATTTAAACTCAACATTATTTAACGGTTCAAAAGATGCTTCCTGAAGATTCAGAAGAACCCAAGCTAAATTCCACTTGGGGACTAGTCTCAAGGTACGAGGTCTATTCACAGAGAAGTTCCTCATTAATTTATTTAAAGATAAATCTGACCCAATGTTTAATTTCCCTTGGTGTGCATAGGTGTCAGAAAGCAAAGACCTATAGCCCTTAATAGTGACTGGCTGTAGCTTAACTTCATCAAAAAGATAAATAAAAAAGTTAGTATTGAGGAATAGTTGGGTTAAAAAAATCAATCAATTGTGATTCACACCAACGAACAAAACCCTTCCACTTCGCTTCATAATTTAATGAAGAGGAGGTCCTCCTACAGTTAGAAATTGCATCCATTGCTCATCTGGAAAACAGTTTTCCGTGCAAGAAGGACCACACAACGGAAAAACATGAAGGTTGAGGCCTTCCGGATTGTGATGAAGCCTACGGAGTTTCCCCTGTGTCAGAAGATCCCGGAGAGGTGGTAACTTCCGTGGAACGTCCCGAAGAAGTTCCCGGAGAAGATTTATCCATGGTCTGTGAGCCGACAGACTTGCAACCAGAAGAATCTTGCAAGAAGACTGTTTTATCTTTAGCAAGATCTGTTGAATGAGGGGAGCTGGAGGGTAAGAATACCCTATTATCCTGTTCCATGAAATTGACAGAGCGTCTACTGCATAAGCCTGAGGGTCCAGGCATGGAGACACAAACGTCTGTAACTGATTGTTCAGACTCGAGGCAAAAAGATCGATCATTGGATGTTCCCACTGGAAGCAAATCTGATTGAAGACAGATTTTTTTAACATCCATTCTGAAGGTAGCAGGCAATCCTTTCTCGATAGAGAGTCTGCTATTACACAGAGACGACCTGGAATATGACAAATCGATATCAGAATCTGATTCTCTTGAGAGAAAAGAAGAATCTTTTCGGTGAGATTCAACAGCTGGACGGAATGAGTACCTCCCTGATTCCGAATATAGGCTACTACTGTTGAATTGTCCGACAGAATTTGAACATGTGAGTTTATTACTTGACTGAGCCAATGATTTAGAGCTAACCAAATTGCCCTCATTTCTTTGTAGTTTATATGGGACACAAGAAACTGACTCTCCCATAAACCGTGACACACTTGATCTCCCGGAATCAGAGAAGCACCCCAACCCTCTTGACTGGCGTCCGTCATGATTATGAATGACGGCTCCTGAATCTGAAGCGGTATTCCCTGGGATAACCACTGGATATCTGCCCAAATTTGAAGATGATGTTTTACTGACTGTGTTAAAACAATCGGACTGTCCAACAACTGACGTTTTACGCTCCAATTCTGAATTAGATAAATTTGAAGTGGACAAGTGCGCAAACGACCTAGCAGAATTAACTCCGCGGCGCCGCAAAGTCCTAACAGCTGCATAAACTCTCTTGCAGTAATGACTTGTGCATTTATGCAGTATTTTGCGTAAAGAGAAACTAATTTTGCTCTTGCTACCGGCAAACTGACCTGATTGTTTTGAGTATCGAAACTCATTCCCAGATGAACAAATGACCCCGTCGGCATTAAATCCGACTTGTCGACATTGATTATAAAACCTAGGCATCGTAGCAGCGATAGCAGACTCTGAACGTCGCTTTGAAGAGCATGAAAATTTTCGTACCTTTGAAGAATGTCGTCCAGATATGCCGACGTCATCGAAGCCTAGTGTGTTCTGAAATGGCTCATCACCACATTCATCACCCAAGTGAACGCCCACGGAGCAAGGTTCAGGCCCAAACACATTGCTCTGAACTGGTATACCTTTCCTTGAACCAAGAAACGGAGGTATTTCCGAAAAGCCGGATGAATCATGATGTGAAAATATGCGTCCTTCAAATCTATACTTGCGGCGTAATCGTTTACTCGGATGCTGCCTCTCACCGATCGAATTGTCTCCATATAAAATCTTGGAGCAATTATTAGCTTGTTTATCCAACTGAAATTGATGACCGGCCTGTATGATCCATCTGGCTTTGGCACAAGAAAAAGATGACTGTAGAATCCCTTTGAATTGGGATTCTCTACGACCTCTACAGCCTCCTTTTGTAGGAGAGAGTCTACTGCTGAAATCAAAGCCTCTCTCTTTGTTATATTTTGTGGAAGGCTCACAAAACGCAGAATCTGCGTTAATGGAGGTTTTCTCCGGAACGAAAGACGTAGACCATTTTTCACAACGTCTCGAACCCAAAGATCCTGAGTTATTTTGTTCCAGTTGCTTGCGAATTTTGAAAGCCTTCCGCCAACCGGAGAACAGTAGAGGTCGAAATCTTCATTTGTAGGACTTACGAGGCTTATACGAAGAGAAACCTTGTGAAGTTCTTGCACCCCTCTGTGACGTCAGTGTGGGGTTACGCGTTTCGTTATTATCCGACTGCACCATCCCCTTTTTGAAATCGCTCCCCTGTTTCGAGCCACCACGCCCACGATTAGCTTTAGAAGCGGCACAGGCTGAGCCTCTCTTGGAGAAAAATTTACCTCTCCGAGGAGTACCACTTGTGGAAGGCTGAGGTTGCGAAGCAGAGCGCAACAAAAGCTGACTTGTAGCTTTCTTAGAAGCATCTTCAAATATATCTTTTAGCTTATCATTGAATAATGAAGAGCCCGAAACGGGAGCTGCCCTTAGAGAGCTCTTAACACTGTCGTCAATAAATGACCTAGATTTAAGGGCAGAGTGGGATGTTGTATACATGATGGCGCAAGAGAGCACTCTCAAAGGAGATAATAACTCCTGCAAGCTCTCAGATTCCAGATTGCCGGCCAATGCCCTGCAAATATGATCTGCATAAGACATAGCGTCCACAATACTTCTGCTAGATTCAATGCAAGTATCTATAACATAATAACTGACATTACACAGTGACGGAAGAGACATACCTAAGTCCCTAGCTCCGTCATCCAATCGCAGAGGAGCTCTTGGAATCTTATTCTCGCCTACCGTATTTAAGAAGGTATTGCCTCTAAACGGTAGGTCAAGCTTCCTTTCCGAAAGGAAAGAACTTTTTCTAGCCTGAGCCAGGTCAGCAATAGCCTCGTCACAACAATCAAACGCATCTAACGCTTGGACTGATTGAGACGGATACAGAAGGATACTTTCCTTCGACTTAATGACCTCCCTGTCTACAGAAAACAGGTGCTTGGCTCCAGAAGGCGCAGAACTCTGACCAGAAGGAATTAATTCAGGTGAAAAATCCTGCAGGAACCTCATAGTTTCCATATGCTGCTCAGCCAAAGATGTATTGTCAGTCTCGTCTTCATCAAACTCCCTAACACTACCAGCTAGAGGTTCCTGGTCTGATCTATTATCGGCATACTGATTATTTGAGGAAACCCTTCTTCCTGCCGATCCAGCACAGTCCGAATCATCCAAAGCAGAGACCGATGATGGCCGCATATTATGCTGCTGGGAGTCTGCAATTAGCTGGGCAATTTGCTCCAGCAATTCCGTATTCGAGGCTATGTTCACCCGCGTTCTACGTCTTTTTGGCTCCGGAAGGAGATCTGACACAGCGCCCTGTGTCCATCTTTTTGAAAAAGAAGTTTGCCTCGAAATGCTAGCCTTAGAGAGAGCCGGATCCTGGCTCTGACTCTCTACCTCTGGATCTTGCCGGCTAGCATGTGATCTACTGTGCTGAGTACTGGAAACGGACGAAGAAGAGGCTCTTATATCAAAATTACTGCCAGCCGCACTGGCAGAGAAAGGTACATCAGAAACAACTGGCTCCAAAGCATTTTCTACCGGACTACCAGCGGAACTGGCAACAAAAGTCGAATCTTTCTGTTTTGTCCCCAAAACAGAAGAATGCTTCGCTACTGATGCACCTTTCAATTTGTCTGGCCTCTTCCCCTTACGTGCCATCGTCTCAACAGAGGACTGTCTTCCATCCTCCGTATCCTGGACGGCTACGGATTTACCCGGTACTGAAGCACTGATTAAAGGCTCCATTACACAGGTTGAGCTAGTTGACCGTCTGCTTGCCCGAGGTACCGAGTATTCTGCGATACCTCGTAAGTCAACATGCTCTGTATCTGAAGACGACGGCAGCACAGAACTTGATGTTATACCATGACCAATACCCTTTTCTTGTTCCTCTGAAATGGAAACTAAATTTTGATTAGCTACCTTAGGCGAAAGCACCGAAATTGGTGCTTCGCCAACACATACATAAGTTGAGAGGGAATTCCATCGCTTGGAATCCCAAGAACAGCAAGTTGCACAGGTAACATCTTTCGAGCAACGAGTGCAAGCTAAACATGAAGAATGAGAATCAAGAGAGGACTTCTTCCTTTTACATTTCGAACATGAGGACTTCATAATACACATACACCCGAGGCAAAAATTTAAACTGAATAGGAGCTGGTAACCAAGTCCAAAACAGGCACAACAAAGGCCCAGGTCAGACAACCGGTATCCCAATAATACCCTTAACAATAGAGAAACTTCCCAGAAGATTCCCCACAGAGAAGGGTAATGGAAAACAGACAAGTCTGACTAAGTCAAAAATAACCGGTGCGCGACAAAGGGGGTACGAATAATCCACATTCCGTAAATTATCTAAGATTTTTAAGAAGAATTTTAATTAATAACAAATTCGCAAACAGCAATTAGTTCTTAAAAATCTAATGAGAGGATTCAAGGGGAAAAAGGTGAACATTGAACACACACATATGATAAACAAAGAATGAACAAATCAGGTGCATATCCCGAAAATGGGAAGAACAAGAAATATTATTTAATTTCAATAAAGTTATAGCCCTGATGTTCAAAAACTCAATGTCTATATTCAGCTACATTCTGCTGCAATTATTCCACCATTCCACTTCAAAATCGTGTCTGGCTACATTATACTTTAGGATTTTATAGCACAAAAGTCAGGATACGTGTTGATCTGACATGGGCCAAACAACAGAATGACAAGATGGCGGTAGCCTATTGTTGTCCTTGACAAGTTGCGCATTGCACAGAAGTATGGAGGACCATACTGGTCTTCTCGTTTTCAAGTTTTTTAGCAAATTTTGGGGGGTTTGGATGATTCAAAATTTGTGTTTGGCCCTGGTAATAAATTTGGTTGCACCAGCTTGTCTGGGCCATTGGTATAGTGGAAAAATATTTAAATTTTGTAGTAAATTTCCTTTCTTATTGTACCTACCATAATTGTTTACTACTGACTTGCACTACAGTGGAAGACTCTAACTCGGAAAATATACTCTCTATGTTGATCTTTCCCAAGGGATTTGGGAAAGAAAAGCGTTGACATCCTGAGCGAGAAGTAGAAGATCCCGAGCCAATTCGTACATGGAAACCGAGTACGTGCCGTCCTAGTGCCGAATGTAAGCAATCACTGTCAATTGTCGGACAACAGAAGAACCTGGCGATTCGAAAGGTGGGGAATCCACTGCCGGAAACTCAGAAAAAGAGCAAGAAGCTCCTTCTGGTTGATGTGAAGAGCTGCTTGATCCTGGTCCCATGCCCCGTGAAGGGACAGATCTAGAGAATCCAATGTCGCACCCCATCTGAGATCACTGGCGTCTGCTGACAGAACATGATCAGACGTGGGTAAGTCCAACAGAACTCCCTGCGTAATCCACTGAACATCCATCCAGGGGAGAAGGTGACAATGAAGAGACTCTGGTAACTGAAGCACCAGATCCAGAGGATCGACATTCGGCCTTCAACAACTGAGCAGAAAGTGTTGGAGAGGTCTGACATGCAGCCGACCTAGAGGAATGAGGTCCGTCACTGAACAGCAGAGACCGAGCAGTCGGAAACTACTCCGAGCTGTCGCGGGCATGGACTAGGACAGAGTCAGGGCTAAAGCTGAGAGAATCACAGCCCATGTCCGGGAAACTGGCACCGTATTCAGTTGAGTACAGAAGTCCATCCCCAGATGACAAAACATCTGAGAAGGGACCAGGTCCGACTTCTCCTTGTTGACTCTGAACCCTAGCGACATGAGCAGATTCAACAGTCAACAGTGTGTCGACATCTGACTCCAGAAAGGCAGCATTGGAATGCCTCTGGAAGATATCGTCTAGACATGCCGAAGTAGTCACCCTGGACTGTGAGTGATGGAAGGCTATCACATGCGACATCAGTCAGGTGAAGGCCCAAAGAGCCAGGTTGAGGCCGAAAGGCATGGCCTTGAACTGGTAAACTCACCCCAGAAAAGTGAACCTGAGATACTTTTGCGATGTCCGATGAATCGGAACGTGAAAGTTAGCATCTCGCAGGGCGATGCTGGAAGCAAAATCTCCCTGGTGAAGGGACCGGCGAACCGACCTAAAAGTATCCATGCTGAACTTGGGAGCAATGATAGACTGGATCAGGATACTCAGATCGATAACCGGTCGGAATCGGCCGTCCTTCTTCGGCACTAAGAACAGGCGGGAATAAAATCCCACTGAATGAATGTTCTTGATGACCTTGATCACCCCCTATGACAGGAGAATGTCTATCTCCGTGATCAAAAGCTCCCGACGTGAAACATCCGAAGGAACTTGTGTTGGACGAGGAACTCTTGACAGAGTGGGGTGCCTCCAGAAGGATATTCGCAGCCCGGACCAAACAACATCTAACACCCAAGGATCGGATGTGATTGTGGCCCAATCGTCTGCAAATTCTGATATCCTTCCTACAACCTGGGACGAATCAAGGTGAGGACCTTCATTTCGAGCCCCGGCGAGAGGAGAAACCACCTCCTCTACTATATGAAGAATCCTGAGTCCTCCCTCTAGTCTGCCAATGCTTACCCTTACCCTGTGAGTAAGAAGTAGAAGCGGCAACAGGAGGATCAGCCCTTGGCATCGCAGAGGAAGCAGAAGGGTCCTTGTTAGGATTTGGATGGCCCCTGCCTCCAACAGAAGGCTGATCAAGCTGACGAAGCAGCAGCTGATCTTTGGAATGACGTAGGATGTCATTCCGGACCATCACCACGGAACCAAGGAATAGTTGTGGACCCGCCAAAGAAGAAGATCGAAAAGCAGCACGCTACCCCTCAGGAAGGGAACGGCTTGTGTCCAACACAGCGTCCCGGCGAACTAATTCCAAGTTAGCCATGTTACAGGCATGCGTGTAAGATGCATGAGTGCCTTGGCTGACACTGTTGGCTGGTTTGACGGTTTGATATCTGGAAGGAACCCAAACACAAAGTCAAGAGCTTTCCCCAAGTCAGAAGACTGTTGTCTCTCGATGTCAGGTATGTCAGACTCATCCTCTGAGTCGGAAAACACATATCCACCATGGGCAAACCAGCCGATGCCTCCCATGGTGTAGGCACACCTGAGGGATCAGAAAGCGGCCTGCTTTCAAACCTGGGAGGTGGCGCCACAGGGAGCACCTGGAAACCACTAGTAGCCTTGCTGGAAGCAACAGGAAGGCTCTTGGAAAGAACCTGAGTGAGAAAGGATAGGGCCTCCCTAAGCTCACGGCCTGTGTTGGCCAGTTCGATGTGGGAACGAACCAGCAAAGTGGCTTCACTCCTGTCCCCATAATGTATTTAGTAACATCATCGGAAAGAAGATTGCAGTTCCTAAAGAGACAAACTTTAAACTATGTTAAGTTCCTTTTTGAATATTTAACTTACTAAGACAACACAAGTGGGTTTGCACCATCAATGTGATAGATGTACATTACGATCAGGGTTTCCACACATTGCTGAAAAGATATTTCCACAATTTATCAAGGTCTTGTCCATGACAAATATAGTACTTTTCCATGACCACTCTTAATTTTTTGAGGGAAAACTGTTGGTGATATTCTAGTAACTCTACAGCAGCAGCCAAAAATAGTTGCAGGATAGCAACTAAACATTTTGACCTCTATTTATAATCCTTTTGGCACCTTTGGACCACCCACCCACTCTTCTTATGGCCAGGAAAAGCAAAATATTGTTCAATGATCTTTGTATTAGTGATCTCAGTATGGCACCAAATCATACCATTTATTCATAATACATATGTTTGCATATGTTTGCATAGGTTTGCCGAAGAACATTTAGTGAAGAAATTTATAAAATAAACAAAATATGGATGAACAATGTATGGAAGAATGAGTGCTACATGTAGACAAATCATTATCCACAAAGCTCTCTCAATTTGGTAATATTGCTGCTAAAAAAATAAATCAAGGAGGAAAGAGTTGCCTCTTCTTACTTACCTTTTTCTTCCAAGGAAAGCAGTAAGCATATACCTAAGCTTGTCTATGAAACTGTGTGTACATTCTTTGAACAAATGCTCTGTTTCTGCTCGCTAGGTGTCACCTGAAAAGAGTTTTACATGTGAAACTGTTATTAAGGCAAAAAATATATCACAAGGTATTCACAGAATTTTGGGAAGTCTAAAGTACTTCAGGAACATTCCATGGGCTTGATGTTACAAGGAAAAATTTAAAAATAATTTGATAACACAAAGAGAGCTGTAAAAGATTACAATTACTTGGAGCCTGATCTTAATTAAACTCATGATATATACATGTACTATGCAGAGGTGGGTGCCATTGAGGTTTTAGACTCAGTGTCAGCATAAGTATTTTGGAGGTGAATTAACTCAGTATCACTTCGGTAGTAATGACATAATACAATTGCCAAAACCTATAAAATAAAATGCTTTTTCAAAATACAAATGTACTGACTGGCTGTAGATGTCTGATCTATAGTAGACTCAGAATGCTCATATCCAAATATCAAACCATGACCAGAAGTCATGGCAAATTTTAAGAATAAAAAGATCATTACCTGTTGGGTATAACACAGGCACTTACCTTATTATTCTTATTATTTATTGGGGTTTAATGACACTTTTGACAACCAGGGTCACCTTGAGTCAGATAGTTTTTTATGGTTGGAGGAAGTCAGAGAACCCAGAGAGAACCAGCAAGCAATGGCGAGCAACAATCAGACTCCCCAACGTACCAACTCAACACAAACAGGATTAGCATTGGTTGAAGACAAATTTGTTTAAAGAAGGATTTAATTAGCATCTCTAGCTAGTAAACACTATGGAGGTCAGAGGAATGAAGTCATGTAACTTTTCAAAACTCTGTCGTCCAGTAAGATGATTTTTTCTGGTATTGAGATGTTAAACCACACAAATAATGCCCAAATTTCCAGTAATGGAAAATAGGGAGCCCATATATCAACCGTAGTAATGACATAATACAATTGCCAAAACCTATAAAATAAAATGCTTTTTCAAAATACAAATGTACTGACTGGCTGTAGATGTCTGATCTATAGTAGACTCAGAATGCTCATATCCAAATATCAAACCATGACCAGAAGTCATGGCAAATTTTAAGAATAAAAAGATCATTACCTGTTGGGTATAACACAGGCACTTACCTTATTATTCTTATTATTTATTGGGGTTTAATGACACTTTTGACAACCAGGGTCACCTTGAGTCAGACAGTTTTTTATGGTTGGAGGAAGTCAGAGAACCCAGAGAGAACCAGCAAGCAATGGCGAGCAACAATCAGACTCCCCAACGTACCAACTCAACACAAACAGGATTAGCATTGGTTGAAGACAAATTTGTTTAAAGAAGGATTTAATTAGCATCTCTAGCTAGTAAACACTATGGAGGTCAGAGGAATGAAGTCATGTAACTTTTCAAAACTCTGTCGTCCAGTAAGATGATTTTTTCTGGTATTGAGATGTTAAACCACACAAATAATGCCCAAATTTCCAGTAATGGAAAATAGGGAGCCCATATATCAACCTTGGGACTTAACTTGAACTGACTAAGCCCCCTCCCCCCCCCCCCCCCCCTCCCCCCATCCATCAAGATTCTGAGCGTTTGATCTGAAGAAGCAGATTTTCAAAGATTATTTCGCTTATTAGACTAAGTTAATTGAAGAGCCCACATATTAACTTGATTTTAAATAGGAACCCAAATACTAGTCGATGCCCTTGATTTGAACAACTTTAAATCTGACCCCATAAGAATGCTGTATCCCAAACATCAAAAGATTCTGACTGGTGGATCTGAAGAAGATTTTCAGAGATTATTTCCCATATTGCATGGAGTTGAAATTCAGGCCCCAACTGAGGGCCCAATTATACACCAATGGGACTGATTTGGTGAACCGTGAATTCAACCCCTGTAAGAATTCTGTATACCATGTATCAAGATATTCTGACCAGTGGTTTGGGAGAAAAAGAAGTTTTAAAGATTATTCCTCATATTGGACCAAGTTTAAATTTAGGATCCAACTGGGAGTCCAAATGGTTTGAACAAATTTAGAACTGACCTCCCTAAGGATGCTAAATCTGATCTTTTTTTTATAGATTATTCTCTATATTGCACTAAGTTAAAATTCAGACTCATATAAAGATCACAATTACAGTGGAGCCCACTTATTTGGATATCTCTTGATTGTATATCCCTGTTAACTGAATATAATTTCTCAACAAAAAAACCAATTACCATACCTTCAGTACAAATTTCACCTGTTAATTGAATATAGGTTAAAGAGTAAACTCCTGTTAATTGAATAAAAAATCTTGTACCCTGTCGAGACAATACCTTGATTCACCCCAGTTTTCCTTTGTTTATAGGCTATTTTTGGGCTTAGTACATCCAATGCAGGTATTTAACCCTTTCAGGCCTTCTCAGCACATGCAGCGCCAGTGGTAAACTGACACTACTAACCCGTCGGTGTGCTGCACGCCGATGGCATAGTAATGCATCTACTCTTACCTCAGTCCATGTGTGCTTTCGCCCCAGTTTTCCTTTGTTTATAGACCTATTTGGACTTAGTACATCCAATGCAGGCATTTAACCCTTTTGTGCTTCGTTGTCGCGCGCCGCATGAACTGACACTACAAACCCGTCAGCACACTGCAAGCCGATGGCATAGTAATGCATCTACTCTTACCTCAGTCGACGTGTGCTATCTCTATCAGTCCACTGAAGTAATTTCCATGCCCGAATGAATTTGGAGTTATTTCCCTTTAGTTGCTTGGCTACAGTTTCAGCACAAATTGCACCAGAATCATAGTAATTCCATGGACGAATATGACTCTAATGATAGCGAAGTGGAACAGGATTCTGCAGTACAGTCTGGCTCATATCAAGCTGACACACATGACACCACTATGAGTGCTCGACATTCAGATGATATTGCCAGTAATAATCCAGATGATGGAGAGAGTCCTTCAACGTCTGGAATAGGACTGGCTAGTGGGAGGGGATGCGGCAGAAAAAGAAGTGCTGGTCAGGGACATGACAGAATACAAGGGAGCTGGCGTGGTTGCGGAATTGGTCCAATTTTTCAATGGGAAAAATGCACAGACTTTGTTCCACTGGATATCCCATGTTCTGAAGTTGGGAAGATAAAGCTTGGCTTACCTGACAATCCAAATGAATGGGACTTTTTACACCTTTATGTAACGGATGAGACGATCCCGAAATTAACCCCAATATCCCAAGTCTGGGGGCCAATTTGGCAGAGTCGCGAAAGGGTTAATCTATTATATCTTGTTTGACAGAGCTCATGGAGCTCTGTCAAATACGATATAATAGAATAAATGCTTAGTTTATCTCTAGAATACAGGAAAGTGACACAATCCCTGTTAATTGAATACTCCTGTTAGTTGAATAATTTCCATTGGCAAAGTGGCTATTCAATTAACAGGGTTCCAATGTATTAACCGATATGGGCTTGATATAAACAAATTTGAATCCAATCCCTGTATGGATTTCAAGTTAAAATTCAGGCTCCAATAGAGAGACCAAATATTAACACAGGGACTTGGTTTGAAGAAACTTATATCTGATCTCCCTAAGGACGCTGTATACTAAACATCAAAAGATTCTGACTGGTGGATATAAAGAAAAAGATTACTTAAAGATTCCCCATACTGTAATGTTAAAATTTGTGCACCCATAGAGAGCCCAATTATTAACCAGTAGGCTTGCTTTGAACAAACTTGAATTCGATCACTGTAAGGATTCTGTATACCATACATCAAAATTCTGACTTGTTGTTCTGGAGGCAAAGAGTTTAAAGAATTATTCCTCATATTGAACTCAGTATAATTCGACTAAGAGTAATTCGGACTCCAATACAAAGCCCATATATTAACACAGGGACTTGGTTTGAACAAACTTAGATCTGACCTCCCTAAGGATGCTGTATACTTAATATAAAAAGATACTGACTGGAGGATCTAAGAAGATTTTTAATAATTATTCCTCATATTGCACTAATGTAAGGATGGCTAGGGTGTTGAATACTAAATATCAAAACATTCTGAATGGTGGTTCTTAACCCTTCACCTAACAAATCGCCCGCATCTGCCCACGTAATATGCAAATTGAGCAGTTGAAAACATTAAATTTTTCAAAATAATTCAACAAAACCATATTATGTAACCCATCATTGGAACGAGCTCATTGAGCTCGTTCCAATGAGGGTTCACATGATATGGTTTTGTTGAAATATTTTGAAAAATTTTAAATTTGATATCGCCTGCGATGGGTAAAGGTTTAAGATGATTTTAAAGAATATTCCTCTTCTGCACCAAATTAAAATTTGGGCTCCTTATGGGGCTGTATTTGAACGAACTTGAAATTGCCCCCCCCCCCCCCCCCCCCCCCCCCCCCCCCAACAAGGATGTTGGATACCAAATATCAAAAGATTCCAACTGGTTGTTCTGGAGAAGATTTTTAAAGAATATTCCCAATATAGCATTACATTAGATTCTGGGCTCTCAAAGGGAGCACAAATATCAACCCAGGGACTTTATTTGACTTGTATCTGACTTGTTGTATCTGACCCACATCTAGCTGCTGTATACCAAATATCAAAATATTCTGATTGGCGATTCTGGAGAAGATATCTTTTAATTTATGAAAATATGCTGACTCAGCATTTCTTCATTCCCCCCCCCCCCCCCCTCCTCCCACTCCACCCCTTCGGTGCAGTATATGACACAACCAATGACTTTTTTTTTACCATTCCATTCAAATGGTCTAAGTGATGCTTCATACCAAATAACAGTTCTTAAATTGTTCCATGAGTAAAATTAGCATTTAAAAATACCTGGGTTTCCAATGGGGAACAAGAATTTTTTTTTTTCCATTAATTAAGATCTTATGACTCAATAAAACCACATACCAAAATTGGTTCAAATTGGCTCTTCTGTTCAGAAAGTATAAATTTTTTAGTAAATTTCCTTTCTTATTATACCTACCGAAATTGTTTACTACAGGCTTGCACTACAGTGGAAGAACTTAACTCGGATAAAATACTCTCTATTTTAATCTTTCCCAAGATTTGGGAAAGAAAAGTGGTGTAAAAAACACCACGAAAAAAATAAGTCAAAACTGGGTCGAGCACCATCGGCGCACACCCAGTATGGGACGCTCTTCCAAAGTACAAATCCACGACTTCCGTAAAACAGTGCGCAATGCGTCAATTCGTCATTCTTTTGATTCTGAACAACACTGGAGTTATGTGATCAGCGGGGAGGAAGGATTCTTACCCGAATAAGAAGACGGGAGGGCCTCCATGTAAACAATTTCGGCAGGTATAATAAGAAAGGAAATTTACTATAAAATTTATACTTCTTATCAACCTACCTCAATTGTTTACTACAGGCTGAATAGACAAAAGGCTGGAGGGAATCACATAACCAACCCACACATAACTCAATAGCACTAGGACAGTGGACAGAGGAAGAGATCCCTAGGCCTATCAGACCATAGCATCACAAACATTAGAAAAGACAATGAAAGATGAGGTGTATGGTGAAGTGCGACGCACAGACAGAAAGGGCAGTAACAGCACAAAGCTGGAACTGACCCTGAAAAAAGCTGAAAGGCTGGGATAGACAACAGCCCGAGCCGAAGAAAGAGGGCCCCAAGGACCAAGGTCCTCTATCGGCTCCTGCAACTGTCGCAGATAAAAGGAGAATGTAGCATTTCTCCAGAAGGCTGCCAGAATAACATCCGTCATCCGACAACATGACAGAGTTATTAAAAGAGGAAGACAATGCACGCACCTTGTGGCAGAAAAAACAATTGGTAATACAATCACCAGTAGCTAGACGAGCGGAAGCTGCACGAATAGCAAGACAAATCCATCAAGAAATGGATGCAGGAGAGATCTGGCATGTGAGAGAACGCATATTCATCCAGGATAAAGGCGTGAATGCCCCCCCCCCCCACCCCCACGCAGAGCAGCGCCCAAGAAAGTGACCATCTTGGAGGAAACTGCAAAGTCCTAGGCCTTTTCAAGGAAAAGAGCTGAACAAGCTTGGAGAGGCAAGGATGAGTGTCGAAACAATGCGGTATCACATATGAAAAAAATGTCTCCGAAGCATGGACATGTACCCATTGCTGGAGACCCCCAGAAACATATACCAGAAACTCCGCAAGTGGTGTGATCGAAGGAGTGACAGAAGCAACAGAGTGATCGCACACCATCAACAGAAGAACCTTCCACTTAGCCACAGAGGCTAAACCAGTGGAATGAGTGCCTCCTTGAAGAAGAAAAGCAACTCTACTACGTGTCTCGAAAAACCACTACGGAGGCGACAGGACCCGATAAAGGACATGTGCAAAGGCACAATGAAGTCGGGTCAACGTAAAACCTCCTCGGGCGACTTTGGCAAAGAAAGTCGCGAGGTAGAGGGAGACATGCCGGAACCGCCGCTAACAGAGAGCAGAGCAGATTGATCCACACCCACCGAGGCGACGGGTGTGATCGAAAGGATTCGACGACTGCAGGTTCATATCTGGGCGAGAACCTGAGGCGGAGTAGGAACCGGTAGGAAGGCATAGCCGACAAGACCATCCCAAAGGAGGGCCTGAGCATCCACGGCGAAAGCCAAAGCATCTGGACACGGGGACACAAAAGTGTCCACCGGATGGTTCCAACGAGTCGCAAGAGATCGATGGAACCTGCCATGTGGAGCATCCACCTGGTGGAAATGACCCTGCCCCGATGGGACAGGGAGTCAGCTAGGATGTTCAGACGACCGGGAATGTGACGAACAGCCACCCCGGCGTGGACATCCTGAGTGAGCAGTAGAAGATCCCGAGCCAATTCGTACATTGGAACAGAGTGCGTGCCGCCCTAGTTCTGAATGTAAGCAACCACCGTCGAATGGTCGGACAACAGAAGGACCTGGCGATTCGACAGGTGAGGGATCCACTGCCTGAAACTCAGAAGAGCAAGAAACTCCTTCTGGTTGATGTGTAGAGCTGCATGATCCTGGTCCCACATCCTGTGAATGGAAAGACCTAGAGGATCCAACGTCGGACCCCATCCGAGATCGCTGGCAGAACGCGATCGGACGTGGGTAAGTCAACGGAACACCCTGCGAAAGCCACTGGACATCCGCCCAGAGGAGAAGGTGAGGATAAAGAGATTCTGGAAACTGAAGCACCAGATCCAGAAAATCTACATTCGGCCTCCAACGACTGAGCAGAAAGTGTTGAAGAGGTCTGACACGCAGCCGACCTAGAGGAAAGAGATCCGTCACCGAACAGCAGAGACCGATTAGCCAGAGAATACTCCGAGCCGTCACGGAAGTGGACTGGGACAGAGTCAGAGCAAAAGCTGAGAGGATCACAGCCTTGGCCTGGGGAACCGTCACCAAATTGAATTGTGTGTGAAAAGCCATCCCCAGATGATAAAACGACTGAGAAGGGACCAGGTCTGACTTCTCCTCGTTGACTCTGAAACCTAGCGATGTGAGCAAGCTCAACAGAGTGGCGACATCCGACTCCAGTAGGGCAGCATTGGAATGCCCCTGGAGGATATCGTCCAGATATGCCGAAGTAGTCACCCTGGACTGTGTGCGATGGAAAGCTATCACATGCGACATCAGTCTGGTGAAGGCCCAAGGAACCAGGTTGAGGCTGAAAGGCATGGCCTTGAACTGGTAAACTCGCCCCAGAAAAACAAACCTGAGATACTTCCGTGACGCCCAATGAATCGGAACGTGAAAGTGAGCGTCTCGCAGGTCGAAGCTGGAAGCGAAATCTCCCTGGTGAATTGAACGGAGGACCGACCTGAAAGTCTCCATGCTGAACTAGGGAGCAATGATAGACTGGTTCAGGAAACTCAGATCGATAACCGGTCGGAGTCGGACGTCCTTCTTCGGCACCAAGAACAGGCGGGAATAGAAACCCACTGACCTAATGTTCTTGATGACCTCAATCGCCCCCGTTGTCAGGAGATTGTCTATTTCCGTGGACAAAAGTTCCAGACGTAAAATGTCTGAAGGAACTGTGGTTGGAAGAGGCACCCTGGACAGAGTGGGGTGCCTTCGGAAGAATATTCGCACCCCGGACCAAACAACATCTAACACCCAAGGATCGGATGTGATGGTGGCCCAACGGTCTGCGAACTCTGCTATCCTTCCTCCAACCTGGGACGAGTCGAGGTGAGGACCTTCATTTCGAACCCCGACGAGGCTCGCTAGAGGAGAAAACACCTCCTCTACTGAATGAAGAATCCTGGGACTCCCCTCTAGACTGCCGATGCTTAACCTTACCAGTTGAGTAAGAAGTAGAAGCGGAGGCTTGGAACGGCCCGTGCCTACCCCAGAAGGCTGATCAAGCTGAAGAAACAGCAGCTGATCTTTGGAATGACGTAGGACGTCATCCCGGACCGTCAACACAGAACCATGGAAAGGTTGCGGACCTGCCAAAGAAGCAGATTGCAGATTGAAGAGTAGCGCACTGCTCCTCAGGAAGGGATCGGCCTGTGTCCAGCACAGAGTCCCTTCGAACTAATTCCAGATTAGCCGTGTTACAGGCATGCGTGCGAGTAAGATGCATGAGTGCCTTGGACAGCACACGCAAAGGAGCCTGTACCTCGTCAAACTTATCTGGGGGCAGATAAGCAGCTAAAGCTGAGACGATCGGAGAGAGAAACCATACCAAGCATCTCTCTCGATAAGCCCAATGTGGACTCCAGAGTCGTCATCAGAATGACGGCAGACTTGGACTTGGAAAGCCTGAGGGAATTGGAGTCCTGATCCAAAACCGTCAAAGTCTGGTAGACAGAAGGATTGGCAGAATCGTAGGAACGATAGCGTGCCGGAGGCAAAAAAAGGTGTCAACCCTGGTGAAGAACTGAGCCTTCATAGCCTTGGAACTTAGCTTAGAGTCCAAGGCTGAAAATGCTTCAACCAACTGTACCGACTGGCATGGTCGAAGACGCCCGAAGCGGGTTGCTCCATAGGCTGTTGGCGCGCGACCGTTGATCGCGGCCTGGCTGACACTGTCGACTGGTTAGATGGTTTGAGATCCAGAAGGAACCCAAACACGAAATCAAGAGCTGCCCCCAAGTCTGAAGACTGCTGGCTCTCGACATCAAGCATGTCTGACTCTTCCCCTGAGTCGGAAGACACATATCCCATCGTGGGCAAACCAGCCGACGCCTCCCATGGTGTTGGAACATCAGGGGGATCAGAAAGCGGCCTGTTTCCATTCCCGGGAGGCGGCACCATAGGGGGCGCCTGGAAACCACTCGCTGCCTCGCTGGAAGCAACGTGAAGGCTCTTTGACAGAACTTCAGTGAGTAAGGAGAGGGCCTCCCTAAGCTCACTGCCCGTACTGGCCGGTTCGACAGGGGAACGAACCGGCAAAGTGGCTTCACCTCTGACCCTCTTAACCAGCGAAGGGTCACGATCCTCCAAAACACCCAACGTGGGACGACGGGTGGCAGCCGAAACATCTGAAGGCAGACGTGTATAGGGGTGTGACACACCCTGAGGATCAACATAGCTGGAACTCATGAGAGTCACCGCAGACCTCTGCAGGGCAGAAGGTCCAGGCTGCACAAAAGACGTTGGTCCCCCAAAACTGGTCGTGTGGCCAGAATGAGTGGACGGAAACGCCACGGAGTTAATAGTGTCCCACTAAGAACATCCGAATCCAATGACAACTGTGGTGCTCGACGGTGCAGAGACCACAGTAGAGGGTCTGGCCGGCAGCCACTTCCAACTTCGCCGAGTTGAAGTCAGGGAAGGCTGAGGCCGATACCCCCACGTCTACACAACCAGACACCGCAGCAGACCACTGCAGGTATAAAACTACTGTGCTCAATGGCTGAGAGGACACAGTAAGGGGTTCAGTCGGCAGCCCCATCTGACTTCGCCAAGTGGAAGTCGGGGAAGGCTGAGGCCGATACCCCACAACCACACTACAGACATCCCTGCAGACCCTGGCAGGGATAAGCCGAAGCCGGTTAAAACGGTGCCCAATGACGTTGTAGACGGAACAGCAGTAGCAGCAGATACGACGGGAGCTGTTGGAACGGGCGGAAAAGCGGAGAGAGCCACCAAGTTCGGCCTCCAAAGGAGGAGTCACAACCCTAGTGACAGCCTCAGATGTCGACTGGAGAGGGCGCATAGTCCCGGAACCAGGCATCTCTTCACCAGAAATCCAACAGCTCCCGCAGTATCCACCACAGTAAAAAAACCGCACATTCCCCATGGAAGGGGAATAACTCTCACCAGACATGGTCGAGTCGGGAAGCCCTGAAATGACAGCATTCCCCACTCCCCGCTGGTGCGGGAGGAGCTGCACATCCCCCACGGAGGGGGAGCAATTCTCACCAGACGTGGTTGAATCGGACAACCCCGAAACGATAGTGTTCCCCACCCCCCATGGGAGCGGGAGGAGCTGCACATCCCCCATGGAGGGGGTCAAACTCATACCAGACATGGTTGAGTCGGGGGGGCCCCGAAACGACAGTGCCCCCCCACCGTGGGGGTGGAAGGAGCTGCACATCCCCCACGGAGGGGGTAAACTCACACCAGACGTGGTCGAGTCGGGAGGCCCCCGAAACGACAGCGTTCCGCACTACCCGTGGGTGCGGAAGAAACGGCCAAGAGAACACACCAAGGCGAGGACAAAAGGAATTGCCCTAAAGGAACCGAACTGGAAATAACAGAGCAGTAGAAGAAAAAGGTGAACTCAACAGAAACAGAAAGTAGAAGAACACCCTCAACTACGGGAGAAGGTGGCAGAAAAAAACCGGTGGGTACATGACAGAACCCAGACGGTCGACAGGGATCAAAAAAACAGAAATTCAGCCCTTAACAAAGTGAAGAAATCCTGTCCAGACAGTCCCAGATTGACACCTAACTCCAAAAATTAATTCATCAATCGAAAAATTAATTGTCGAAATGCGTGATGACGAAAACAAAACATTCGCGAAAACGGAATAGTAAATAATAAACAATGAGAATGTGGTTGAAAATATAAACGAGAATATATAAAACAATGAGAATGTGGTTGAAAATATAAACGATAATATATGAAAATATAAACGAGAATTATATATATAATCCAGTCACAGGAAAACCATTATTGATGAGTTAAAATATCACGGTTACTGCAGCAAAGATGGCACACACATCCACCACGTGTGCGGATAATCAAAAGAATGACGAACTGATGCATTGCGCACTGTTTTACGGAAGTCATGGATTTGTACTTTGGAAGAGCGTCCCATACTGGGTGTGCGCCGATGGCGCTCGACCCAGTTTTGGCTTATTTTTTACGTGGTATTTTTTACACCACTTTTCTTTCCCAAATCTTGGGAAAGATTAAAATAGAGAGTATTTTATCCGAGTTAGGTTCTTCCACTGTAGTGCAAGCCTGTAGTAAACAATTGAGGTTGATTGATAAGAAATAGAAATTTTGGGCAGGGCCAAAAATCTTGCACCTCCCATTACAAAGAATGTCATTTGAACAAATTTTATTGTACACCTCAACAGGAAGCCAGCTCAGTGTCAAATATCAAGACACTGTCCATGAGGAGAAGATTTATTATAAAATTTGAGAGCATTATCCCCCACCCCCTCCCTATGGGGTGGGTCAAGTTGATTTAAAGAAAATCAAAATGAAATGTCAGAACAAACAATCACCTCAAATTTAACTGAAATCAGTCCAGAGGTTTTGGAGAAGTCAAAAACACCATGCACACGGATGACAGATAATGTACAAGGAATGGTGCTTCATCACTATAGCTCACCCTGACTATCAGTCGGGTGAGCTAAAAATGATTTGAAGAAACATACCACTAAAAGCACTGTGTTAAAATTAGAGATGGGTGGTATTGAAATTTCAACTCTGAATTTGGCATCAGTATTTTTAGGATGATTCGCCTAGGTATACTAGTAGGTATGGTATTCATTGTCAACAACATACTCAAACTGATACCAACACTGACTGTTATTGTTGGGACACCACTGCTCAAGCTGTTACTGAGGTTTCCAGTTATAGGAATCAAATCCACAGATTTGTGAAAATGTTGGGAATAACATAGGCACTCACTACAGGTCATCTGATGCAACAGAAATGCTGAGAGAAAATACCCCCTCCCCCCCCCCCCCCCCCCCACAGTTATTTTCTCTGAAGATTTTTTGTTGCATAAAATGACAGTGGCAAGTGCCTGTGGAAATACATAGTCCATGGGAATCTTCTAATCTGTCTGTAATTTTGAATAATGTTCATTATTTTGAGATTCCCTTTGTATGCTAAATCAGTATTTGCTTTATACCAATACCAAATGGTATTTATGGTACACCGCCCATTTCAAATTAAAATTTGGCAGGACACTAAATTATGTAACTGGTGCTAACCTACAAAGACGCTACATGTAAGTGAATTTGTTATGGTTAATGACTCATTCAGTTGACCTTCTTGTCAATCATGTTTCCGACAGCAAAAACAAAGTCTGGAAAACCGACATCCTGTAATGATGGAAAGACGGAATGACAGATGGACAAGGGTAACACTATATGTCCCATCCATTTCATGGCAGGGACATAATTAAAATCAAAAAGAATTCATACTGGCCAAGGTGCTTCAGTGACAATGATAATATATTTTGCTGAGAGACCGATGCTGTGGTGTGCCTTTACTATTGCCTGGGAAACACTATTATATAACACATTACTGGAAAGTTACCAGAAAGCGCTTTTGAATGGTGAGTTTCATAAGTTTAATGGGAGAAACTCCAGATATCACCTGGGTTAGACTGGGTTAACACTTAACGTGCTGAGTAAAGCAGCCATGACGAGATTTGGTGAAAAATTAATCGAAATGTAACAGTGGTGAAAAAATCCAATGAATTTACAGGGGAAAATATGATAAAATGTGCCCAAATTAATTGAAATTATACTTGTTTCAGTGATAAGAGAAACCCATGCTGGGCAGGAATATCTGCCAGCACCATGCAAAGAGTTGAATTTGTTCAGATGCTGTTCAGATAGAAGTGGACATTATATTACAGTACCGTGATCATAAAAGTGGGGAGAGAATTTTGTCTGCTTTTGTCTCCACAACACTGTTGAATCCCACTTGACGAAAAATAAAATCTGAGAACATTAAATCTCAGATGCTTTATCAATTTATTGTCTGGATTCTGTCTTTTTTTTCGCATATTTTATTTATGCAGCAATCCAACCAAAAACCTTAGCTGTCATCACTAACTCAATAAATAAGAACTAGTCTAGTACAACCCTGTTAATTGAATACTCTCACCTGCCTAATAACAGTGATGGCTAATAATAGTATAGTTCTGAATTTTGTGTTAAAATTAGTGATAGTGATAGCATTTTCACTCTTGCTCTCATTTCCAAATAATAGTGATGTCCAAAATTTTTCTATAAAATTAACAAGAGGCTCCAAGGGGCCTGAGGGCGCTCACCTGACCAGACATGTTAACTCTCCCGGAATGCCCGGGATTCTCCCGGAATTAGCTATCCCCTCCCGCCCTCCCGCCAGGGAGTAAATTTGGGCCAAAATCTCCCGGAAAGTCGACATACCAGACAAAAACTGAATCCACCAGCTTTTGTTTACAAATACAAAAGCATGTGCTCTACTCTCAATGGCAAGGTCATTAAGTTTGTGTGAAACGTCACCACTTACGTAAGAACTGGTAACCAATCTCATTTCTGTCAATGGCCGTGTTGTGATTATTTGCAACACGTTTGACAGGCGGATTAAATGAATTTGAGATGCAGGATAATTGCTGAAATTGATTATATATTAAAGGCACACCTTTGCTTGTATACAGGTAGCAGTCAAATCGAAAAATAAGTTCCATACGCATAAATTTTGTCCAATCGAACATGTGCAAAAATACGCACAAATTTATTATTGTGCATTTTGGATTTCACTTTCACTTCAGATAGCCAATTTTGCAGACAAACAGCTCAAACATATGAGTTGCCGTAATTTTCAATATATTGGGAAAAATTTCCGATTTGCAATTTTCTGAAGCAGGCTGTGAAAAAAATTATGTTTTGGGTGAAAAAAATCTCTAAAAAGTTGCTAATTTACGGCACTTGGACGTTTTTTCATTCGTTGTGATAAATGGACAACAAAATAAATTAAATATCCAGGAGATGTTTCGTCCTGGGCTGGCTGTGGCATAATGTTCACGTTTCACTGAAAAATGATCACCCCATTCCAAATCCCCTTCGTAAATGACCAGCTACTTCCAGTGAGTACCCGGTGTGGTTAGGTGGGGCGCTGGGCTTTGGCAGATCGAATTACCACAACAACCGGGCTCGGGGTGTGCCTAAACACCACAGATCGCCGCAGGTTACCGCAGGTCGCCGCAAATACCCATAATTTCCCAAATAGATCCAAAACTTTCAACACAGCGTCAAAACTGATATAGTGCTGAAAAAGTCGAAAATATCTCCAAACATTTTGTACATAAAACCATTGAAATATGGATGTCATTGGAACAACTCAGATATTGGCACATGACCACATCCATATTTTTGATTTCTGTTTTTCTCTATATTTCTATGTTTTGGCTTTTGAAAGGACAAATTGTTCAAATAAAACACATTAGGGTGGAATGTTTAATGTATGTGTGTGTGTGTGTGTGGGGGGGGGGGGGGGGGGGGGGGGTAACATGGAAATTATTGATGTGCTGCCCACGTGCAAAAATCTCACTGACAAGCATCCGAGTCTCACTGGGAGCTCATCAAAATCTCACTGACAGTCACCTCGAGAGGTTAACAGGTCTGGGTCACTCACCACCGGTTAGTAGAACGTTGGCGTATGTTCCTTTGATGTATTGTTGTTGGACTGTTTCCTGTTATGTCTGTGTGTGTGGGGGTGGGAGGGGTATTTGGTATTAATTTGTATTTAAAATTGATCCACACGTGGCTTCTACGTGCAAAAAAAAATCTCCCTGAAAATCATGTCATCTCCCTGAAAATTTTCTTCAATCTCCCTGAAAAAAATTTTGGAAGGTTAACATGTCTGCACCTGACATGGTAGCCTAAATATCAACCCAGAGAATTGATTTCAACAAGTTGCATCTGCTCCTCCTAAGAAAAGCTTATACCAAATATCCAAAGATTCTGACCAGTGGATCTAAAAAAAAAAGAAGATTTTTAAAGAATATTCCTCATATTGAACTAAGTTATAATTCAGGCTCCCACAGTGAGTCCAAATATGGACCTAGGGACTTGGCTTGAACAAAGTTGAATCTCACCCCCCTGAGCATGGTGCATACCAAATATCAAAAGATTCTGCCTGCTGGATCTTGAGAAGAAGATTTTTAAAGAAAATTCCTCATTTTGAACTAAGTTACAATTCAAGCTCCCACAGTGAGTCCAAATATGGACCTAGGGACTTGGCTTGAATAAACTTGAATCTCCCCCCCCCCCCCCCCCCCCCCCCACCCAAGCATGGTGCATACCCAATATCAAAAGATTCTGCCTGCTGGATCTTGAGAAGAAGATTTTCAAAGAAATTTGCCTGAAATGCACTAAGTTCGAATTCGAGCTTCTATAGTTAGCCCAAATATGAATCTAGGGAGCCAATTTGAACAAACTTGAATCAGATCCACCCCACAACGTTGCATACCAAATATCAAAAGATTCTGTCTGCTGAATCTGGAGAAGACGACTTTTTAAGAAATTTGCCTGAAATGCACTAAGTTTGAATTCGGGCTTCTATAGTGAGCCCAAATATGAATCCAGGGGGCCGATTTGAACAAACTTGAATCAGATCCACCCCACAATGTTGCATACCAAATATCAAAAGATTCTGCCTGCTGAATCTGGAGAAGATTTTTGAAGAAATTTGCCTGAAATGCACTAAGTTCGAATTCGAGCTTCTATAGTGAGCCCAAATATGAATCCAGGGGGCCGATTTGAACAAACTTGAATCAGATCCACCCCTCAATGTTGCATACCAAATATCAAAAGATTCTGCCTGCTGGATCTGGAGAAGAAGATTTTTGAAGAAATTTGCCTGAAATGCACTAAGTTCGAACTAAAGCTTCTATACTGAGCCCAAATATAAACCCAGGGGGCCGATTTGAACAAACTTGAATCAGATCCACCCCACAATGTTGCATACCAAATATCAAAAGATCCGGCCAGCTGGATCTGGAGAAGAAGATTTTTTAAGAAATTTGCCTGAAATGCACTAAGTTCGAATTCAAGCTTCTATAGTGAGCCCAAATATGAATCCAGGGGGCCGATTTGAACAAACTTGAATCAGATCCACCCCTCAATGTTGCATACCAAATATCAAAAGATTCTGCCTGCTGGATCTGGAGAAGAAGATTTTTGAAGAAATTTGCCTGAAATGCACTAAGTTTGAATTCAAGCTTCTATACTGAGCCCAAATATAAACCCAGGGGGCCGATTTGAACAAACTTGAATCAGATCCACCCCACAATGTTGCATACCAAATACCAAAAGATTCTGCCTGCTGGATCTGGAGAAGATTTTTGAAGAAATTTGCCTGAAATGCACTAAGTTCGAATTCAAGCTTCTATACTGAGCCCAAATATAAACCCAGGGGGCCAATTTGAACAACCTTGAATCAGATCCACCCCACAATGATGCATACCAAATATCAAAAGATTCTGCCTGCTGGATCTGGAGAAGAAGATTTTTTAAGAAATTTGCCTGAAATGCACTAAGTTCGAATTCGAGCTTCTATAGTTAGCCCAAATATGAATCTAGGGAGCCAATTTGAACAAACTTGAATCAGATCCACCCCACAACGTTGCATACCAAATATCAAAAGATTCTGTCTGCTGAATCTGGAGAAGACGACTTTTTAAGAAATTTGCCTGAAATGCACTAAGTTTGAATTCGGGCTTCTATAGTGAGCCCAAATATGAATCCAGGGGGCCGATTTGAACAAACTTGAATCAGATCCACCCCACAATGTTGCATACCAAATATCAAAAGATTCTGCCTGCTGAATCTGGAGAAGATTTTTGAAGAAATTTGCCTGAAATGCACTAAGTTCGAATTCGAGCTTCTATAGTGAGCCCAAATATGAATCCAGGGGGCCGATTTGAACAAACTTGAATCAGATCCACCCCTCAATGTTGCATACCAAATATCAAAAGATTCTGCCTGCTGGATCTGGAGAAGAAGATTTTTGAAGAAATTTGCCTGAAATGCACTAAGTTCGAACTAAAGCTTCTATACTGAGCCCAAATATAAACCCAGGGGGCCGATTTGAACAAACTTGAATCAGATCCACCCCACAATGTTGCATACCAAATATCAAAAGATCCGGCCAGCTGGATCTGGAGAAGAAGATTTTTTAAGAAATTTGCCTGAAATGCACTAAGTTCGAATTCAAGCTTCTATAGTGAGCCCAAATATGAATCCAGGGGGCCGATTTGAACAAACTTGAATCAGATCCACCCCTCAATGTTGCATACCAAATATCAAAAGATTCTGCCTGCTGGATCTGGAGAAGAAGATTTTTGAAGAAATTTGCCTGAAATGCACTAAGTTTGAATTCAAGCTTCTATACTGAGCCCAAATATAAACCCAGGGGGCCGATTTGAACAAACTTGAATCAGATCCACCCCACAATGTTGCATACCAAATACCAAAAGATTCTGCCTGCTGGATCTGGAGAAGATTTTTGAAGAAATTTGCCTGAAATGCACTAAGTTCGAATTCAAGCTTCTATACTGAGCCCAAATATAAACCCAGGGGGCCAATTTGAACAAACTTGAATCAGATCCACCCCCACAATGATGCATACCAAATATCAAAAGATTCTGCCTGCTGGATCTGGAGAAGAAGATTTTTTAAGAAATTTGCCTGAAATGCACTAAGTTCGAATTTGAGCTTCTATACTGAGCCCAAATATAAACCCAGGTGGTCGATTTGAACAAACTGGAATCAGATCCACCCCACAATGTTGCATACCAAATATCAAAAGATTCTGCCTGCTGGATCTGGTGAAGATTTTTGAAGAAATTTACCTGAAATGCACTAAGTTCGAATTCGAGCTTCTATAGTGAGCCCAAATATGAATCCAGGGGGCCGATTTGAACAAACTTGAATCAGATCCACCCCTCAATGTTGCATACCAAATATCAAAAGATTCTGCCTGCTGGATCTGGAGAAGATTTTTGAAGAAATTTGCCTGAAATGCACTAAGTTCGAATTCGAGCTTCTATACTGAGCCCAAATATAAACCCAGGGGCCCGCCGATTTGAACAAACTTGAATCAGATCCACCCCACAATGCTGCATACCAAATATCAAAAGATTCTGCCTGCTGGATCTGGAGAAGAAGATTTTTGAAGAAATTTGCCTGAAATGCACTAAGTTCGAATTCGAGCTTCTATACTGAACCCAAATATAAACCCAGGGGGCCAATTTGAACAAACTTGAATCAGATCCACCCCACAATGTTGCATACCAATTATCAAAAGATTCTGCCTGCTGGATCTGGAGAAGAAGATTTTTTAAGAAATTTGCCTGAAATGCACTAAGTTTCGAATTCGGGCTTCTATAGTGAGCCCAAATATGAATCCAGGAGGGGGGGGGGGGGTGATTTGAACAAAATTGAATCAGGTCCACCCCACAATGTTGCATACCAAATATCAAAAGATTCTGCCAGCTGGATCTGGAGAAGAAGATTTTCTAAGAAATTTGCCTGAAATGCACCAAGTTCGAAATCGGGCTCCTATACTGAGCCCAAATATGAACCCAGGGGGCTGATTTGAACAAACTTGAATCAGATCCACCCTACAATGTTGCATACCAAATATCAAAAGATTCTGCCTGCTGGATCTGGAGAAGAAGATTTTTTAATGTTTTTCCCATTGCCTACAGTGTTAAAAAGTGCTGACTCAGCACTTTTTCAAAGTCCTGAAAAAAGTACCTTGTGATCAAACCGATAGGGATTTTTTTTAACCACTCTATTCTACTGGATAAAAGTAAGCTTTATACAAAATAAGAATTCCCTGTGCCGTGTAGTTTTGGAGATATGGCAGTTTTAAAGTTTTTCCTATTTTTAGCTCCAGAGGTTCCCACGGGACAATGAGAAAATTTTTTTTGGCATCAATCAACTACTTATGACCCATTATCATCTCATATCAAATTTGGTTCAAATCGACCTCACGGTTCAGAAAATAGAAATTTTAGGCGTGGCCAAAATTTTTGCCCCTCCCATAACGAAGGCAAATAATGCCCGACAAACTTCTCTTGAACAAACTTGATTCTACACCCCAAAAGGAAGCTGCATACCAAATATCAAGTTTCTGCTATTGCTGGTTCTTGAGAAGAAGATTTTTTAAGAATTGGAGCATTTTTGCCCCATCCCTCTGCTCAATATGAGCCGAAACCTAATTTGACAAAAAATCAAAATGCCCTTATATAACCCCTACTCACATGAAATTTCATTAATATGTGGCCAGCGGTTTGGGAAAAAAAGGCCCAAACACCACCTTCATGACGGACGACGGACGAAAAGTGATCAGAAAAGCTCACCCTGACTTTCAGTCAGGTGAGCTAATAATAGTGACATCACCATTATTTGGCAGGTGAGAGTAGCCACTTTGAGAGAGAAAAATACTCAATTGACATGAGTATACAGTAAACAGGAAATGGGCCATTTTTCTATCCACAATATCTTGTTTCAATTGTTTGAAGTGACAAATCCTCTCGTTGTCCGCCACTGACCATTGGAAAACAAATTTTAAATATTATATTTTTAATAATAAAATAAGTATTTTTACAACATACATTCAATGTTTTAAGCAGTTTAATAAAATCAAAACATGGTTTTCATATGATACAAAATACCATGGATAGTCAATTTATTCTTGAAGCAGCATTACTGACACTGAGGGATTTTTTCAGAGTTATGATTTTTTCAGCGTTATGATCTGCAACGAAAAACACCTCATCAAAGAGAAAGTCAACACATCAGACAAACACATGTTGTCTACTGTCCACACAGAAATATCCTACACTTGACTGTCGGCACTTTGATATGTTTGATACAAAGTAACAAACATTTATCATTGACTTGACTGATAAAACTGGTTAGATTCAGATACTGTTCATTCAACATTCCAACGCCTTAACCCTTTCATGACAAAGAATTAAAGTTCAACAAATGCACACCCAAATTGTCATTTTTATAGATATGCAGTTTCCTGCACACCTGTATTGCCATTTTAATAACTACATGACCCAAATTATAATGAGGCGACCAGTCAGCAAATAATAGCTGGCGACTAGTCGACTAGAGAATTTACTAGTCATTTCAACACTGCAAGAAATGTCCAAAAATGTAGGGAAGTCACTGGTAGTTGATGAAATTCTTTGTCAGATTACATTTTTTATTCAATTACATGTAATAGGATTTTACTCTATAACCTAAATGCAATTAACAGGGCAACTTTGTACTGATGATATGGTAAATGGTTTGGTGTTGTAACTTATATACACTTTACAGTTTTATTCAATTAAAGTGACTTTCATCACTTTTCAATAGAGCTAATATGATAATGTAGCACTCTACTAGTTAATATGCTATGATAATAGAATATTATTAGTTACATAGTTTGTTGGTGGCCTAATATGGTATATATGGTGTCAGTTAATTCCATATTGGACTCGAGTGAATATGGTATATATGGTGTCAGTTAATTTCATATTGGACGAGAGCGAAGCTCGAGTCCAATATGGAATTAACTGACACCATATATATCACAGTAGGCCACCAACAAACTGTGTAACGAATATATCTTACCGACTGCTGCATCGATGCACAGAACTAATAACAACAGCGATCAAAATTAAATGAGAGAATTCTCACAATGTGTTCACATGTCTTTGTCTTGTTGCAATTTATGGGAGAGTTCCTACAGGCACTCTCCCATAAATTGTAACAAGGCAAATTCATACATACCAAACAGTTTCATTTCGAAGGTAACATGACACACATCCACAGAATATGAAGCCTTTTAAGTTGCCTAACCTGCACTTCAGACCAAATGTGGGCTTTCAACACTCAATCTTTCAACTTGAAGCGTTTATCGGCTGCCGCCATTTTGAATAATCAATGAACAATGGGAAGATTACCCATAGCTGTCAGCATATATTGATGTTGACAGGCAGTATATGGTTTTATATGCAGTCTGCATGTGACGTCTTTGAACCAATGAAATTCCCCGATACTTGTAGGAGGTAAGATATTAGAATATATGGTGTTATGGTTGGCAGTAATCCAGTGACCTATACCTGTGTATGTTCCACTGTCCCAGAGATTATGTTTACTGATCTTAAGACTACTTATTTAAGACCAAATGTCTGTTCACTTAACCACTGCTTTGAGTCTAGACAGAATAGTTGATATTCATTATATCATTATCTCAATAACTCATTGACCTAATTGGCTTCGAACGAAATGGTTTGACGTGCCGAAGGCGCGCAGGGACGATATGGGGGACAAGCCCCTTTCAACCCTCGGTGACTGTAGATGGTTGGTTTCATATGTCTAGGTGTGTCAAAGGAGGAGAAGGTTCAGGTACTCGGCAGGTGTCTGTGATGGTTTTAGCGTCGTCTATGCCATTTTTTCTTCTTTTTGGGTGGAGGTGGCTGGGAAGGAGAGACTGTGGTAGTTGTTGGTGTAGTTGGGCTGTTGATAATGGAGGACTGACTGGGGTGGAATGGTCGAGTCCTTGCTGCTTCAGGAGTGTTGGTGCTGTGGCTGTTGCGTTGTTCTATGAGTGCTGTCGTGGTCTTGTTGTGGTCTTTGGTTTCTTCTATTGTTGCCCTGATGTCTTCTCTTAGGCTGCGAATTTGATCAAAGAGTATCCGTGCCTGTTCCTGATCCAGAGAGGGGGATGAAATTGGAGAGGGAGACATCAGAGAACCAGTTTCCGATTCCGTCTCGCTGGTGACATTGTCATCCTCCAGGTTGCCCCTCAAAGGAGAGGCAGCTGGGGAGTGGATGGGAGTCACAGGAGTTGGAGGGGAGGAAATGGTAGTGGTCTCTGTCTTCTCTTCCGCTTTCTCTTCCTTCTTCTTTTTCAGGAACGTCTCCAGCCGCCGGGCATCCCGGCGCCTGGTGGATGGGCTCTTTTTCTTCTTGCTCTTCTTCTTTTCCTTTTCAGGGCCAGGTCCAGGCTTCTTCGGGTGAGGACCAGTGTGAGAGGGGTTCCTCTCACAAAAGGTGCTACCTCTCCCCGAAGAAGGTGTGGTGGTGTTGTGCTCTTCAATGATGAACTCCAAGTTCAGATGAACTCTCTTGCTTGTCTCCTGGACAGTCCAGGTGACAGGGCAAGAGATGCCCAGAGCTGCTATTGTTCTCTTCAGTCGCGCTGGTAGTTCCAGTGTTTCCATAATTAACGTGATAATTAGGGTGTTCGCACTCTGAGTTCAGAGGTGCGAATGTAAGTCAATTGGCTTGTTCACACCCAGATATTATATAGGGCAGAACAAACTGATAAACTGTCATCACACATCTTTTTCTCGATCAAGGCAGGACGTGGACACAACTGGCAAATCAAAGGGTGGCAATTACAAAATTAAATCCAGAGAAATCAAAAAATATCTAAGTATTCACATTTCTTTGCCAACTAGGGTACATTTTATTGCTCTAACCAGGATGTCTTCATGAAATCTCCAAGCAGAAAGTGGCAAACAAATGTAAGGAAAGTTTTTTAACGTTATTCCAAGTAGTTTACTTAATTCATAGAGTGACTTCCTCTCCTCTGCAGCATCTACCAACATCTGAAACTGGAGATGCAAGAGACATCCAGCAGATCTCCACACACCAAACAAATGAAAATGGATACCTCCTTGATATTTTCTGAAGAACAATAAAATGCAGCCAGGCATGGCATTCTTTAGGAGTACAGAGGTGCTGCACGCCAAGAAAAAATTGAGGAGGGCAATTTCTGCACCCCTTCATTTTCTGGAATGCCAGACCTGTTTAGGGCTGCCTTTAAAATCTATTATCATTTGTCAATGTTGCATTGATTTGGAATAATTCATGACCCATTCTGTGTTGCATTTCAATACATTTTGAGTGTAGAAGACAGTCACATACATGTAAGAATTGTATGCAACATTTTGAATAATGGGAAGATGTGTGTGCCAGTTTCTCAACTATTCAGCTGAATGTAGTTCAATTTCTCAGTCACATTCACAATATTAATACCTTGAAGTGAATATAACGAAAAGAGCATACAAGAAAATGCTTTGAAAATTTCAGGTGCAATTGCACTCACAAGCAATCTGAGGATGGCAATCATTTTGCACTCCTTGATTGGTTTATTCCATGTAGACCAATTCCACTTAGACCAACTCCAGGTAGACCAATTCCAGATAGACCAATTCCATTTAGACCAATTCCAGGTAGACCAACAGTTGGTCTTTCTGGAATTGGTCTACATGGAATGATTATTTTTTTAAAAATTAAACTTTTTTTATTTTCAGTTTTGTTAAGGATTGCTGTTGATTACAAAGAAACTTAATAAATATAAAACTTTTGTTGAGGATTGCTGTTGATTTCAGAGGAACTTAATAAATAAAAACAGTTTCAAATTATTTGATGAATCTTTATTGAATATTATTTTAAAACAAGAGCACCGCTGGGCATTGCATCATACGCCCGTGAACTGTTCAAATTGTACCATTTTAACACATTTGCAATTTTTTTAGAGTGCGAGAAATTTATACTGGCATATATATATATGTTACGGTCAGACTTTGAAATCAGTGATTTTGTGAAATGACTAAATTTTTCAGTCATTTGAGAAAAAGACTAACAAGTTTGAAGCCAATCGAAAAACAAATACTAAAGTTATCATCCGGAAACCAAATATTTGACGAAGAATTCTAAGTCCAACAGGGGTCATAATTCAGGCAAAAATTGTTCAGACCGACCCCATATTCGAACTTGACCTGTATTTTGTTGTGATTAAACCACATACCAAGTTTGGAGCCGATCGGAAAACAAATACTAAAGTTATCATCTGGAAACCAAATATTTGATGAATTCTAAGTCCAACAGGGGCCATAATTAAGGCAAAAATTGTTCAGACCGACCCCATATTCGAACTTGACCTGTATTTTGTTGTGATTAAACCACATACCAAATTTGGAGCTGATCGGAAAACAAATACTAAAGTTATCATCCGGAAACCAAATATTTGACGAATTCTAAGTCCAACAGGGGCCATAATTCAGGCGAAAAATGTTCGGACCGACCCCATATTCGAACTTGACCTGTATTTTGTTGTGATTAAACCACATACCAAATTTGGAGCCGATCGGAAAACAAATACTAAAGTTATCATCCGGAAACCAAATATTTGACAAATTCTAAGTCCAACTGGGGCCATAATTCAGGCGAAAAATGTTCGGACCGACCCCATATTCGAACTTGACCTGTATTTTGTTGTGATTAAACCACATACCACATTTGGAGCCGATCGGAAAACAAATACTAAAGTTATCATCCGGAAACCAAATATTTGACGAATTCTAAGTCCAACTGGGGCCATAATTCAGGCGAAAAATGTTCGGACCGACCCCATATTCGAACTTGACCTGTATTTTGTTGTGATTAAACCACATACCACATTTGGAGCCGATCGGAAAACAAATACTAAAGTTATTGTTCGGAAACCAAACGGACGGACGGACGGATGGACGGACGGACGGACGGATGGACGGACGGACAACGCCATACTATAATACGTCCTGTTTTTCAAACGGGCGTATAAAAATTAAATAATTTTACAGAACATGATGGCTTAGAGAGGTTTCAATGAGCCATTCTTGAAAAGGATTAAGAAAAGTAATAGCCTCATTAGTCACAGGATTAGCATAGCATTGATATGCAATTTATTTATTGCTTTGGTAATTGTTGTCCGTGAGTGCCATTTACTTGGTGTTTAGATAACAATATGGAGAATGGCAATTAAATAAAAGTTGCAATAAAAACCTTGATTAGGTGGCTGACATCACTTTTTCATTTTCAAGTGACAACATATTTGTAACAATTTTATAGCCAAAAAGAAAAACACTTTAAGCAATAAAATCATACAGATGTGGATATTAGTGGAACATGCTCATGAAGCTTGTTTCAGGGGTAACAGGACAAAACCCCCTGAAGACAACCCACATTTCTATAATTTTATCTACAAAATTGAAATTCTTAAGCACTAAAATAATTCTTTGGAAGAATTTATTTTGGTAGAAACACACACAATTCTATAATTTTATTGACAAAAAAATACTTTAAGCACTAAAATAATTCCATGAGAAATTCAATTCTGTTAATAAAGTTGTAGAAATGTACATATGACTGAAACAAGCTCACAGAGCTTGTTTCAAGCACACACACATTGCCATAATTTTATTGACAAGAATTCATGTAAGTCATTATTGGAGGCAATTTCCTCTACAACTGATTCATAAACTTTTGGCATTGTTGTTGTTTCTTGAATAGCCTTTCTCTTCATTGTGGAGATTGCAGTGTCCACCAGATTTTTGGCAATATCTGGAGGGTGATTATGATAGCCAGTAATGGACTCCAGTTGGTCATTGTCAGTAATAGCTTTAACATTGCACTTCGAAGCTTTGTACTGAGAGCATCTCCAATAGATTCGACTATCTTTTGAGCGTATCTTGATAAACCTAAAACTTTGAGCTATTAGGGCCTTAGCCCCCTTGGCAGTGTCTATGAAATGTATCTCCTTATCCATGATTTCATGATTTGCCATTTGATGAATGAATGAAAGGTTTTAGCGCGCCGAAGACGCGCAGGGATGATGTGGGATTTACAAATCCCTTGCGACCCGGTTAACCTTATTTTTTTCCCTTGGATCACACAGGCCTAGCTTTCGTATTGCCCAAAATGGAGTCTGAGGGGGTTATGCACGCGGTTAGAATACCCGGCAGTTTACGTTGGAGTGTTAGATGGTCAATACTCAATCCCTCAACGCATTTAAAACTATTCGAGAGCAAGCTCTATTCGGTTCCAGTTAGGCGATGGTAGAGGTTTGAGTCCCACCATGGTGGCGAGCCAGAATGTAATGTTGTGCGATGGCAAGTTTAAGGGAAGAAGAGAAAAGAAAACCAAACAGCAACGCCGGTTTGGTAGCGGCCCCGGTATATGACCATAGCGGTTACAAAAAAGAAGTGGAGAAAGCTCCAACAGTTTAGTTTTAAGAATCCGGGAGTCATCCATCAAGCCTTCTGGGAGATAGGATGCCGTATGTAATTTTGAGGTATCTGGTTATCCTTTGGGAATTCCAAATGACCTCCTCCACCTCCCCCCCCCCCCCCAAAAAAAAAAACAAAAAAAAACCACTCACTGACACACACCCTCAAGCCCTTAAAAGGGCTGTTAAATCTTTATTCAAATGTTTATTTTTATCAAATGTACACTCATTCCCAGCCAGACAAGCTTGTTTCAATCCTTGCCTAGCGTTTGGTGGTTTCTTGTATATGTTGCAGAAAGGTAGGTTGCACCAATTCCTCCTACGCTTTGTCTACCATTTCCATGCGTCTTCTTGATAAGAGTGTTGCAAGAAAATTTGAGAATGTTCAGTTAGAAAAGTAAAAGGTAGAGAGAAAGATAGGTATCCGCTATTGTATATTGTGCCTGCTGTGTGATTGTTGGATGAGGTAAGGGGTGTGTTTCTTCGGAGCACACTCCCTACACGCAGAGTTGCGAGGCAATCCTCACAGACTCAATCCTAAAGATCTCAATGAGTAGCGAGGCAATCCTCACTGACTCCACGCAGTTTAATTCTATTGAGTAATTTTAATTTACTGTGGATTATTTTGTTTTTCTGTTTAGGGTTCGGTGTTCGTTCAGCTTCACCATTGATTCACTATCCTGGAGTATGTGGAGGGTTTTGTTATATAGATCTTATTAAACGCGTTTCAATCGCGCTTCAGCAGAGTTGCGAGGCAGTCCTCACAGACTCTATCCTAAAGTTCCCAATGAGTAGCGAGGCAATCCTCACTGACTCCACGCGATTTAGTTATATTGTATAATTTTTATTTTATTTTATTTTATTTTATTATATATTTTTTTTTTTTTTTAATTTTTTTTTTTATTTTCTGGAAACTTATTTTGTTTTTCTGTTAAGGGATCGGTGTTCGTTCAGCTCAACCATTAATTCACTATATTGGAGTCTGTTGAGGGTTTTGGTTTGTAGGTCTTTTAATCGCGTATCAATAGTTTCTATTTTTGCTAGCTCGTGAAGTTCCTTTATCGGGGTCCATTTCGGTTTGCATAGTGCCACTCGCAGGGCATAATTTTGAACCCTCTGTAGCTTCTGAATGTTGGTTTTGCTTAGGTCGCTTGTTATTATGGCACCGTATTCTAGTACCGGACGTATAAATGTTTTGTAGAGCTTGAGAAGCACATCTTTGTTTGCTCCCCAATTTCTACCTCTGATCATCTTCAGAAAATTGATACGTTTAGTAGCTCTAACCGTAATGGAGTTTACGTGACTGTTTAGACTGAGATTGCTATCTAGGATAAATCCCAAAAATTTGGCCTCTTTGTTTGCTTCTAGTTTGTGATCGTATAACTGGAGATCGATACTCGGGACTGGTTTTTTCCTTTGCTTTTTGAAGAACGTAACTTTTTGAGTTTTGGCGGCATTGAGTTTGATGCGCCACAGGGCACACCAGCTCTCAAGATCGCGAATGGTATCCTGTAGACGATTTTTAATTATGTTTCTGGACTTGCTGGCTGTCCAAATGCCTTTGTCGTCTGAGAACTGCGATAGTTGAACAAAGTTTTTCCCTACTTTTTCTATATCATTCACATATATTATGAAAAGAAGCGGACTTAGAACCGACCCTTGTGGTGTTCCCGCTTCGAGTATTACTTCCTCTGACACCTCGCGATTAACCCTCACCTTGATTTGCCATTTGGGTGGCCAGGTTATCATATATACCAAAATGTGGACTGATAAAAATCTTTGATGTGGGTGATGTGTTACTGAATAAGACAATGGTCATTGTTTGGTCCCATTCTCCAATACCCCAAGTTTAGTGTAAACACCCAAAATGTGGACTGATAAAAATCTTTGATGTGGGTGATGTGTTACTGAATAAAACAATGGTCATTGTCTGATCCCATTCTCCAGTACCCCAAGTGTAGTATAAACACCCAAACTGTGACAAACTGTTTTGGATTCACAGTGGAAACAAAATAACACTTCAAACAACATGTTAGCTTGTTAACAAACAAAGTATATACAAAAATATTTTTATGCAAATTCCCCCCCCCCCTCCACCCACCCATTGAAAAAATACAAAATAATATCTGAAAAAATGACAATAGAAAAATTCCAAGTAGACCAACTCTGAATTACTCTTTATATCAAATTGGTCTACCTGGAATTGGTCTACTTGGAATTAATTTAAATTAATTTAAACTGAGTTGGTCTACCTGGAATTGGTCTAAGTGGAATTGGTCTACATGGAAGACACCCCTTGATTTTCTGCATTGCCAGTCCTGTGCAGCCCTAGTGAGATTCTGTATCATGGGCTGGGAAATGGACAGAGGATTTAGACAAAACTGCTGCCCAGTTGAAATTCTCTGTCTGCTCTTGTAAAGATGTATATGATTCAGGAAAATTAACAGCACCAGACTGGCCAATCGGAACACTATGAGATTTTCCAATTTGCCAGTCTCCCATCATGCATCATAAAAATTGTTCTAACTGTGATTCATTTGGTCCCAGTCTGTTTGCGGTTACTTTTTCTTTAAGAGGAAGGAAAGTAGATAGCCGGTAAGCGGAAAAAAAGTAACAGGAAAAAAAGTAACAGATTTGGGTAGGAAAAAAAGAAACAGGAAAAAAAGTAACACTTTCTTATTTTATAAGGTAAAAAAGTAACAGGAAAAAAAGTAACAGATTTGGGTAGGAAAAAAAAAAACAGGAAAAAGAGTCACACTTTCTTATTTTTATTTCATAAAAGTGATAAATTACTTAATTATGATTTAGTTATATTATTGAAACTAGTTAGATTATTACATATCAGTATAAGTACTACATAGTACATAGTTATAAAATAATCTAACAAACTTAATTATGATTTAGTTAGATTATTACATATCACACCCTGAAACTAGTTGGATTATTACATATCAGTATAAGTACTACATAGTACATAGTTATAAAATAATTTAACAAACTTAATTATGATTTAGTTAGATTATTACATATCACACCTTGTGTAATCTAATATTCTGGCCAATGTCAATCTGACTATGTCATCTCCCTCAGTATCAGGCTTCGGACGAATACTTTGTAAATGTATTCGAATACGAATACGAATACTTGAAATTTCATGAATATGAATATGAATACAAACACACAAATTTTCAAATGTATTTGAATACGAATACAAATACATTACAATGTATTCATGAATACATTGTTGAATACTTGAATACTTTTTAAATTAGAAGTATTTATAGCAAGGCCTTTAAGTTTTTTGTTTGTTGGGTTAACAGTCATTTTTAAACTGATGGTCCTTTAGCTGAAGCTTTAAT